>VCAZ01000196.1:165000-170000 GCA_005784505.1 Bagarius yarrelli | reverse complement strand
TGTTTTCAGCTCAGACTCCGCCCATTACTGCTCATTACTGCCCCTTACTCATCATTAATATACTACAGTCACTAGAGGACAAGTCCTACAAACATTTACTCTATTTTTACTTTCTTATGTAGAATTAATGAATTCTTACTGATTCACTCTGACAGAACTCGACTCACTGAATCATACAAACTCACTGATTCACTGGCTGATTCACTCCAGAGATTATTAACACACACATCTGATTCATGACTCGCGGACTACCAGATCCATGACTCACAGAACTGATTCCTGATTCATTTGTGGTGGTTATGATGATAAAGTGCACAGAATGAGTCACAGTGTTACATAATCAACTAGAAAATATATCAGCCAGGTAAATTTACCTAAAGGGTTAACCTGACAGACTCACATCAATTGACACCTTCCCATATCCTCAAAGTCAGCGGCTCCCAACAGGGGGTACCGAGCCATACGGGGGCCGCGTTATATTTTGAAAAGTGCTGAGGGCTAAGCGGACTTCTAGTGTCTTATGTTCCACCACGCCTACTTCGATCAAAGGATGCAGGCTGCCTGTCAGTACCGCGTATTATAAAAACTACAGCAGGGGGCAGAGCCTTTGCCTACAGGGCCCCTTTGCTATGGGAATAACCTCCCTATGTATGTTCGGGAATCAGACACAGTCTCAGTGTTTAAGTCCAGGTTAAAAACATATTTATTTAATCAAGCCTTTTGTATTGATTCCCCTTAGATAAAGGAGCAGATCCGGGGACTCATGGGCGTTGAGTATTAAGGTGATCTGGTATGTTGAGATGCTGTCTTCCCCTCTCTTATTGATCACGGTGTTGATGATTGAGAGCGGCGGTTGCTTAACATATCAGGGAGCCCTCATGTCTGTGTTTCCCTCTGGTTCTCCTTTTAGTTATGCTGACCTAGTTAGTTCTGCCGGAGTCCCAGCTTTACTCTACATTATTCACTTAATCACTCCAAAACCGTGTGATTACATTGTCATTTAACTGTTTCCTTCTTTTTGACTTCCTTTCACTCTCTCTCTCTCTCTCTTCTCTTTCTCTCTCTCTCTCTCTCTCTCTCTCTCTCTCTGTTTAGGCTACATACGCCACAACGGCGCTGGCCGGTGATCCAGACCCCACCACCGGCCCGTCCTGTGGGTCCCTTCCCTGTGACCTGCCCAGCGGATGAGGCATCACCGGGCGATCTAGGACGACCCACCTTCGCCATAAAGACGTTTGGCTGCTCTAGGACTAATGATTTAGTTGTTGTTACAACACACACACGATGTAACTTCATGATCCCTGCTACCTGTTTTCACCCAAATGAGGATGGGTTCCCTGCTGAGTCTGGTTCCTCTCAAGGTTTCTTCTATCTCATCTTAGGGAGTTTTTCCTTGCCACCACCCACATCGTCGCCCCCGCTTTTGCTCATCAGGGCAAAACTGATTATGTTTAATTCTGTTTTTATAAATTTCTTCAATTGGTAAACTGCTTTGTACAATCCCATTGTGAACAGCGCTATACAAATAAAACTGAATTGAATTGAATTGAATTGAGGAGTAAGGAGCATAAAGGAGAACCATCTAAGCTTAGCTAATTTTATCCCTGATTGACCAAAAAATGGACAATTTGTAATTTGTCTTCTATAAAAAAACGAGCGAGTGTCAGGATTGTCCTTCGCAGCCAATATAATGACCCAGACATACTGGACCTCAGGTGAGAAGGAGCCCACCAATTCGGGTCGCAGTGCAGCATACTGAAAACACGAAATGCAGAATACCACAGCGATAATATCATTAATATGAAGGGGCCCTAAAAGTGACTCATGAGTCAGCCTCCAAACCTCCAATCCACTCCTGATCTCCAACCTTAATGTCCTTTGTTTACTAGTTTGACAGTGTTCACTGAACAGACGATCAGTTTTTTTTCCTTCAATGAAATTCTGGCAGTTTTTCAGAAGATTGCAGTGACGTCATGCAGTGAAGTCTCTTATGAGGATCGTCAAACCAACAACCGACTGGAGCGTCAAAACTGATGACGCGAAACGCAACGCAGTATTTGTGCAATAGCCACAGGACTCTTTGGATAAAAATGTCTAAAGCAGTGGTTCCCCAACCTCTTTTTGTCTGAGGCCTCCTTTTCCTCAAAGGAAATATCTTCTTACTTAATTGCATACTTGACAGAAACATATATTAATTAGCCTATTTATTAATTACACATTTATAGCAATAGACTTGTACAACACTTTGTAGTTTAATATTTGCAACTTCACTGTTATTGCCTCTAAGAAGGCGCCAATGGAAACAAAAAATGTACGTACGCCCGACACGCAGTTGGCACATTTTCATGTTAATTTCACTGTTAGTAAATGGGAGCGTGGAGCGTGAAAAGTGGCGTAGGTTTTTGTGCGTACGCAGCGTTAATACATAAAAGCCCCTGATCTACTGCGATTTTCACGCACAAACCATCTCTAGGGTTCACAGAGAACGACAAAAAAAGAGAAAATATCCAGTGAGCGGCAGTTGGACGTGTGGACGAAAATGCTTTGTTGAGGTCAGAGGTCAAGGGTCAGAGGAGGATGGCCACACTGGTTACAGAAAGAAGAAAGGCAACAGTAACTTAAATAACCACTGGTTACAACCAAGGTAAGCGCAGAGCACCATCTCTGAACGCACAAACACATCAAAACAGCTAAGAACAGGAAACGGAGGCTCCAATTCGCACAGGCTCACCAAAATTGGACAACAGGAGATTGGAAAAACATTGCCTGGTCTGAATGAGTCTCGATTTCTGCTGCGACATTTAGATGGTATCAGTCAGAATTTGGTTGTAAAGAACATAAAAGCATGGATCCATCCTGCCTTGTCTCAATGGTTCAGGCTGGTGGTGGTGGTGGTGTAATGGTGTATGGGATATTTTCTCGGCACACTTTGGGCCCCTTAGTACCAGCTGAGCCTAGTTTAAACGCCACAGCCTTCCTGAGTATAGCTGATCATGTCCATCCCTTTATGACTACAGTGCACACCTGTAAATCTTATGAGGCCACTTCCAGCAGGATTACTGCACCGTGTCACAAAGCTCAGATTCATCTCAAGATCATCTCAGCTCATCTCAGATCAGATCATCTCAGATCCATCTCAGACGGTTTCCTGAACATAATGAGATAATGAGTTCACTTTACCCCAACGGTCTCCACAGTCAACCAGATCTCAATCCAGTAAAGCACCTTTGGGATGTGGTGGAACAGGAGATTCGCTTCACAGATGTGCAGCTGAGACGTCTGCAGCGACTGCGTGATACTATCATGTCCATATGGACCAAAATCTCTGAGGAATGTTTCCAACACCTTGTTGAATCTATGCCACGAAAGATTAAGGCAAAGGGGGTTCCAGTGAGTGTGTGTGTGTTATGTGTGTGTGGGTGTGTGTGTGCGTGGGACTGACCCTGAGCCTTTTAATCCCAGCGCGTGTGATCTGTTGGCAGTCGTACAGCTCTATGCGGTCGAGGCAGTGGCAGGTTTTGAGGTGCTCCAGTGAGGCGTCGGTAATGAGGGGGCAGTTATCCAATTCTATTACCTCCAGTCTGTCATGAGCACACGAGCCACTGCCCAGGTGACGAATTCCATCATCTGTGATGAGCTCACAATGAGACAGGCTCTAGACACACACACACACACAGAGAGACAACACAATAAGTGGTAACACAGACAGATAGAAAGATGGAAGAGAGAAAGAGAGACAGAGGAGAGTGAGAAAGAAAGTGAGAGAGAAGAGAATAAGAGACACAAAGAGAGAGTGAGATAGAGAGAGAGAATAAAGACCGGAGAGTGAGAGAGACAGAGGAAGTGAGATTGCAGAGAGAGTGAGAGAGACAGAGAGAGTGAAAAAAAAGAGAGTAAGACACGGTTCAGAAGGTAGATCATTACTCACAAGCACTTGGAGTCGAGGGCAGTGTATAGACAGCTGGATGAGTGTAGCGTCGGTAATCTACAGAAAATAAGCACACACACACACACACACCAACACCACACACACACTTCAGTTACTGGAGAAAAAAAACAAATGAATACAAACCTGCAACCACATCCACACAACGGAATGCACACACACCTGAACACACTCCTCCAGATCCATCTTCTCCAACTCGTGACAATTCTGCAGAGGAAACGGACACAGGATTCATAATTACTCACACACACACACACACACACACACACACACACACCCATACTGTATTACACAAATCTACTAAAACTTACACACATCTCCTTCACACCATCACACACACCTGGTGTTTTATATACACACACGCCTACTGTTATACATACACACACAATGCACACACATCCCCTGTACTTACACAAACCTACACACACCCCTAGTGTACCAGATGCACATACATGCATTCAAGTGTGTGTGTGTGTGTGTGTGTGTGTGTGTGTGTGTGTGTAGCTCACCCGTGCGAGTGTAGTAAAGCCGACGTCTGTGAGCTGTGAACAGCGAGCCACTTCTAATATTCTAAGAAACACAGATTTCGGTGATACACAGATGTTTGCAATACAGATGTTAATGATATACAGATGTTAGTGTTACTATCTAAGTTTCAGTTACAGTTGATTAATTTCCCTCGAATGGCACGTCCCCCAGATGTGAGATCACAATTGTCTTATTAAAGCAATACAGTTATAATACTTTAATACTCACCTGCAGTACGATGTGTGTGTGTGTGTGTGTGTGTGTGTGTGTGTGTGTGCTTTAATACCTGAGACGAGGACAGTTTTGTCCCAGAGCGTTTAGAATAGCGTCTGTGATGTTTGCGCAGCCGGACACACACAGAGACTGCAGCCGATGACAACCTCGACAAATCGTTATCAAGCCTTCATCTGTAATCTGCTGCTCAGAAAACACACACGCACACACACCAACGCGCGCACACACACACACACGCGCGACACACACACACACGCGCACACACCACACGCGCACACACACACACACACAC
>VCAZ01000196.1:132500-162500 GCA_005784505.1 Bagarius yarrelli | reverse complement strand
CCGCCGACGATAAACGTCATCATACACTCCGACCCGCTACAAAACCGACATCTTCACTCCGACCCCGACCTAACTCGACCCGCTAAACATCTACATCCGACCGCTAAACGACATTTAACTCCGACCCGCTACGTATCTTACACTCTCCGACCGCTAAACGTCATCTTACACTCGACCCGCTCTAAACCGACATCTTACACTCCTCCGACCGCTCTAAACCCGACATCTACACTCCGACCCGCTAAACGTCCATCTTACACTCCGACCGCCCTCATAACGACTCATCTTACACTACGACCCGACTAAACGTCATCATACACTCGACCCGCTAAACGTCTCTGACACTCCGACCCGCAAACCGAAACTACACTCCGACCCGCTAAACCGAAATCTACATCCGACCCGGCTACCCTCGACCCGCTAAACCGACATCTTACACTCCGACCCGCTTTAAACGTCAATCTTACACTCCGACCCGCTAAACGTCATCTTACACTCCGACCCGCTAAACGTCATCTTAACTCCGACCGCTCAACGTATCTACACTCCGACCGCTAACGTCATCTTACACTCGCACCCGCTAAACGACATTCACTCGACCGCTAAACGTATCTACACTCCGACCCGCTAAACGTCATCTTACAATCCGACCCGACTAAACACTCATCTTTACACTCCGACCCGCTTAAACCGACATCTTACACTCCGACCCGACTAAACGTCATCTTACACTCCGACCGCTAAACGCTAAACGCCTAATCTCTACACTCCGACCCGCTAAAGTCACTTAACTCCGGACCCGCTAAACCGACATTTACACTCCGACCCGCTCTAAACCTCTTCTCCGACCACTCCGACCCGCTAACCGACATCTTACACTCCGACCGCTTCCTAAACGACATCTTACACTCCGACCCGCTAAAAGTCATCTTACACTCCGACCCGCAAACGACATCTTACACTCCGACCGCTAAAAACGTACATTTACACTCCGACCCGCTAAACGACATCTTACACTCGACCCGGCCTAAACTTCCATCTTACACTCCGACCGCTAAACGTCATCTTACACTCCGACCGTAAACGACATCTTACACTCGACCCGCTAAACGTCATCTTACACTCCGAACCGCTAAACCGCCATCTTACACTCCGACCCGCCTAAAGTCATCTACACTCCGAACCGCTTACTTACTAACCCGCTAACATCTTACACTCCGACCGACTAAAACCGACATCCTTACACTCCGACCCGCTAAACGACATCTTACACTCCGACCGCCTAAACGTCATCTTACACTCCGACCCGCTAAACCGACATCTTCCACTCCGACCGCTAAACGACATCTTTACACTCCGACCGCTAAACGTCATCTTACACTCCGACCCGCTAAACGTCATCTTACACTCCGACCCGCTCTAAACCGAACATCTTACACTCCGACCCGCATACACTCCGACCGCTAAACCGACATCTACACTCCGACCCGCTAAACCGACATCTACACTACCGACCCGCTAACGTCATCTTACACTCAGAACCCGCTAAACGTCATCTTACACTCCGAACCGCTAAACCGACATCTTACACTCCGACCCGCTAACGTCACTTCACTCGACCCGCTAAACCGACATCTTACACTCCGACCCGCTAAACGTCTCTTACACTCCGACCGCTAAACGTCACTACACTCCGACCCGTCTAAACGTCATCTTACACTCGACCCGCTAAACGTCATCTTACACTCCGACCCGCTAAACCGACATCTTACACTCCGACCCGCTAAACGACTTATCCTTAACCGTACACCGCTCTTACAACTCGACCCGGGCTAAACTTACATCTTACACTCCGACCCCAACTCCGCTAAACGTATCTTTACACTCCGACCGCTAAACGTCATCTTACACTCCGACCCGCTAAACGTCATCTTACACTCCGACCCGTAAACCGACATATTCACTCGACCCGCTAAACGTCATCTCCACTCCGACCCGCTCCTAAACGTCATCTTACACTCCGACCGCTAAACGTCATTATACTCAGACCCGCCCTAAACGTCATCTTACACTCCGACCCTAAACCGCGATCTTACACTCAGACCGATAAACGCATCTTACACTCCGACCCGCTAAACCGACATCTACACTCCGACCGCCTAAAAACGTATCTCTACACTCCGACCCGCTAAACTCAGCTTACACTCCGACCCGCTAAACGTCATCTTACACTCCGACGTGCTAACCCGACATATTACACTCCGACCCGCCTAAACGTCATCTTACACTCCGACCCGCTAAACCGAGATCTTACACTCCGACCCGCTAAACGGTTATCTTACACTCCGACCCGCTCAAACCACTTACCACTCCGACCCGCTAAACGTCATCTACACTCCGACCCGCTAAACGTCATCTTACACTCCGCACCCGCCTAACACTATCTACGACCCGCCTAAACCGACATCTTACACTCCGACCCGCTAAACCGACATCTTAGACTCCGACCCGCTAAACCGACATCTTACACTCCGACCCTCTTTTGTTCATCACTAATGAACGTATTGATTTAATTCTTCTTTTTTAAATCAGTGGAAAAATAATGTGTGTGTGTGTGTGTGTGTGTGTTTGTCTCTTACTGAACATGTCTGTAGGTTTAGAGTGATCAGTTCTGGACAGTGAGCACCAATGTGTTTTAGAGCCTCGTCTTCCAGCTGCAGCAGACAGACAAACAGAAATAACATCCACATTCACATCTGGAACTTTACCCTAACGTCTGTAAGCCAGCTGTTGGTAGGTAACCATTTGGTTCTGCCCAGACAGAAGGGGACAGTTTGGGTTCTACCTGAGTGCATCCTTTGAGAAAGAGACCCTTCAGCCCCGGACAGCAGCGGACCAGTGCCTGGATGCCGTCTTTGGTCACCTGATCACACCAGGAAATGTTTAGCTGCTCCAACATCGGACAGCCCTCACTACAGAAGAACAGGAGTGATCGTATGCATTCACACACACACACACAAACACACACACACACTTTTTAACCTTCTAAAAAGGACTTTTCTGGCTGTGGCTCAAACTGATTACAGCACCACAGACAAGGAAAGAGTCTCTGTACAAGGCAGAGAGAAACTGTGTGTGTGTGTGTGTGTGTCTTACCTGAGTGCTTTGAGAGACAGGTTGGTGATGGAGGTACATGAGGCGAGATCCAAGTGCTTCAGTTTGGGACAGAATTTACTTAGACTGTTACAGGTACTGCAGAGAGAACACAAACACACACACACACACACACCAATTATCATCCAAGAATCAACACAGACATACATGTGGAGGCGCACACACACACACACACACACACACACACACACACACACACACACACACCTGTCTGTGATCTTTGTGCAGCCGTTTAGACTCAGCAGCTCAATGTTTCTGCAGTTTTGTGCAAACGCCCTGAAAAAAAAGGGTAGAAGAGAATGGTGTGTATAGGTGTGTGTGCTGAGAGGGAGTGTATGCGAGTGTGTATATATCTGAGTCTGTATGCGAGTGTGTATGTAGGAAATCTGTATGTATGTGTGTATGTATGTATGTATGTGTGTGTGTATGTATGCAAGTCTGTATTTATGTGAGTCTGTATTTATGTGTGCATGTATGCAAGTGTGTATGTATTTGCATATGTATGTATGTGTGTGTATGTATGGTGTGTGGGTGTATGTATGCAGTCGTTGTCTCTGTATGTATGCGATTCTGTTGTGAATGTATGCGATTCTGTATGTAATCGTAGTGTTGTATGTGAGTCGTATGTAAGTGTGTATGTATGTGGTCTGTAGTAGTAGCAAGTGTGTATATGTGAGTGTGTATGATGCAAGTGTGTAGATGTATAGTGTGCAGGTATGTGTGCATGTATTGTGTGTGTGTGTATGGCAGTCTATTTATGTAGTGAGTGTGTAGTATGCTAGTCTGTAGTATGTTAGTCTGTATGTATGTATGCTTGTGTGTATGTATGTGAGTCTGTGTGTATTATGTGGGTCTGTGTGTATGTGTGAATGTATTTTATGTGAGTCTGTATGTATGTATGCGTGTGAGTGTGTATGTATGTATGTGGAGTCTGGTGTGTATGCATGTTGTGATGCTGTGTATGTATGTATGCGAGTCTGTATGTGAGTCTGTATGTATGTATGTGTGTATGTATGTGAGTCTGTGTGTATGTATGTATGTGAGTGTGAATGTATGCGAGTGTATGTATGCGTCTGTGTGTAGTATGTGGCTGTGAGTGATGTATGCGAGTGTGTATGTATGCGAGTCTGTGTGTATGTATGTATGTGAGTTTGTGTATGCATGTATGTTGTGAGTCTGTGTAGTATGTATGTATGTGATGTTTGTGTATGCATGTGTGTGTGTGTGTAGTATGAGTCTGTGTGTGGCATGCATTGTGTATGCATGTGTGTGTATGTATGCATGTGTGTGTATGTATGCATGTGGTGTGTGTATGTATGCGAGTCTGTATGTATGTGCGAAGTTGCGTGTGTGTAAGTTGAGAGTGTGTAAGCTGAGAGTGGTAGTATGCTGTGTTTTAACATTGTGTATCAGAATGTTAAGAGTTGTGTGATTGTGTATGATTGTGTGCCAAGAGTGTTTAGTGTATTAGAAAATGTGTTTGTGTGTGTGTGTGTGTGTGTATACCTAAGTGCACTGTCGCCAACACCCTAAACAGCCTCGAAGACTCAGCTTCCTCAGAAAACTCCACATCGCTTTGAAATGTTCTCTACCACACGACCCTGGATCAGTTACACACACACACACACACACACACACGCAAATATGTAATATTGGGTAATCTGTTTAAATATCACTACATGTACAAGAGAACATTCATTTAAATTCAGTGGTGTGTGTGTGTGTGTGTTACCTCAATGTCCCTCTGGAAGTCGAAGAGGTCAATGCTCTGCCAGTTACTGCCATCTAGAGCCAAAACATTCCATGCCTGAAAAGCACACACACGCGCACACCACACACACACACACAAATAAAACCAATTAAAATCAAACAGAGGTAAAAATCATTTGAAACTAAATCTTTTATAATCTTAATTCTTCCTCACACACGGACTCTTGCAAACACACACACACACACACACACACACTCACCCGAGACACTTGTGCACAGCGACAGAGGGTGACCACATCCAGGAAGGAGAAAATTCTGGAAAAAAAGTTTTATATTTAACCTCAGCAGCTCCTTAACTCATGCTAATTATTCATCATTAATTAGCAACATTAGCCTCAGAGCTAATAAACGATAACCTGGTGAAAAATAAATTAACTGGCAACGCTAACAATAAAGTGACACAAGACATCTTTATTTCATAGAGCGCTTCTCTTCGCTGTCTGTTAGAGAGAGAGAGAACCCCCCAGGTGTCTCTTTCACTCTCTGTCTCTCTGTCTGTCTTTCTTTCTTTTTATCTTTCTCTCTCTGTCTTCCTCTCTCTCTCTCTCTCTCTGTCTCTCTCTCTCTCTCTTCTCTCTCTGTCTCTCTCTTTCTCTGTCTCTCTCTCTGGCGGCTCTCTCTGTCTCTCTCTTTCTTCTCTCTCTCTTGGTCTCTCTCTCTCTCATGTCTCTCTCGTCTTTCTCTCTCTCTCCTTCGCTGTCTCTCTATCTGTTTTTCTCTCTCTCTGTCTTTCTCTCTTCTCTCTTCTCTGTCTGTCTATCTCTCTTTCTGTATCTCTCTATCTCTTCGTCTCTGTCTCTCTTTTTCTTCTCCTTCTCTCTCTCTCTATCTCTTCTTCTACTCTACTCTCGTTCTCTCTCTCTCTCTTCTCTGTTGGCTTCTGCTCTCTGTCTTCTCTCCTCTCTTGATCGCTGTCTCTCTCTCTCTTCTCTCTTCTGTTCTCTCTCTCTTTCTCCTCTCTTTTCTCTTTCTCTGTCTCTCTCTCTCTCTCTCTCTCTCTCTCTTTCTCTCTCTCTCTCTCTTTCTCTCTCTCTCTCTCTGTCTGCTCTCTCTGTCTGTCTGTCTCTCTGTCTTCTAGCTTCTCTGTCTCTTCTCTGTCTCTGTCTCTCTCTTCTCTCTCTCTCTCTCTCTCTTTCTCCTCTCTCTCTGTCTCTCTCTCTCTCTCTCTGTCTCTCTCTCTGTCTCTCTCTCTGTCTCTCACCTTAGTAGCAGCTCCTTCGGCAGCTTTTTGTTGATGACGGCCTCGTCGCGTTTGAGAACATCTGAGGAAGAAATTCTTTGTTAGCGTAAATTAACGACATGCTGTGTGAGAAAAAAGTTTCAGTGCCGAAAAAGATTTGCAGACATAATCTCACACACTTTCTCTCTCTCTCTCTCTCTCTCTCTCTCTCTCTCTCTCTCTCACACACACAACAGGTCATGTCATTAGGATTAGCGAGTGATGCTAAGTAAATCTACTGTCATTTAAATATCCAGGGTTATTTGATAAAGACTTTCACACCACGTTCTGAGGTAAATAATGCTGATCTGAATAACGGTGTTTGTGTCTAATTTAGCGTGAAAAGCATTTTACAGCTGTGCACTTTCTGTGCTACGCTAGTTTATTCTGTCAAAATATTCAAAATACGGACACTAAAACCCCTCAGAGTGTTTTTGTTTTTTAGGTTTTTTACCTCAGGATATCAGCTCAATCCCACCCCAGTGCACCCCTTCGAGTGAAGATGGCAGGAATGCTAAAGCTAAAACATCCTGAACTCTGTGAGCATTATGCTAATCATGTGAGCATTAAGCTAATCATGCTAGCAGAGGCTGACTGAAAAGGAAATAGTTTTTAACAAAAATACTGATAAAAAAAATAATCACATCTCAGAGCAACACTTCTGATGGATTCTCGGTAATTTTGGTTGTGTTTGTTCGTTGGAGTGTTAGCAGGCTGCTAGCTGACTGTCTAATTAACACTTATTAGGACCTTTAGCTCTGTGCTGCTAATAAATTAGCTTCAACGTTACACATCACTGTATTGTCAGTAATACGCACACACACACTAACACAACAAAAGTTAGTACACCCCTTTAATTTCAGCAATCATTTTGGTGCATCTTCTCAAGGGACATACTATAGAAAGGACACCTGGATATATTTTAGAGTCGTCAGTGTGCAGCTTGTATAACAAAAGTGAGTCCCCCCTCAGTGATAACAGCTGTACATCATTTACCCATGCAGAGTCACAATGTGTGTATTTTAACTCATACTGACCACTGATATGATAATAATTGACAGTACAATGGAAAGAGTGATACAATGGTTCCCCAAGACAGGTTCCACTCAGAACAGGCCTCGCAAGGTTCGATCGAAGAAGTGAGTCATTGTGCTGTGCGTCAGGTGCAGAATCTGGCTTTAAAACACAGACGCATGAGTGCTGCCAGCATTGCGATTGCAGAGGTTGCGGAAGCGGGAGGTCAGCTTGTCAGTGCTCAGAGACCTTACACCACACACTGCAACTAGTTGGCTTTTAAAGCTGGCTCATAGGAAAGCCCGCCAACAGTTTGCTGAGGACAACCTGTCCAAGGGCATGAATTACTGGAACCATGTCCTGTGGTCTGATGAGACTAATATAAACTTGTTTGGGTCAGATGGCGTCCAGCATGTGTGGTGACATCCTGGTGAGGAGTACCAAGAAAATTGTAACGTGCCTACAGTTCATGGTGGTGGTAGCATCATAGTCTGGGGGCTGTGGTTCCGTGAGGGAAACATGGATTCCAGCATGTACTGTGACATTCTAAAGCAGAACATGATGCCGACATGATTTCCCAACATGATGACGACCCCAAAAACACCACCAAGATGACAACCGCCTTGCTGCGAAAGCTGAAGGTGATGGTGGTATTTCTCCAGACCTGAAGTCTATTGAGCACCTGTATGACCAAATGTCTAATATTAGGCAGCTCCATGGTATCATTATGGAGCAGTGGAAGAGGATCCAGCAACAACATCTGCAGCTCTGGTAAATTCGATGCCAGGAGGATTAAGGCTGTGCTTAGAAACAGTGGATCACATAAAATATTGACACTTTGGAAAGTCACTTAGGGTGCACTCACTTTTGTTGCAGTTATTTTGACAAGTAATGTCTGTAATTTGAGGACAGTAAATCTACACTGTTATACAGTCGGCACATTAAATACGATAAGAAGTTTTATTTCTATAGTATGTCCTTGAGAAGATACACAAAAATATTTGCTAAAATTAGAGGGGTGTACTCACTTTTGTGAGACTCACGAGTGTCCCAACTAACGAGTTTTTCAGGATACGATTCTCTGCTGATTTTTTTGCTTTGAGTTGTGAGCTGAAATTCGGGTTATGAGCTTCAGGCCCCCAACCGCTAGTTAGCGTAGCGAACACCACAGTAAACGCCGTAACATCCGCTCAGCATCCCGTGTGTCACTCGATAGCTAGTCAGACATGCGTGTTAGCAAGTGGAGTCGTCTGATCTCCAAGGTAAACGCTGTACATTAGACTTAATAAAACCGGTTTATTCCAGTACATCCTATTCTAGTGTTTTTATACAATATTCATTATTTATCGGTTTATTTTTCTTATTTAAAAACATGGAACAAAAGAAATGAGGGTGGGCCGTGGCATAGGCGTCATGTGAAGTGTTTACAGTAACACAGAACCCCAGCCTGACAGAACGCAGTGTTTCATCTTCTCTCATTAATCTGAAGAGTCTCACACAGAAGCGCTGGAACTCCTACACTTACAGTAAACACTGTGTCCAGGTGGGACTGAGACAGCGTGTCCTCCTGACTCTCACTGCTGTCCACCGCTAGAGTAAACCGAGCTTTAGCCTGGATAAAGTTAGCGGTTGTCATAGAGACACTGTGACATTTACAGGCAGCTGGTAGAAAATAATGAATCAACTTATGAGAGGTGTTGTGATCTGACTGAGAGTTTATCCCAGAGTTCACCTCAGTGTTCTACCAGACAGGAGGGCAGTTCAGTTCTACCCCTACACTGATACCCAGAGTTCACCTCAGTGTTCTACCAGACAGGAGGGCAGTTCAGTTCTACCCCTACACTGATACCCAGAGTTCACCTCAGTGTTCTCCAGACAGGAGGGCAGTTCAGTCTACCCCTACCCGATACCCCTACACTGATACCCCTACACTGATACCCAGAGTTCACCTCAGTGTTCTACCAGACAGGAGGGCAGTTCAGTTCTACCCCTACACTGATACCCAGAGTTCACCTCAGTGTTCTACCAGACAGGAGGGCAGTTCAGTTCTACCCCTAACCCTGATACCCTAACATGATACCCAAAACCCACACTGATACCCAGAGTTAACCTCAGCGTTCTACCAGACAGGAGGGCAGTTCAGTTCTACCCTACACGAACCCCTACACTGATACCCATACACTGATACCCAGAGTTCACCTCAGTGTTCTACCAGACAGGAGGGCAGTTCAGTTCTACCCCTACACTGATACCGCCCACACACACTGATAACCGCCCACACACACACTGATACCCGCCCACACACACACTGATACCGCCCACACACACAACACAATGATACACCCACACACACACACTGATACCCCCACCACACACACACTGATACCCCCCACACACACACTGATACCCCACACACAACACAACTGATACCCCCACACACACACACTGATACCCCCACACCACACACTGATACACCCCACACACACACTGATACCCCCACACACATACACTGATACCCAGACGTTCACCTCAGTGTTTTACCAGACAGGAGGTCTGTTTAGTTATACCACTACACTGATACCACCACACACTAATACCCCCCCCCACACTGATACCCCTCCCCCCACACAGTGACACCCAGAGTTCACCTCAGTATTTACCAGACAGGTCAGTTCAGTTCTACTCCTACATGATCCCCTACACTGATACCCAAAAACACACTGATACCAGAGTTCACCTCAGTGTTCTACCAGACAGGAGGGCAGTTCAGTTATACCCCTACACTGATACCCAGAGTTCACCTCAGTGTTCTACCAGACAGAAGGGCAGTTCAGTTCTACCCCTACACTGATACCCCTACACTGATACCCAGAGTTCACCTCAGTGTTCTACCAGACAGAAGGGCAGTTCAGTTCTACCCCTACACTGATACCCCCCCACACACACTGATACCCCCACACACACACACTGATACCCAGAGTTCACCCCAGTGTTTTACCAGACAGGAGGTCTGTTTAGTTATACCACTACACTGATACCACCACACACTAATACCCCCCCCCCACACTGATACCCCTCCCCCACACAGTGACACCCAGAGTTCACCTCAGTATTCTACCAGACAGGTCAGTTCAGTTCTACCCCTACACTGATACCCCTACACTGATACCCCTACACTGATACCCAGAGTTCACCTCAGTGTTCTACCAGACAGGAGGGCAGTTCAGTTCTACCCCTACACTGATATCCCTACACTGATACCCCCACACACTGATACCCCCATACAGATAACCCCCACAAGAACACCTCACTCACTTAGCATAAATGCTAACCCTCCACTCAGTGTCAGTTTTTGTGACTTTACACATAAATAAAATCGGTCCAGGGTTTTGGATCGGTGACGCGGCGCTAATACACACTGAGCTCCACTGTGACGTCATAACCCACCACACAAAGCTACAAGGTTTCCATAAACACGCGCCATGAAAGTATTAGGAGAGACAGACGGAGGGACAGACAGACAGTTTTTACACTGCCTCTATACAGCAAGCATACACTTCTGACTGACATCAGCCTGTTTATAGGACTCTGTGTGTGTGTGTGTGTGTGTGTGTGTGAGAGAGAGAGAGAGACGCGGCTGTTTTGTTTTGATAGACGGGCGCAGAAACTCGAGCCGACATCGAGTGTGAAACATTTCAATGTCCCACAATGACATGAGTTCAATTCCCTGAGGTTTGTCAGACACGTTAAAAAGTGTGTGTGTGTGTGTGTGTGTTCCTTAAAAACAACTCGGCCTAAAAGGAAATACTGAGCTTCACAATGCTGCGAGCTGAAGAAGCGCGTGCGCGCGCGCGCACACACACACACACACACACACACACACAAAAATAAGGAAACAGCTGATGGTCCGGATGAACAGGCCCTGAGCGCTCGGTAATGAGGGCAGATGAGCGGAATACTGGGGTGTTTGTGAGGGCGGTCTCACCTCAAAGCGACTCCGCGACACCCCGTTCACCTCCTTCCCCATGACACCACCGACCAGCGCAGACGGGGACTCTGTGGGACTCTGTGGGACTCGACTCGCTGTGGGACTTCGCTGATCCGCTGGATTAAAAGGACGAACCCGAGTCGAATGTCCCGCTGCTGCTGGTGTGATAATCTCTTTTTCTGTTCATTCTTCCATAAGTCCCGCAAACACTCACCCCGGATATTATTCCACACACACACACAGAGAGACAGACAGACAGACAGACAGACGGCCGCTCCGGAGCTGGAGTTAAGACGAGCTTATCTGCTGGGTTTCACTGCAGTTCTCCTCCTCCTCCTTCTCTTCCCCCTTTACCCCGGGAACATCACCTCACACACACTTCACACACTCCTAACTCACCCCGAACTAAACCCCACATCCAGCTTCCGTGTTTTCCGTGTGTTTTATTCAAGTGATGGCTCGTTCTTCATTTTGAATGAATCTTTAAAGTGACTCGGGAGAATGAGTCGACTCGGAGTGATTCACTCAGTCGCGCACGCGGTTCTGTTTCCGGCTCAGACTGCATTGGTTAAGTTTAAGGGGACATCGTCACGTGATGAACCAACGACTCAAACCCGAAGCCTGATAAATACTGAATAAATCTTTACTGTTTCTTTATAAAATTATAGTTTAGTGTACTATAGTACAGTTTAGTATAGTTTAGTTTAATATAGTTTAGTTTAATATAGTATAGTTTGATATAGTTTATATTAGTTTAGTATCTAGTATAATTTAGTTTGATATAGTTTACTATAGTTTAGTATAGTTTAATTTAGTATAGAATAGTTTAGTATATTTACGTATAGTATAGCTCACAATAGTTTAGTATATTAAAAACGTATAGTTTGGTGTAGTTTGTAGTGTGATGAGGGTTTGAGTGAGCAGTAAATCTGTTAGAAATGTAACCCGTAATATTTTAATAATATTTTGCTAAAATAAACGAAAAGACTCGAAAAAAAAGATTCGTTCATTTTGGTAAAAGACACTCAAAGATCCGAATCGGTAAAAAGAGCCGAACTTTCCATCACTATTCTAAAGCCGCAGGTATGCAGTCACACACACACACACACACACATTCACACACACACACACATTTTACAGCTCTGTGTTATCAGAGTCACACATTAACACCCCACAAACACTCAGAACGGCATTAATCGACTTTAAGAAGCTTTCAGTTAAATCGCTGCCCGATATTATCAGGTGTGTAAACAAAGCACGGAATTCTGGGTATTCGGACCTCCACTGAAAACGTGGGTGACGTTTTTATTATTAATTAACACATTAAACACCGCGGATTCCGAATCAATTTAAATTTCTCAACTTTAAAACAAAAAGCATAAAAACACGCGGGTTTTCACACACATTTAACACAATGTTTTGTTTTCATGTTTTATTTCCATTCACAACGCTGAAGCATTAGACCGGAAATGACGCATGCGGACGTGAACTTGTAAACAAACTGGTATTTTTGGTTGTGTAGCTGAGTTTACACTCCTTATTGTATAGTATTATTTATCGTGAACAGTATTTTTTATTGTAAATTAAACACAATACTTAATAATTTATATAAAAAATTAATAGTATACATAACTACCTGTATACATTCTTGTCAACTATAAAAGCGGAACTGTTTGACGGTCCGTGATTCGGACGGAAGAAATATATTAAAGCACAAAAACACATCTTTAAATAAAGTCCGAGTTATCGTATAAACTGTTTAAAAATGTTAATTTATTAAATGGGTTAAATAAATCCCTAAACTTATTCCATTAAAACTAATGTGATCTTAAGCAGATAGATTAGATTTTTATTTATCATTTAATTAGTTCGTTTGTGTTTCTTTTTGCTGATTGTCTTTAGCGCTCAGATATTAAATGTACAATGTTTCATTGTTCAAACTGTAGAAGAAGAAGAAACGCCCCGTTTCCCCCTCTAGTGGACGTAATAATTATTACAGCCTGCATTATAGAAACGAATGAATTACTGAATTATTTAGATTATTTTAATGATTCAATTACTGATAATAAACCCACATTAAACCTCAAATAAACCCACATTTAAACCCAAATAAACCCACATTAAACCCCAAATAAACCCACATTAATCACCCAATAAACACCCACATTAAACCCATTAATCCCCATTAAACCCCAAAAAACCCACATTAAACCCCAATAAACCCACATTAATCCCCAAATAAACCCAATTAAACCTCAAATAAACCCACATCAAACCCCTAATAATAACCCACATTAAACCCCAAAAAAACCACATTAACCCCAAATAAACCCACATTTAACCCCAAATAAACCCACCATTAAAAAAAACCCCCAAATAACCCACATAAACCCCCAAACCCTCATTACCTTAACCCCAAATAAACCCCCATTAAACCCCCAAACAGCAAACCCACAAACCCTTAACCCACAAAAAACCCCCATAAACCCCAAATAAACCCACATAAACCCAAAAAACCCACAGGTAAAACCCAAATACCGCACATTAAACCCACATTAAACCCCAAATAAAACCACATTAAACCCAATTAAACCCAAATAAACCCACATTAAAAACCCCTTATCCCCAAACCCACCCATTAACCCACAATAACCCACATTAATCCCAAATAACCACAAAAAACCCACATTAACCCCAAAATAACCCACAATTAAACCCCAAAAACACCCACATTAAACCCCAAATAAACCCCAAATCATTAAACCCAAAACTCACATTAAACCCCAAATAACCCACATTAAACCACCATTAAACCCCCCAAAACCCCATTAACCCCACATAAACCACCAAATAAAACCCACGTTAAACCCCAATAAACCCACCCATTAAAAACCCAAATAAACCCACAGTTAAACCCAAAAAAAAACCTCATAAACCCCCAAATAAACCCACAAACCCAATAAACCACATTAAACCCCAAATAAACCCCCATTAAACCCCCAAAATAAACACCACCCAATTAAACCCCAAATAAACCCACATTAAATAAACCCCCCAGAATCCCCCCGAACCCCCAAATAAACCCCAATTAAACCCCCAAATAAACCCCATTAACCCCAAATAAACCCCAAAAAACCCACATTAAACCCCAAATAAACCCACATTAAAACCCCACCCCATTAATCCCCATTAATAAACCCATTAACCCCAAACCCCCAAATAACCCCAAAAAACATTTAAACCCCAAATAAACCCCAAATAAACCCCAATAAACCCCACCCATTAAACCCCCCAATTAAACCCCCATTAACCCCATTAAACCACATTAAACCCCACCCACAAAAAAAAAAACCCCCCAAATAAACCCCCCAATTAACCCAAATAAAAAACCCCCCCATTAAACCCCAAATAAACCCCATTTAAACCCCAAAGAAACCCACATTAACCCCAAATAATAAAACAATAAACCCCAAAAAAAAACCCACATTAAACCCCAAATAAACCCACATTAAACCCCAACTATTAATCCCAAATAAACCCCAAATACATTTAAACCCCAAATAAACCCACCCATTAAACCCCAAAAAACCACATTAAACCCATTAAACCCCAAATAAACCCACATTAAACCCCCATTAATCCCCAAATTAATAAACCCACATTAAACCCCAAATAAACTAAACACATTAACCCCTACCCCCAAAAAAACCCAAATTAAACCCCAAAAATAAACCCACATTAAACCCCAAATAAAAACCCCCATTAAACCCCAAATAAACCCAAATAACCCATTACACCCCCAAATAAACCACCCATAAACCCCATTAACCCACATACACCCCAAATAAACCCCCATTAAACCCCACATAAAACCCCAAATTAAACCCGACATTAAACCCATTAAACCCCATTACAAACCCATTAAAAACCCACATAAAACCCCAAAAACACCCCAAAAAAAACCCCAAACTAAAAACCCACATTAAACCCCAAATAAACCCACATTAAACCCACATTAAACCCCAAATAAACCCACATTACACCCCACATAAAACCCACATTACACCCACCCCAAATAAACCCATAAACTCCCAAAAAACCACCCATTAAACCCCAAATAAACACCACCATTAAACCCACATTAACCCCAAATAAACCCCAAATTTTTAACCCCATTAAACCCCAAATAACCCCACAATAAACCCTACAATAAACCCCCATTAAACCCCAAATAAACCCACATTAAACCCCACCCAAAAAAACCAAACATTAACCCCAAATAAAACAACCCACATTAAACCCCCAAATAAAACCCCATTTTAACCCCAAATAAACCCCCCATTAACACCCACACCCCAAATAAACCTACATTAAACCCCCCCAATTAAACCCACATTAAACCCCAAATTAAAACCCCAAATAAACCCCCATTAAACCCCAAATTAAACCCCACATAAACCCCAAATAAACCCACATTAACCCACCCCAAATAAACCCCATTAAACCCCAAAACCCCAAATAAACCCCATTAACTTAAAACCCCCATTAAACCCCAAAAAACCCACATTAACCCCTAAACCCCAAAAAACCCAATAAACCCACCATTAAACCCCAAATAAACCCCCATTAAACCCACATTAAACCCCAAATAAACCCACATTACAACAAAATAAAAAACCCCAAAACCAACCCACCATTAAACCCCCATTAAAACCCAAATTAAAAACCCCCATTAAACCCCAAAAAACCTCACATTAAACCCCAAATAAACCCACATTAAACCCCAAAACCCACTAACCCCACCCCCCAAAAAACCTAAACCCCATTAAACCCCAAAACCACATTAAACCCCACCCCCATTAAACCCCCATTAAACCCCAAATAAACCCCACCATTAAACCCCCAAAAACCCCATTAACCCCAAATAAACCCATTAACATAACCCATAAACCCCAAATAACCCATTAAACCCCCATTAAACCCAATAAACCCACATAACACCCTTAAACCCCAAATAAACCCACAATAAACCCAAATTAAACAATAACCCCAAACCCCAAATAAACCCCACATTAAACCCCAAATAACCCACAAACCCACATTAAACCCCTAACCCCCAGTAAACCCCAAAAAACCCCCATTAAACATTTAAACCCCCAACATAAACCCACAATAAACCCAAAAACCCACATTAAAACCCAAAAACCCCAAATAAACCCACATTAAACCCCAAATAAAACCCACATTAAACCCCAAATAAACCCCACATTAAAACCCCAAGAAACCCCAAAACTAACCCACGTTAAACCCCAAATAAACCAAACAAAAACCCCCATTAAACCCCAAATAAACCCACATTAAACCCCAAATAAACCATTAAACCCCCAATAAACCCAAATAAACCCAAATTAAACCCAAATAAACCCACAATTAAACCCACATTAAACCCCATGAAAACCCAAATTAAACCCCCCAAAACCCCAAATAACCCCAAATAACCCACTTAAACCCCCATAAAACCCAAATAACCCCATAAACCCCAAATAAACCCACATAAACCCCCATAAACCTCAAATAAACCCACATTAAACCCCAAAAACCCACATAAAACCCAAATTACACCCCAAATAAACCCACATTAAACCCACATTAAAACCCCCATTAAACCCCAAAATAAACCCCCATTAAACCCAAAAACCCACATTAAACCCCAAATAAACCCACTTAAACCCCAAATAAACCCACATTAAACCCCAAAAAACCCCCCATTAAACCCCAATAAACCCATTAAACCCCAAAACCCCATAAACCCACATTAAACCCCACAATAAACCCACCCCCAATTAAACCCCAATAACCCACATTAAACCCCAAATAAACCCAAATTAAACCCCAAATAAACCCCACATTAAACCCCAAATAAACCCATATTAAACCCCAAATAAACCCCCATTAAACCACCCCAATAAACCCAAACCCATTAAACACCAAATAAACCCACATTAAACCCCAAAAACCCCAAACCCACATTAAACCCCATTACCAGTAAACCCCAAATAAACCCACATTAACCCCAAATAAACCCAAATCCCACATTTAAACCCACCCCATTAAACCCACCCATAAACCCCAAATAAACCCACATTAAACCCAAATAAACCCACATTAAACCTCAAATAAACCCAATAACCATTAAACCCACATTAAACCCCAAATAAACCCACCATAAACCCAAAAACCAAATCCCAAACCCACATTAAACCCCACATAAAAACCCACATTAAACCTTAAACAAATAAACCCACATTAAACCCCACAAAATAACCCACGTTAAACCCCAAATAAACCACGTTAAAACCTCAATAAACCCACATTAAACCCAAAATAAACCCACATTAAACCCAAATAACAATTAAACCCACAAAAACCCCACTAAACCCACACTAACCACAAGTAAACCCAAATTAAACCCACAATAAAAAAAACCAACCCATTAAACCCAATAAACCTAAACCCACAATAAACCCCCATTAAACCCCATAAAACCCAATAAACCCCCAAATAAACCCACATTAAACTTACATTCAAAAACCAACATTAAACCCAAAATAAACCCACATTAAACCTCAAATAAACCCACATTAAACCCCCGAATAAACCCACAATAAACCCCCATTAAACCCACATTACACCTCAAATAAACCCACATTAAACCACAAACCAACATAAACCCACATAAACCCACATTAAAACCCACAATAAACCCCAAAATAAACCCACATAAACCCCAAATAAACCCTACATTAAAACCCCAAACAACCAACGTTTTAAACCCCAAACACCACGTAAACCAACGTTAAAACTCTCAATAAACCCACATTAAAACCCAAAATAAACCCATACATTAAACCCACATTAAACTAAACAATAAACCCACATTAAACCCAAAAAATAAAACCCACATTAAACTTACATTCAAACCAACATTAAACCCAAAATAAACCCACATGAAACCCAAATAAACCCACATTAAACTTACATTCAATCCAACATTAAACTTCAAATAAACCCACATTAAACTTCAAATAAACCACATTAAACGTCAAATAAAAACCCACATAAACGTTCAAAATAAACCCACATTAAACTCACATTAAAACCCAAATAAACCCACAATTAAACACCAAATAAACCCACATTAAAGCCACGATAAACTCACACTAAACCCACAATAAACCCACATTAAACCCACAATAAACTCACATTAAACCCACATTAAACACAAATTAAACCCACAATAAGCCCCCAATAAACCCACAATAAACCCATTAAAACCAAATAAACCCACAATAAACCCACACTAAACCCAAAATAAACCCATCCCCAATGAAAACCCCAAATTAAATGTCAAATAAACCCAGATTAAACTTCAAATAAAACCCACATTAAACCCACAATAAACCACAAATTAAACTCCAGTTTAACCCACATTAAATCCCAAATAAACCAAGATTAAACTTCAAATAAACCCACATTAAACCCACAATAAATACAAAATTAAACCCCAGATAAACCCACAATTAAACCCGAAATAAACCCACATTAAACTTCAAATAAACCCACATTAAAACCCACAATAAACCCCAATTAAAACCACAATAAACCCACATTAAAATAACAATAAACACACAATATAAACCCTCATTAAACCCCATATAAAACCCACATTAAACCCAGTAAACCCACATTAAACCCCAGTAAACCCACATTAAACCCCAAATTAACCCTCAATAAAAACTCACATTAAACCCACAATAAACACAAATTAAACCCCAGTTAAACCCACATTAAAACCCCAAAATAAACCCACATTAAACTTCAAATAAAACCCACATTAAACCCACAATAACCACAACAAATTAAACCCCAGATAAACCCACATTAAACCCCAAATAAACCCACATTAAACTTCAAATAAACCCACATTAAACCCACAATAAACACAAATTAAACCCCAGATAAACCCACATTAAACCCCAAATAAACCCACATTAAACTTCAAATAAACCCACAATAAAAACACATTAAACTCATATTAAACCCCACATTAAAACCCCAATTAAACCCACATCAAAAACCACATTAAACCCACAATAAAACCCACATTAAAATAACAATAAACACACAATAAACCTCAGTCAAAACCCCATATAAACCCACATTAAACCCCAGTAAACCCACATTAAAACCCCAAATTAACCCCAATCAATAAAACTCACATTAAACCTACAATAAAAACCACAGATAAACCCACATTAAACCCACATAAAACTCACATTAAACTCACAATAACCCAAATTAAACCACAATAAAACACCAAATTAACCCACATTAAACCCCAAACAAACCCACAATAAACCCACATTAAACCCACATTAAACCCCAAACAAACCCACAATAAACCCACAATAAACCCACATTAAACCCACATTAAACCAACAAATTCATTGATTCATCGCATTTTGAACCAGTTTTAAAGTTTTAACTAACAGTTTGATTTTTCAGTTTGTTTGTGGTCGTGAATTTTTTATCACCAGCCGGCGCTTCAAACAGGAGCCGAACAAAATGTCAGCTGATAAGATTCGCTAGAGTAATGAGATATGTGTGTGTGTGTAAGGAGTTTCCAGTGTGTGTGTATATGTGTGTGTGTGTGTGTGTGTGTGTAAGGAGTCTCCAGTGTGAGCACTGTGCAGCAGTCAGAATTAAAGATAACACTTTCCCCAATCTTCTTCCAGAGTTTGGATTCTTTTCCGGGATAAGTTCGGCCGATGTGTGTTTAATTCCCTACGTAAACTTTACACCAAGAAGTGCAGAGGCCACCAGTTACCCTCAAAGACCATAACGTCCCTCAGTGTTTACTGCATAAAGGATTATTACTGAACATTCGTTCCTGATGCTGTTCTCCACAGTGCTTCATTACCCCAGGGGTGTGTTTACAGGATGATGACATCAGACCTTTCCAGCAGAACCAATGAAACATGCAGAACAGCAGCGAGAGGCGTGGAGCGCCCAGGACCTGAGATACTCCGGACCCACACCGGAAAGGGAGCAGAATGATACAGAGGGACGGGAGGAACTACACACTTCAGGAAGCGATGTGGAAAAAAGTATTAAGCGAGAGTTTACACCAGTTTCACTCTCTGGTTAAAGTCGTGACTCTGTGCTGTGTCTTTCTCTGTTAAATATAGAATCACACACGCTACGGCATGCAGTGAGTTGCAGTGTTTATAACTGTCCATTTTATACCTCAGATCCAGTAAATTAAACGCACGATCACAGCAGTAATAAACGCCGCTGCGGTGTGACCCGTCGCCAGGGCCGCCCGTGGCAATAGACTATAGACTATAAAAGGTCTTTTGTTGTTGTTGTTTTTCGGCAGTGGAACCATAGCTGAAGGTGGTCTGAATATAAATAGTGGAGGAGAAGATGGCGGATGTGTCCATGTAAAGTGCAGGTGCTGTGTAATGTGTGTCTAAGGTTCAGACTGTGAATGTCTTGCTAAACACACCTTAAAAAAAAACTTCATGTCAGGACTGTGAACTAACCTTTACACTTTCAGCCTGAACCACACACCATTAAAAAACAACACTCACAAAGGTCAGCACGCGGGGGATTTTCTCCAACATGGCAACCCAAACACTCACTTCCCACTTCCTGTGTTTTGCTGAATCATCGCGCTGATCGATCGATTAATCGAGTGGCTGTTGGGTTTTTTTGGTGGGAGGGGAGGGGGGGTTTACTGCGCATTCGCAACTTATTAGAATAACAATTTCTAAAAATGAATAATAACAGAGAGCGACCCGTTCTTTAAACTCTCAGTAATAACAATAGTATGTCCAATAAAGGAATCGTTTGCTTTATTATATGAATGAAGTAGAAATATTAAGATAAATCAGATAATTCAACTTAAAAATGTGTTTTTATTAGTAGTAATTATTAATAAGTAGTCTATTTTTTTTTATTAAAATAAATCGTTAAAAGTATCCACAGCAGCCAATTCCAGAGCGCGAAGTGGGGGCTGAATAACGAGCTGACTGTCGCCTAGCAACCCTGTCACCTTGCCTGACAACACTTCCGGGTTTGGAACGTCAACGAATGGGTTTTTTTTAAGTTTTTATACCAAAAACATTCAATGCCGTTTAAACAGGCATGAATATCGGTATTCTGTTATAACCACGCATATAATTAAATAAAAAAAACTAAGTTAAAATATATGATTTTTAATGACTATAAAACGGCGCATGCGCCAAACGCCACTTCCGTTGTAGATCCGCTCGCGTCGCACTGAATGGGCGGGAGCTCGTGCACAGGCAGCGAGAACGCGCAGTTGTTATCTTAGCAACAATGGCCACTGTGGACTCGTCAAGCGAAGAGGCGGTGGAGCGTTTTCTTTAAATCCACGAACATCGCCCTAAAAATCGGCCTGATTTCCTTTCAGAGCTGCTAAAAATAAACTGGAATAAATTCTGCACACGTTTATATGATTATTGCCGATAAATATAAAAGAACTGATAAAGATATTCCTCAGAAACATTAAAAACGAATCATGTAAACAGAACTAAACCGGCTTGCAAGTTTTTTTCAGTTGAGTGAAACATTAATTCATGTATCATGGATTTCAGTTTGTTTCTGAATCTGTAAAAGAATCAGAATTCAAAGCTCCGTGAAAGAAAAAGGACAGAATCACAGAAAAAGGAGACTTTTATCCGCTTTGTAGGGTTTTTTTTGTTGGTTTTTTATTTTTGGAAGCGAGCTCGCTAGCTTAGCTTAGCACCGTTAGCTAGCTGAAGGCGAGGAGATCGGACGCAGTGTCCTTACTTTGTTTTTGGAGGTTGTTGGGTTTTGGGTTTTTTCCCCCTTTTTTTTCGTCAAGCTTCAAGAAGCGAAACTTCAAACGACAGAAACGTTCATTAAGAAGTTTAAAGCGATATTTATGTTTAATCGCTGTTTTGTTGACGTCAGAGGAGAAGAGAGGCACGCGCTGCAGAAGAAGTTGGCCGGTGATGAGTTCCGGATAAAGCCGTGAGCAGCGCGAAGTGTGTGAGTGAAACTCCGTCTAGAAGTGCACTCAGTGGGCTGGTGTGTGTGTGTGTGTGTGTTTCAGTGTTTGTGTGTGTGTGTGTTTTTAATGTCTCCCCAGAAGGGCCCGTGGACGGCGGAATAAGGTATGCCTGGCTCGGACCGACATCATGTCACCAAGCGGAAGTCGGAACCTGAATATAAACAACAAACCACCGGAAACGCCGACTCCAGGCTCCATCAGCTCAAATCCGCGTGCTCTTCCTCCTCCTCCTCATCGTCATCATCATCATCATCCAAGCACAACAAACGCCTTAAATTGTCCAAACATGGCCCCCGGGCCGAGTCTCCACCGGAGCCCCCTGTCGTCTCCATCAAGCCGTTGGTGGAATACGATGACATAAGTTCCGACCCGGATGAGTTCCTGGACCCGCCCGAACCTCCGGCTGAGAAAGTACAGGACGAGCTGTACCGCAGCAAAGAGCTCCGAACTCATAAACGCAAACGCTCCAGGAAAAAGTCCAAAGACCCACACCGGGTTCGAGAATCGGGCGTGGACGAAGACCGAGATGGCAAAGCCAAGAAGCCCGGCGAGCGGGACGGGAGGGATGCCAAGCGGAAAAGCAGAGACAAACTCGCGTCCGCTGTCGGCGTCTCCTCGTGCTCGAGGCGAGCGGCCGCCGAGCCGCACGCTTCCGCTGCGGTTCTTCACTTAGCCGAGACGTCCGGCTCGCTGCCGCAAAAGGGTAAAATCAAAGAATCGCACGAGACGTCTCGCAGGTCGTCTCACCGTTCGCACCGCAACAAGAGCGAGCAGGAGCGCGAGCATGCCGACCACAGCCGCCGCAAGGCCTCCAAGAACCGGAAGGGCAGCTCGTCTCGGAGCGGCGGCGGGGCGGTCTCCGTCTCCTCCCCCGCCGATCCAGAGGACGGGTACTCGTCCCGGCGCCGTGCCAACACCCGAGTCCGTACCGGGAGAGTGTCCGCCGTAGCAGGCAGAAATCCGAGAGCCCGTACTCGCGCCGCAGATCCTCCAGCTACGACCGTGACGCCAGTCCCTATGGCAACCGACGCTCCTGTAGCACCAGTCCTGTGTCCCGGTCAGTACCCACCTTACACAGAACCACAAATATATACACACACACACACATCCTTAACATACACAGAACCACAAATATATACACACACACACATCCTTAACATACACAGAACCCACAATATATACACACACACACATCCTTAACATACACAGAACCACAAATATATACACACACACACACATCCTTAACATACACAGAACCACAAATATATACACACACACACACATCCTTAACATACACAGAACCACAAATATACACACATACACACACATCCTTAACATACACAGAACCACACATATATATACACACACACCACACACATCCTTAACATACACAACAACCACAAATATATACACACACACACAAATACACACACTCACTCCTTACATACACCACACCACAAATATATAACCACACACGTCCTTAACACACAACACCACAATAATAACACCAGACACATACACAACACCAACAAATATATACACACACATCGCACACATATATACCACCATTAACATACACAACACCACAAATATACACACACACACACACATCCTTAACATACACAACACCACAAATATATATACACACACACACACATCCTTAACATACACAACACCACAAATATACTATACACACACACACACAATCCTTAACATACACAACAACCACAAATATATATACACACACACAACATCCTTAACATACACAACACCACAAATAAGCCACAACATAATATATACATACACACACACACATCCTTAAACATACACAACACCACAAATATATACACACACACAGCCTTAACATACACAACACCACAAATATATACACACACACACACACACAAAAATCCTTAACAACACCACAATAAAGACATACACAACACCACAAATATATACACACACACACACATCCTTAACATACACAAACACACAAATATATACACACACACACACACATCCTTAACATACACAACACCACAAATATATACACATGCACACCACATCCTTAACATACACAACACCACCAATATACACACACCATCCTTAACATATATACACAGATATACACACACACAATATATCATATATATACATATATATACAAATATATACACCACACACATCCTTAACATACACAGAACCACAAATATACACACACACACACACATCCTTAACATACACAGAACCACAAATATATACACACCACCACAATACACACACACACAAATCCTTAACATACACAGACACCACAAATATATACACACACACACAGGTCCTTTAACACACAAGCACACATACACACACACACACAAATACACACACAACACACACACAACAGGGGATCCTTAACATACACAACAGACACCACAATATATACACACACACACAACACACACATCCCACACATCCTAACAACACAACAGCCGACAATACACAGAACCACAAATATACACACACACACATCACTTAACCTACACACCGGACGGCACAAATAACCCACAAATATATCACACACACACACAATCCTTAACATACACAACATAACCCACAATATATACACACACCACACATCCTTAACATACACAGAACCACAAATATATACACACACACCACACATCCTTAACATACACAACACCACAAATATATACACACACACATACACACAGAACCATCCTTAACATACACACACCACACAAATATATACACACACACACACATCCTTAACATACACAACAACCACAAATATATACACACACACACATCCTTAACATACACAACACCACAAATATATACACACACACATCCTTACATACATACACAGAACCACAATATATACACACCATATACACACACACACACATCCTTAAACATACACAACACCACAATAATATACACACACACACCACATCCTTAAAACTACACACACAACCACAATAATATATACACACACACACCTTACACACATCCTTACACATCCTTAACACAGAACCACAAATATATATATATACACACAAGCACACATCCTTAACATACACAACCACCACAAATATATACACACACAGCACATCCTTAACATACACAACACCACAATATATATATAATATATATATATATATATATATATATAACATATATATATATATATATACACACAATACACCCACACACACATTATCCTTAACATACCACAGAACCACAAATATATCCACACACACACACATCCTTAACATACACAAACACACCACAAACAAAAATCCTTAACATACACAACATACACACACACACACATCCTTAACATACACAACAACCACAAATATATACACAGAACCACAAATATACACACACACACACTATATACCTTAACATACACACACATACACACACACCACAACAATATATACACACACACACACACATACACACAACACACACAAGCACACATCCTTAACATACACAACACCCAACAAATAGAATATATATATATATATATATAATATACTATATATATATATATATATATATATATACACACACACACACATATCCGTAAACATACACAGAACCACATACAATATATACACACACACACATCCTTAACATACACAGAACCACAAATATATAACACAGAACACACACACACACACATCCTTAACATACACCGAACCACAAATATATACACACACACAGCACACATCCTTAACATACACACACCACACACAAAGCACAAATAATATATACACACAAGGCACACATCCTTAAACATACACAACACCCACAATATATATATACAACACACACACACATCCTTAACACACAAACCACAACACACACCCCTAACATACACAGAACCACAAATATATACACACAAAGCAACACATCCTTAACATACACAAACACACACACGCACAAATACACAAACACCACAAAATATATATATATATACACACACACCCACACATCCTTAACATACACACACCACACCACAGCAACATACACAAACACATATTATATATACACAACACACACATCCTTAACATACACAGAACCACAAATATATACACACACAACACCATCCTTAACATGACACAATATATACACAAAACCTTAACATCACCATCACAAATCATATATATATACACACACATTATACACACACATCCTAACATACACAAACACCACATATATATATATACACACACACACATCCAGAACCAAAATTAACATACACAACACCACATAATATATATACACACACACACACACAACATCCTTAACATACACCCTCACATAACACCCATATATATATATACACACACACACATCTTACATACACAGAACCACAATATACCCACACACACATCTTACATACACACACAAATATATATGTATACACACACACACACACATCCTTAACATACACAACACCACAATATATATACACACACCACACACACATCCTTAAACATCACACACCACAACATATATACATACACACACCACAACATCCTTAACAATACACCGAACCACAAATATATACACACACACACATCCTTAACATACACATCACAAATAAATAAATAAATATATATATTCATAACATATATATATATATATATATATATATATCTATATATATATATATATATATATATATATATATATATAATATACACACACCCTTAACATACACAGAACCACAAATATATATACACACACCCTTAACATAACATACACAACACACAATATACACACACCACACATTCCTTAATCATACACAGAACCACAAATATACACACACAACACACACACATCCCCACCAATTAACATACACACACAGACACAAATATATACACACACACACACACACACACACAACACCACTATATATATACACACACCCCCAGACACATCCTTAACATACACAACACCACAAATATACACACAAACCACACACACATCCTTAACATACAAACACCACAAATATATACACACACACACACACTCCTTAACATACACAGAACCTCAAATATATACAGAAACATATACACACCACCATTATGTTATATACACATACACACCCTTACAACACACTACCACCACCCCTTACCAAATATATATACACACACCACACTCCTTAACATACACACACCCACAAATATATATACACACACACACATCCTTAACATACACAACACCACCAATATACACACCACACCACACACATCCTTAACATACACAACACCACAAATATATACACACCACCTTAACATATACACACCACACAATTAGGTATATAACACACACACACCCCTAACATACACACCAACAAATATATACACACAGACATATACACCACATCTTCAATATACCAACACCACCAAAAAAAAATTATATATAACATACACACCCTTAACATGCACAACACCACAATATATATATACACACACATACACATACACACCTTTATATATACACAACACCACCAATTATGTATATACACATACACACCCTTAAGATGCACAACACCACAAATATATATACACACACATATCACCACACACCTTCAATATACACACACACCACCATTATGTATATACACATTACACACCCTTAACATACACACCACCACAAATATATACACACACACACACACATCCTTAATATACACAACACCACCAATTATGTATATACACATACACCTCCCCTAACATACAGACTACCACCAATATATATATACACACATACACACCCTCAATATACACAACACCACACAGATATATACATACCCTCAACATACACAACGCCACAAATATATATATATACACACACACCCCCCAAACACCCTCAATATACACAACGCCACAAATATATACACGCGCACACACCCTTAACACATACACAACACCACGAATAAATATATACACACACACCCTCAATAAACAAAACACCACAAATGTATACCCACACCTGCTAAATATACACACACACCCTTAACATACAAAATACTACAAATATATATATACACATACACACCAGCACAAATATATACACAACCCTTAACATACACAACACCAGAAATATATACAAGTACACACCCTTAACATACACATTACAAATATATACACGTACACACCCTTAACATATACACACACCACACAAATATACACACAACACACACCCTTACCATACACAACACCACAAATATATACATGCGCACACACCCCTTAACATACACATTACAAATATATATACACATACACACCACCACAAATATATACACACACTCTTAATATACACAACACCACAAAAACATAAACCCCCTTAATATACACAACACCCCAAATATATACACACCCTTAACATACAAAATACTACAAATATATATACACATACCACCACAAATATATACACACACCCCTTAACATACACAACACCACAAATATACACGTCCTTAACATACACACTACTACAAATATACACGCACACCCATAACATACACAATACAAATATATACTCATACACACCCTTAACATATACACCACCACAAATATATATACACACACTCTTACCCCCCTTTAACATACACAAAAACAACACTACAAATATACAAACAACACACACACCCTCGACATACTCAACACCACAAATATATATATCTATATATATATATATATATATTATATATATACATATAAATATATATCATACACACACCCTCCAATATGCACATATACATACACACACCCTCAATATGCACATATACACCCACACACAGACTCGGTATACACAACACCCCAACACATCCTCAGTTCACACAACACCACAATCACACACACCCTTAACATAGTCAAATATATATACACCACACGCGCTTTCTCAAGATACACAACATACACCCCCCCATATACACATCACACAACACCACAAATACATATACATGCACACACCCTTAACATACACACCACGATTATATATATATACACACACACACACTCAATATACACAACACCACAAATATATATACACACACAAACATATACACAACACCACAATATATACACACACCATTAACATACACACCACAAATATATACACACACAAGATACACAAAAAACCACAAATATGTATACATACACACCCTCAATATACAAAAACACCACAAATATATACACACCCTCAATATACATATTACAGATAAATACACACCTTTAACATACACAACTTCACAAATATAACCACCCCACACATACACTCAATATACATACACCACACACATCCTCAGTATACACACAAACAAATACACACACAACCTTAATATAGTCAAATATAAACACACATGCTTTCTTAATATACACACATACACACCCCCAATATACACAACACCACAATATATATACATACACACACTATCAATATACACAGCACCACAAATATATACACACAACCTTAACATACACATCATGAATATATATACACATTATTAACATACACAACACAATTATATACACACACAATATACACAGAACCACAAATATATACACACTCCTCCTCAATATACACAACACCACAAATATATGCACACATACACGCATACCCTCAACATAGACAAATTTGCATACACACACCTTCTCACATCTCATATACACAACA
>VCAZ01000196.1:107500-127500 GCA_005784505.1 Bagarius yarrelli | reverse complement strand
CACCACTGCCCCTTAAACGTTTGAGCCACCACTGTCCACCGTCCACTGCCTTACACTCGGCACACCTTTACATTGTACCCACTTTACACTTTCCATCTTACACTCTGCCTGTTTTACTATTCGCATATCTTACATTTGTCCACCTTACACTCCACATGTCTTACACACTACCCACCTTACACTCTACCCATCTTACACACTACTTTTTAAGCACCTCATATTTTTGCCAAACTTACACTCTTCCAAGGTTACACTCTAATTATCTACACTCAGCCCAACTTAGACTTGGCACACTGCCCACTTGACACTCTAATTAATTACCTTGCACTCTACCCAGCTAACAATCTACCCACTTTTCACTCTTTCCCCCTGCACTCTGCCCACTTTGCACTTGGCCCAACCTTACACTCTGTCGATCTTACATTCTATCCAGCTGACACTCTGCCAACCTTGAACTCTGCCACCTTACATTCTACCCACCCTTCAATCTACCCGCCTTACAATTTACCTACCTAATTTTCTGACAACCCTACACTCTGTTAACCCTTCGTTCTACCCACCTTATACTGAACCCACCTGACACTCTGCCCTGCTTGACTACCTTACTCTGACACCCTGCTTTCCCACCTGTACAATTCACACCATTTCCACCTGACACCTTACCACAGCCCCATTACAATTAGTTCCCCTTTTCAATACTCTACCCTTGCGCTTCCCACCTGCAATTCTTTCCACCTTTTGACACTTTACCAGCCTTACAATATGTCCCCTTTACTCTCTACCCCCTCGCTCTGCCCACCTTACAACTGTTCCACCCTGGACTTTGCCCGCCCTATACTCTGCACCCCTTACTCTCTGACTTACACTTTGCCGTACCCTTACCTTCGGCCAACCTTTACACTTTGCCAAACTACATCCTACACTCTGCCTTACATGTACCACACTTGACCTAACTCTGCCCTATTTAAATACCTTGCACTATCCCTATTGCACTTTACCCACGTTCCACTCTACCCACTTTTTACTTCACTCCACTTGCCAACTTGCCCACCTTATATTCTACCCAACTTTACCCACTGTACTTGGCCAACTTGCACTACCCACCTTTACCCACCTTGGACACTCTAACAGCACTTTACTCTACACTCTGCCTACCTTACCCTAACTGCCCCCTTACCCACCTCTGCCCACCTTACACTCCGCCCAACCTTGCCCACCACTCTTACCACGTTACTACGTTTACACATTTACAGCATTAAAGCAGACTACGACAACAAAAGTGCTTTAATGATGAAAATGAGCTCAATACTGATACAATAGATCCCAAATCCAACAACCATAAAACTGTTAAAAAAAAACTGTTAAAAAGAACAAATAAATACTTTTTTTTTTTCAACGTCAAGTACAGGTAATTTGGAGAAAGGGTCGTCTCTTGCAGACAGCCAGTGGCTCTGTTCTGATATTGATAGTTCATTATACCATCTTGGTGCCATAATGGAGAAAAGACTTTACCCAGCTTTGCTTTACTTTTACAGCAGACGTCCTTATCCAGAGCAAACTACATTTATTTTATTTATTCAACTGAGCAATCGGGGGTTAAGGGCCTTGCTCAGGGGCCTAACAGTAGGAACTAGGTGGTGCTGGAAAATATACCCAGTCCAACACCTTAACCACTTTCCCCCACCTTTACACTCTACCCCCTTGCACACCGCCCACTTTGCACTCTGCCCACCTGACACTTTCCCCACCATGCCCTCTGCTTACTTCACACTTTGCAACCCTACGCTTTGTCCACCTTTATACTCTGCCACCTTACACGCTACATACTTTATATAGTTACCATTTTGCTCTCTTTCCACCTTTTATTCTACCTACCTGACACCCTACCTACTGTACACGCTGCCTACTTTAAGCTATGCCCACTTAACGCATCATTAATTACTGCAGACTAGAGCAACCATCCTCTCTATTGTTGTGTTTGTGTCTGTTTAGGTTCTGCTCTCCTCGATTTGGTGAGAAGAGACAGACGCAGATCGACTGGGGGAAACGCTGTGTAGATAAGTTCGACATCATTGGCATCATCGGGGAAGGAACCTACGGCCAGGTGTACAAAGCGAAGGACAAAGACACAGGTAAGTGTAACCTGCGTGAATGTATGTAGCTTGCAGTGAATTGTTTGGTATAACTGTGTGTGTGTGTGTGTGTGTAGGAGAGCTGGTGGCTCTGAAGAAGGTGCGTTTGGATAATGAGAAAGAGGGATTCCCCATCACAGCCATCAGGGAGATTAAAATCCTTCGACAGCTGAATCACCGCAGTGTCGTCAACATGAAGGAGATAGTCACCGACAAGCAGGACGCGCTGGACTTTAAGAAGGACAAGGGTGAGGGGGGAGACACATTTTATAAATATATATATATAAAAGGCAGTGAGCATTTGACACACTAACTCGTGCTAACCTGCAGTACTTTAATGGTGTGTGTGTGTGTAGGAGCATTTTACCTGGTGTTTGAGTACATGGATCATGACCTGATGGGGCTATTGGAGTCTGGTCTTGTCTCGTTCTCACACGAACACATTCGTAGCTTCATGAGGCAGCTAATGGAGGGACTGGAGTACTGTCACAAAAAGAACTTCCTCCACAGAGACATCAAGTGTTCCAACATCTTGCTGAACAACAGGTTCAAACATACACACCACCCACACACCATACACACTTCACAAAGACATCGTGTTCCTTTTTATTATTTATATGTATTTTCCCCATTATTCTCTAATGTCCCTCTGTCTGTCTGTCTGTCTGTCTGTGTGTCTCTTCTGCTCTCTCTGTCTCTTTCCTTCTGTCTCTGTCTCTCTCAGTGGACAGATAAAGCTAGCTGATTTTGGGTTGGCACGGCTGTATAACTCAGAGGAAAGGTGAGTTCAGCTTAATCACCAATTCCTACGATGTGTGTGTTGGTTATTGAACCTGTAATTGATTGTTTCCAGTCGGCCGTACACCAATAAAGTGATCACATTGTGGTACCGCCCTCCTGAGCTGCTGCTGGGGGAGGAGAGATATACACCTGCCATAGATGTCTGGAGCTGCGGGTACAAACACACACCCCCACACACACATTTTAACTTTTGCATCAATTTCTCTAGAAGTTTGTCAATAATTTGCTCTCTCTTACTTTTTTTGTAATATTATCTGCCACCAGGGGGAGCCAGCTCTTACCCTGCAGTGTATGCTCCATTACGAGCCTCACTAAAAATTGCGGAGCATCCGCTATTTAAATTTCCTCACCTTCACATTTTCTTCAAAGATTATAGGCAAGTGAATTTTACTGGCCGCTGATATGCAAATTGTGCTATGTAGAATTATTCATAAGCAGCGGCATACTATGAGATTAAATCAGAATCTGAAACTAAATCTTCTACTTTATACGATATTTTCCCGAAAACTGAGGACCATTGGACCGATCAAGCCAGATAGCCACTGCATTCTGTGCCTGGAAGTGTCTCACAACAATGCAGCCATCGAGACATTAGACTGCCCGCACTGTGCTGGCTCGATGGGATGTTGCTCGCTACAGCAACCTGTTATTGTACAGCAACTGTACGGATAGCCGATGTCTGCATACAGCCTCGCAGTTGCCCATCTTCTCGGATCTTCTAGGCATTCATTCTCTTTCGGACCTCTGTCTTCTTCAGGGCCGGGGCATAAAGATGTCAAGATTGGGCGCACGCAGTCTGTGGCGTCGCTGGCTGATCTACTCATGCCGATTTTATCCTATGCTGGTCATAAGTTTGGTTTTTTTTTCTGGGCTGGGATCCCCCAAGAGTCAAGTAAGAGCAAGCTTGATTCCTGGTTCTTAGCAGCCAGCTGCTGCCACCCTGACTGACATCAACGGTCAGTTCCCCCAATGTGCAAAAGGTGGTGGTTAATCTGTGGTCTCCGGCCCAGTCCAGGCAGCCAGTCATGTATCCTTTTCTCATGTGTTTGGGGCACAGGCCTGTTGTTACACATGCCAGTCCCCCGTCGGGAGAACGGTTGAGGCTCGTTTCTGCCCCGCAGCAACGAAGACTCTTGGGTTCAAAACGACCCTGCCAACCTGTGGACGCTGCTTTGCTCTCCATCAGAACAAGCCAGATGCACATTTTAATGTGAAGTCGAAATGTGAACATTTATTACCTGGAGTCACTGAGGCTGCGCTCGAGAACACAGAAGTGCGTTCTTTCTACCAGATGATGTATCTGCTAGGACTTTTGTCAGCAGAAGCCATATCATAAGACTTCTAAACATGCAACCTCTTTAGCTCTGGTTCATGATCATTGCAGAATAGAAGCTCTCAACCCGTAGTGTGATTTACATGCGTTAGACCGTAGAGTTCCCTTTGGTCTGGTGATGTAATGTTTTCTGGTGTATCAGGGATGGGCTGGGTTGCCAAACTGTCTTTAGGCCTAGCTTTCTTTTCTGCCAAAGCTGGAGCTTAAATGTAGTGATTGGCTCTGAGGATCAGCTGTCTTAGGTGAGCGGCATGATATGGCACCCCATCCAAACGATCTGGAATCTCCATGCCTGGATGTTTCACGGGTGATGATCGAGCTAGACGCTCTGCATGCAGACGCCCCCGTTGCTGCCCCGGAATCTCAAAGTGGTTCTGCAGGCACTGCCTCGGCCCCTGTTTGATCCTCTGGCATTAGCAGCCGTTAGAAAACTCTCGCTTAAAACTTTGCCTTTGCTCGCACTGAGTGGAGCTCTGCATGCGTCGTCTGTGAGCGAGGATTGTCTGTGCTTTGTGCCAGTGGACAGCAATGCGACTCTACCCGAAAACTGGCTACGGGCTTAAATCTGTGTCTACTCCCTGCCCCCCTTCCAGCAGGAGAGAAGCTCAAAGCTTATCTTGTCCAGTTAGGATTATGTTGACTAAAACGGCATAGTGAATGCCAGCTCTCTAGTTCAGTGATGCAGCATGACCTGGGGGCCGATGAGTGTATTTAAGCCGCCTTTGCCTCTTAAGAAGGCTGTTCTGGTTGAGATTAGACACCGTTTGCAAAGCGGTTGTTCCGCAATGTTGAGTGCAGCTCGAAAGGAAACGTCTTTGGTTAATTGCGTAACATCCTACGAGCGGGAACAAGACTTTAGTCGTCACTCGCTGCTGTGTAGAAGTAGTGTTCGGGTTCTGATCTAATTTCCGCCATGCAGGCTTTTATGCTCTCGCCGAGTAGGTTGCTGCTAATGCGTGATTTGCATATCGCAGTTTGTATATCAGCTGCAATTGGCCTTTATCTCACTTTCTGAATCTGGTAAGCAAAGCGGTATATCACTACTTCCAGTGGAATTGCAGTGCGTTTAAAAAAAACAGACTGCTGAATCCTCTTGCCCGTGTTAGTGCAGTGTTACCCGCCTGCTCTAGTTCAAAACAACAACCCAGACCTCAGTTCTTAGGATTTTCCAACAGAAAAGTAACTCCGTGGTAAGACTGACTAGGCAGAATGAAGCTCCTTCTTTTAAGATTATATTCAGGAATATGTTTGTGTGCAGTATTTAAAAACGGAGGATGTTTGCATCTCAAAAAGTGGAAGAAAGAGATTGAAGGAAGGAAGAACTGGGGTGAAAACCGTATCCCTCTGTGATCAGCTCTGACCGAGTCGGGGGTTGACGCTGGTCGCAGCCACGCTAATCCAATCCATGATGTCTTTTAACCAGATACAGGAAACGAGGTCAACCTAAAACAGGGACTAGGGTATGTTATTGGGCTGAGGGATCAGTTTTCACAAACATTAAGCATTCGTAGCTTATGGTGGTCCTCGTTCTTTCGCATTAACCAGAGTAGCAACATAACGGACTACTACCTCTCAACCCGAACGCAGGGGACACCGAAGCTTCTAGTTAAAAAATAAACTGTCCGGCTTGGAAACTTTTCAGCTTGGTCTGCTCTTTCACCAAGCAAAACCACCTCGTCCTGGACAAATTTTTGGCAAAGTTAACAGATTTTTTTAATCGGATGTCCCGACGCCGTTGTTCTGCCAGCAGAACCGAAAGAATCGATACGCTACTTCAGTAACGCTTCCAATGGTTTAGTTTCGGTGCGTTAAAGATCCACTGGCCGGTTGGTTGCACACTGCTATAATCTTCAAATGTGAAGGTGGAGAAAACGAAATTCCCAAAACTTGCACAAGTAATCAGGGCTGTTTCCTGTATTCCAACACTGTGTTCACTCTCCCCACTGTCCAGGTGCATTCTGGGAGAGCTCTTTACCAAGAAGCCCATTTTCCAGGCTAATCAGGAGCTGCTGCAACTCGAGCTTCATCCTCTCAGGTCTGTCTCACACGCATGCACACAAGCGTCTGCTTTCGCTACGATCCAAACGTTCGGGTGGAATTATTGCAAAAATGAACTTTTTTTAACATAAACAGTGAAATGCCGGTCTACCACCCTCCATCTGTGTGTTTTTTCATCCTATTCCAGATGTTAGTCCTCACTCTTCCTCCTACAATCAGTGCTAGACTTCTGTACAGTTTTTCCCCTACACTGGGTCATGTGACTACTGTGTGGGTCTGATCATTCAGTTCCAATAGTATGAGTGAGATCAGACACTAATGTGGAGTTTGGAGGTCTGGGGTTTAGTCTGGGTTCCAGTTCATCCCAAAGGTGTTTCAGTTTAAAGGGTGGAGTCAGAATCAGGACTCTGTACAGGACAGGAGAGTTCTTCTCTCCAATCAGAAACACAGGATTTCTTTATGGTCATCAGGGGATTTGTGCACAGGGACATTGTCCTGCTGGGACAGGTTTTTTTTGGAGAGAAAACAGATTAATATACTTTACACAGAGAAGCTCTAGACGAGTGTGTGTGATTGTCAGGACTGCACATACTTCAATTATGTGGATCATCACACAGTTAAACATGACACCACTTTAATCACTGCTAAAATTAACTTTTCCCAAACAGACTTCCACACTGTATAAGTGTGTGTGTGTGTGTGTTTCAGTCGTCTGTGTGGCAGTCCATGTCCAGCAGTCTGGCGTCTGGCCTGAACGTCCTGACGTCATTAAACTGCCCTACTTCAACTCCATGAAGCCAAAGAAGCAGTACAGACGCCGATTACGAGAGGAGTTCTCTTTGTAAGTGTGTGTGTGCGCGCGCATGTGTGCCTATTCACGTGCCTGTGTGTGTGTGTGTGTGTGTGTGTGTCTCTTAACAGTTACGGTGACAGGAAGTAGCTTCTTATATAATTACACTAACATGGCTAATTCAAATCCCATCATACACACACACACACACACACACATCCAGGAAGAGAGACCGAAAGCAAGAGAGACATTTATACACTCTGTGTGTCTTTCTCTCTCTCTGTATACCTCTACTTCTCTCTTTCACACACACTTTTTTTCATTTTTTTTCTCTTTTTACTTCATTTCATTCTTTCTCTCTCCTCTTTCTTTCGGTCATTCTTTTTGGTCTCTGTTTCTGTTTTCTCTTTCTCTTTCTTTCTTTCTATCCTTCTCAGTTTGCCCTCTTCAGCTCTTGATCTGTTTGACCGGATGTTGACCCTTGACCCCTCGCGGCGGTGTACAGCAGAGCAGGCTCTCTCCAGCGGTTTCCTCTCTGATGTTGACCCCAGTAAGATGTCGCCTCCAGAGTGAGTGTTCCTGATGATCCACACAAAAATAAATCCCTGCCTTAGAACTGCTTGTTGAGTGTGTGTGTGTGTGTGTGTGTGTGTCTAGTTTGCCTCACTGGCAGGACTGTCATGAGTTATGGAGTAAGAAAAGGCGGCGGCAGAGGCAGAGCGGGCTGACTGAGGACACACCTGTTCAGAAGACAGCTCAGCAGAAGGATGTGGGGAGTGCAGCCAGCCGAGAGAATAGCCAATCAGCACCCAGTTCCTCTCCTCCCCCTCCCGCCACCACACACACTGACCTCAGCGGTGTGCATTTCACACACACATACACACTTTTTTCACTGTCTCCCTGATACACATACATCAAACAGAACTTGTACAGATGCATCAATGCTGTGTGTGTGTGTGTGTGTGTGTGTGTGTAGGTCTGGGTGCAGTAGCCGATCAGTTGAATCAGACAGAGATGGCTGTGCTATTGAACCTGCTGCAGGGTCAGACCGAGCGTCTCACTCTCCCTCAGATGGCTGAGCAGCTCCTCACTTCCTCTTCCTCCTCCTCATCACTTCCTGACTCCGCACCAGACGCTGACTCCACCCAACAGCTTGAGCTGCTTAGCCACACCCTCTCGTCTTTTATCCAGGCGTCCAATAGCGCACCACCTCCTTCTGAAGCTCCTCAACCTGAAGCCCCGCCCCCTGAAGCCCCAGCCCCAGATGACACCACTGGCCTCCTTGCGCTACTTCTGAGCCAGCTGATTAAAGCTCCTTCACAGGGGGCGGGTCAAGCCGAGGAGAGTAACGGCATCCAGTCAGACGGGGCAGTGACGAGGAGCGGCCCTGCGTCCCTTCCCACAGCCGACTGCAAGGGCAAGTCTGAGTTTACTCTCTAGGGGGTGTGGCTCAAAACCCAGGGCTGTAATTAGCCAGAGCCGTGCGGGGAACTTCATGAGGCTCAGTGTAGTGTTAAATCTTCTCCTCTTATTAGAGTGATTGTATATATTTTTCAGATGTTTCTCTTTTTTGTTTTTTTCTTGCTCCAACAGTAGAAGAGGTGACGCGCCGAAGAAACTGAAAATAAATCAAAAGTTTGTTTCCAATCTTTATTTTTCAGTCATCAGGAAGTTTCTATCAGCAATTTATAAAGGAGTCAGTGTTGAGTTTATTTTTTTATGGGAACAACACACACACACACACACACCATTTTTCCTTAAGTCAGCTCACTGTCTCTCACACACACACACACAGCCCATCGTCATCTTTCCCTCTCGTCATTCGTGTCACGTCTCTACACCTGGTTTTCCTCAGTAAGGCCACGTTAACGAGCTCACACACACACACACACACACACACACACACACACACACTGTAATGTTTCCTGATGAACAAACCGGAGTCAGTGATGCACTCTGTTCAGCTGCGGAGGCTTGGTGGTCGTGGCCTGTGCAGACCTTCCAATGGAAAGCAGCACGAGCTCTACATCACAGTTAACGAGTTGAACACAAACGCTAATTAATCCTCTCATCAGAGTGGAAATCGGTTCAGGTGTGTTAGACTCCACTACCTACCTGTACTAGCGGTGTACACACTCACAGACGCTAGTATAATAAAGTGAGCCCAGTACAGACGTTGCTGAGGTTCAGACTCTACACACAGTGTGGAGCTTCACCTCGCTGCTCCAACGCCGTCTGTATAACTGTCACAAACGTGTAGCAGAGCAATTTGCATACAATTTACATAAATTAAGGTGTGAGTACTGGCTTAACTGAAGACGCACACGGCGAGTGTGTACAGACCAATGCTAATCCTCGCAGGGTAAAAGTAAACGTGACTGTGTATTAGTGTGTAATAACGTGTGTGTGTGTGTAATCACTCGGATGTCTGGACCGGATTAAGAATTAGACGTTACAGTTCGTCAGACGGTGCCCACCTCATGATCTTTATCCGTTTTTTTTGTGTGTATTTTATATCACTCTCTTCAGAGTGTGTAAGTGTGTGTGAGGAGACTTGGTGCCGCAGTGTGTTCTCTCGGCCTCCACCGGTCGAGTGTCGAATAAATTATGACCTAAACACAATCAGCATGTCTTTATTACTTTTCTTTCTTTCTTTTTATTTGTTCATTTCATTATTTCCACCCCGTCATTATTCTCACTGCTTTGCTGTCCGTCTCATTTAAACATTCGAATGTAGAATACAGCGGTGACACTAGAGGGCGCCGTTTCCTCACTAATGACTCAAATTAGAGCAACTTTCACATTTCACCTACAGAATTTTAATTTGTTGTCGAATAAATAACAAAAATATAAACATAGTAATTATAAATGCATGAAAATATATATATTTTAAATTATTCACTAATGAGGCTGTTGAAATTTACTTATTCTGCTCACATGGTCAAAAATCTGTATATCATTACACACTACGCTAACCTGAAATCAGGGTTCGCTTCCTAGCACCATGTTACCACTGCTGGGCCCCTGAATAAGGCCCTTGACTCCCAATTGCTCAGTTGTATAAAAGATGAATGTAAGTGGCTCTGGATAAGAACGTCTGCTTAATGCTGCTAATGTAAAATAAAAATTCCCATGTAGATAATAGATATGTAGATTATAGATTATATGTAGATTACATGTAGATTATATGTAGATTATATGTAGATTATAGATTACATGTAGATTATATGTAGATTATAGATTATATGTAGATTATAGATTATATGTAGATTATATGTAGGTCATATGTAGATTATAGTTATATGTAGATTATAGATTATATGTAGATTATAGATATATAGATTATATGTAGATTGTATGTAGATTATAGATATGTCAATTATATGTAGATATTATAAATTATATATAGATTATAGATTATATGTAGATTATATGTAGATCATAGATTATATGTAGATTATAGATATGTAGATTATATGTAGATTATAGATTATATGTAGATTATATGTAGATTATAGATATGTAGATATGTAGATTATGGATTATATGTAGATTATAGATATATATGTAGATTATAGATATATAGATTATATGTAGATTGTATGTAGATTATAGAGATATGTCAATTATATGTAGATTATAGATTATATGTAGATTATATGTAGATTATAGATATGTAGATTATATGTAGATTATAGATTATATGTCGATTATATGTAGATTATGTAGATTATATGTAGATTATAGATAGATTGTAGATTATATGTAGATTATAGATTATATGTCGATTATAGAACCTTTTTGTTTACAGTGTTTTTTTAAAATGCTGTAAATGTATTTTTATATTTATTTTTACTAAATCTTAGAAGAAATGAGAGCTTCACACACCAACCGGTCAGCAATAACATGAAGCCCTGATGTGATGTTAATGGCTGAGTTGTTGGGGGCGGAGCTTATTTGGCAGCAGCTCAGGGGTTGAGGGCAAACATTTGTGTTTAAAGAACTGACAGACGCAGGAACAGGGGCCGAGTTGAACCTTGAGCCATGTTGTGATGACCGTTTCCCCATAAACTCAGCTCTTGTCTAATGTTCCTAATGTGCACCAGTGAGAACCTGCCAGTGAACCAGTGCCTGCCCTCCCAAGGTAGAAGAATTGGTTGAACCAGTGACTAAGCCCTGTGTCCTACAGATGAACACGGAGTGAGGACTACAGGAGATCTACTGAAGTACAAACAGAGGATCCTGGGTGGGAAAATCTACAGAACAAAGTGAACCATGGAAAAATAAGATAAGGTTCTGCTCAGATGGGTGTGTGTGGTTCTTATCTGAAAAACTGGTGGAATGTTTTGGATTATGTTCTGCTGAAAATCCTCAAGTCCTGGAGTTCATGTTGATGTTACTCTTTAAAGTTTTAGCGCCACTCTGAACACTGCTGAAGACCAATCACACTGTTCTTAAACAGCAGCAACGTTCTCTCTTACACCACAGGAATCTTTCAGGAAATGTTTGAGGAACACGACAAAGTTTCTGATGTCACCCCAAATTTGTTAAAGCTAAATCGGATCCAGCGTCTCCAATAGGTGTTGGACAAACATCTGATCCATAAAGACGTCCTCCTACAGCACATCTCCTACAGCACATTTCTGGTGAGGTCCAGGATTCAGAGATACCAGAAAGAACTAGAAAAGAATCACAGGTGCTTTCAGTGCTATAACTGATTGGTGTGTTTTAATCCTTCTGTTTTCTTAGTTAAAAGAATTATTCATCCTATTTTGCATACAGGTTTGGATTATTAGGTAAAAATTAGAGTAATAACTTGATTGCTAAAGTTAGTAATAATTTAACTTGGAGTTTAATAACTCTAATAACTTTAATAACTATATCGATTGGGTTCATGTATTACATTTCTAATGATAATAAACCTCATACTTCTTAATTCTGTACTTCATCTAAGTAAGTACACAATTCCTGACACTTTACACACTCGTTTACACACACTGTAGTAAAGATAGACTGGTAGATGTTTAAAATTCATATTACGCATCTACAAATTTTATCACATCATCATCATACCCTAACCATCACCCTTATAATCACTTCACCCTCAAATCACCATCAACTTACTTTCATCATCACTTCATCTCACCTCAATTCACCCCAACGTACCTTCAACATCACATTACCCTCACCTCACCCCTCAACCCCCTTACCCACCATCAGCATACCCCTAACCATCACCCTTATAATCACTTCACCCTCACTATCACCATCAACTTACTTTCATTATCACTTCATCTCACCTCAATTCACCCCAACGTACCTTCAACATCACTTTACCCTCACCTCACCCCTCACTCACCATCAGCATACCCTAACCATCACCCTTATAATCACTTCACCCTCACTATCACCATCGACTCATTATCACTTCATCTCACCTCAATTCACCCCCAACGTACCTTCAACATCACTTTACCCTCACCTCACCCCTCACTCACCATCAGCATACCCTAACCATCACCCTTATAATCACTTCACCCTCACTATCACCATCAACTTACTTTCATTATCACTTCATCTCACCTCAATTCACCCCCAACGTACCTTCAACATCACTTTACCCTCACCTCACCCCTCACTCACCATCAGCATACCCTAACCATCACCCTTATAATCACTTCAACCCTCACTATCACCATCGACTCATTATCACTTCATCTCACCTCAATTCACCCCCAACGTACCTTCAACATCACTTTACCCTCACCTCACCCCTGACTCACCATCAGCATACCCTAACCATCACCCTTATAATCACTTCACCCTCACTATCACCATCGACTTACTTTCATTATCACTTCATCTCACCTCAATTCACCCCCAGCGTACCTTCAACATCTCTTTACCCTCACCTCACCCCTTACCCACCATCATCATACCCTAACCATCACCCTTATAATCACTTCACCCTCACTATCACCATCAACTTACTTTCATTATCACTTCATCTCACCTCACCATCCTCACCTTTAGCTTACCTGTACCTCACCATCAATTCACCTTCACCTCACAATGAACTCATTAATTCATTGGTAAACTGACAAATTTTACCTCCCCATTAGTAGCCAGCTTTTACTCCACATCCCTTATCCTCTTCATCTTTCCTTGCTCTTCATCACTCCATCCCTTTTATCGCTCCGTTCTCTTTTTTACTATATTCTCCACTTCTTTTTATATTTTTAATATTGCCGTCGGTCATTTTGTTGAAATAATTGTGTACGTGAAATCTATTATGGCTACTTGACAACATTAAAAGCAAATGTTGAAATTGATTTATAAGATCACTGACGTAGAACTTGGTAACACATCCCTGCTGTACAAAACAAAAGCTTTAAATAATGTAAAGAAACAAGTTCTTGCTCTATTGGTAAGGCGGCTTCTGTGTAATATTTATCTTTAATTGGAGTAAAGTAACGTATACATTAAACTCATCCACATCTGTGAATTCTTTCTCTTAAACCATATCCTGTGAGCTGTGTAGATGGGCTGGATGTATAGAATGTTAATCTGGGTGCCCTGACGATTACTTAGCAGGTTCCTTACTGATGTGAACACAGTCCTGGCCTTGGCAACTCTTGCTGTTAAATCCACAAGTACAACCATCTCCAGCAGTAAAGATTCTCAAAGCAGCCTCGAAAACCGACACACAGCAGAGCTTGTTCCATTTAACTCAGCATCACCTGGTACCCTAATGTTCTTATCCCTCCAAACATGTCTTCACATCCACCCCATATTGAAGACCACACTATGTTTATCTCCACATTAAATCAGTCGCTACAGACTGCCATGTTGTCACTTGTCTGACCATGTTGGTAGCCCGACTTCCCCCTCCCTGATTGTAGCCTGAATTTCAAGAGACTGAATAAGTGGTTGAACATGAATGATTGAACCCCCTGATGCTGTAGAGGAGAAACGGGCAGGATTGTGTCGGGTGTTATTAAGGTGAGGGAAAGGGCAGATGATTGTCCCTAATTACTTCAAGAATTTGAGCGGTTGTCAAATGGGACATCAGCGATTTGTCTGTAGTGATTGCAAGATTCAGGAATGGGTAGAAATCAGCTGAGATGAAAAGCAGTTTGGTTTTGCTGGCGTTGAGTTTCAGCTGATGAGCTTCCATCCATGATGATACTGTTTGTCTGCCAGACATTCTGAGAGCCGGGCAGAAACTGTGGTGTCTAAGAACGAAAGGAAAAGTCTAGTGTCATCTGAATAATGGTAGGAGAACCAGTGTGAGAAGAGAACTTTACTAATTGAGTGAATAAAAAAGGAGAAAAGAAGAGGACCAAGTAATGAGTCTTGTAGGACACCAGAAGAGTCTGCATAGATCAGATGTTGTTTCTTTCCATATTACCTTATCAATGAACAAGTAGGACGCAAACCGCTGCCCTGCTGTTCCACAAACACCAAGACTCTTGAGGGTTTCTGTGTCGAACACAGCTGAAAGGTCCAACAGTTCTCAACAACAAAGCCAGACGTTAAAAAGATTCAGCTAAGAGAACGTTTAGCAACAAATTAAATTATCGTCTGTAACATGATCATCTATAATCTATTATCTATGTGTTAGAGACACAGTCTCTCAGAAGGAAAGACAGACAGAGTCTCTCAGAAGGAAAGGCGGACAGTATCTCTCAGTAATCTTTGTATGTGAGGTACTGAAGGACAAAGATCTCTGTTGGATGTTGGTGGTCCTCAGGCCTTCAGAGACACTGCGTCGCTCATCAGCATGATTCTGTGATTTGCATTAATAAATGGACCCAGGAAAACTTCCAGAAACCCCCGTCAGTAAATACACTCCACTGAAACATCTGCAGACACCAACTAAAGCTCCATCATACACACAGGAAGTCATATGTGAACATGGACCAGAAGCGCCACCGTGTCCTGTGGACCAGAACTCATTTAAAATGGACGGATTCAAAGTGGAGAAAGTGTTCTATGGACAGACGAGTCCAAATTCAACATTCTTGTTGGAAATCACAGACGCCGTGTCCTCTGGACTAAAGAGGAATGTGTCCCTTCCAGTGTGTTTTCAGTGTTCAGTTCTAAATCCAGCGTCTCTGATGGTATGGGGTGTATGAGTGCAGACGGTTTGGACAGACTGCATGTTTATGAAGACACTATGAATGCTGAAAGGTCTATAAAGGTTCTAGAGGAACATCTGTTCCCCTCCAGACGACGTCTATTTCACAGAAGACCTTTGTGTATTTCAGCAGGACAAAACCACATACTGCAGCTATTCCACCAGCATGAGTTGGTAGTAGAAGAGTCCGAGTGCTGAATGAACCTGTCTGCAGTCCAGATCTTTCATCTATAGAGAACATCTGAACAGCATTAAACCAAAAATACATCAGAGACCACAAACTCTTCAGCAGCTGGAAACCGCAATCAGACAAGAATGGGACCAAATTCCACCATCAAAACTCCAGAAACTCATAACCTCCATGTCCAGACGTCTGTTTATGAGGAAGAGGAGACATAATGATAAACACACCCCGTCCCGAATATTCTGTGACCTGCAGCAGGAATCGCATTCGTAAAATTTCTGGGTTTAATCCTTTATCTTTTCTATCTTCTATTGTGAATAAAATATTTACTCCTGTGATTGAAAAGTCTTTGTTTTCATTGTAATTAAATTTAAAAACAGTTTTTTCCAGAATTCGGGTTATAGACAGTGCGTTTTAGAAGAAAAGAAAGAAGTGATAGCAGTCTGTAGTTGGTGATGTCTGATGAGTCCTGTGCAGGTTCTTCAGCATGGGAGCACCTGTTGCTCTCTCGAAGCCTGTATCTGATCAGAGGTTAGGGAGCCATTGATGGTTGTGTGGAGGACGGGCAGAAGATCAGGACAGATGGGCTAGAGAATGTTAAAAAGGGTTAGATCCCGTGGGCAGGTGGTAGAAGTGCAGAACAGGATGACTTCTTTTCATCCTCATATCTTCTCTTCAAACTCCATCCTTTTCATCACCTATTCCTTTTCACCGCTTTATCCCTTTTATCACTCCATCTTCTCTTTCTCTCATTTATCAAATCATTCCCTACTGTTGTTTGCAGTGTGATGCTCCACACTACACAATACACACCACACACACACACACACACACACACCACTTTCTTATTGTTTTTTTTTTTTATTTGTTATTTTAGACTCAACCGTCAGTGAGAAGCCTCTCGCTTCGTCTCTGCTGCTGACTCGTGACCCTGTGACCCCAGCTGCTCCCCCTGCGCAGTCAGATGACCTTCATGCTGATGTGGCATCTGCACTTCTGCAGCTGATTTCCCAGCATGCCTCAGAGAGTAAGCCCACTTCCTCTGACTCTCAGTGTGTGAAGGAGACCCAGTCTTCCTCGTTCTCCTCTCCAGCAGCGCTGATCTATAACCAGCTGGAACATGATGCTAACAACGCTAACACAGGAACACAGTACCCCCGGGACCAGGACCTCCGTTTCACCCTGGGGTCCTGCGGGGATGAGAGACAGGAGAGCGAGTCATGAAGCTCCATCACTGTTTCTGTTTAGTGTTCAACTGGGCACACAAACACACCCAGGGGATTTACTTTGAGACTGAGAAGCTGGACAAAACACCACCACTGTTATCACAGTCATCATTATCACAAACACCACCTTCATCATCATCATCATCATCACTGCTTTTAGTGTTTCAGTGACTGAGGGGGAAAAACAGAAAATGTTTTTGTAAATATTTTGTTTTCTGATTTATTAAAATGAAGCGGAGTGTAAGAACAGTATGAGAGTGAGACGTGTTCAGTGTTGTACAGAATGAGTGTGTTTATACGGAGTGAAAGTGAAATATATATTCATATTTAAAGTGTTAAATTGAAAGTGACACGTGTTATGCACTGAGTGAGACATATTCAGTTTGTTTAAAGGGAGTGAGACGTTTAGTGCAATAGAGGGTTTGAGTGGGAGATGTTCCGTGTTATACAGAGTGAGTGTGTGAGATATGTGTTTTATGTTTTTACAAAGCGAGAGTCGGACACGTTCAGTTTGTTAGAGTGTGTAAGACAGGTTTAGTGTGTTATACAGAGTGGGTAAAACGGGTTTAGTGTGTTATATATAGTAAGACGTTTACTGTGTTATACAGAGTGGGTGAGACGTGTTCAGTGTGTTATACAGAGTGGGTGAGACATGGTCAGTGTGTTATACAGAGTGGGTGAGACATGGTCAGTGTGTTATACAGAGTGGGTGAGACATGGTCAGTGTGTTATACAGAGTGGGTGAGACATGGTCAGTGTGTTATACAGAGTGGGTGAGACATGGTCAGTGTGTTATACAGAGTGGGTGTGAGACATGGTCAGTGTGTTATAGAGTGGGTGAGACATGGTCAGTGTGTTATACAGAGTGGGTGAGACGTTCAATGTGTTTTATACAGAGTGGGTGAGACGTTCAGTGTGTTATACAGAGTGGGTGAGACGTTCAGTGTGTTATACAGAGTGGGTGAGACGTTCAGTGTGTGTTTTACAGAGTGGGTGTGAGACGTTCAGTGTGTTATACAGAGTGGGTTGAGATGAGACGTTCAGTGTGTTATACAGAGTGATTGATACATGTTCAGTGTGTTATACAGAGTGATTGATACATGTTCAGTGTGTTATACAGAGTGAGATACATGTTCAGTGCGTTATACAGAGTGGGTGAGACATGTTCAGTGCGTTATACAGAGTGATTGATAGTGATTGATACATGTTCAGTGCGTTATACCAGAGAATGATTGATACATGTTCAGTGCGTTATACAGAGTGATTGATACATGTTCAGTGCGTTATACAGAGTGATTGATACATGTTCAGTGCGTTATACAGTGCGTTACAGAGTGATTGATACATGTTCAGTGCGTTATACAGAGTGAGAGACACGTTCAGTGCGTTATACAGAGTGGGTGAGACACACGTTCAGTGCGTTATACAGAGTGGGTGAGACGTTCAGTGCGTTATACAGAGTGGGGTGAGACGTGGGTGAGAACAGTTTGACGTTCAGTGCGTTATACAGAGTGGGTGAGACATTTTCAGTGCGTTATACAGAGTGGGTGAGACACGTTTAGTGCGTTATACAGAGTGAGTGAGACGTTCAGTGTGTTATACAGAGTGATTGATACATGTTCAGTGTGTTATATAGAGTGAGAGATGTTTAGTGTGTTCTACAGAGTGAGTGAGATGTTTAGTGTGTTCTACAGAGTGAGTGAGATGTTTAGTGTGTTATACAAAGTGATTGAGACATGGTTAGTGTGTTATACAAAGTGATTGAGACATGTTCAGTGTGTTATACAAAGTGATGAGACATGTCAGTGTGTGAGACATGTTCAGTGTGTTATATAAAGTGATTGAGACATGTTCAGTGTGTTATACAGAGTGGGTAAGATATGTTCAGTGTGTTCTACAGAGTAGGAATTAGACATTCAGTGTGTAACGGGAGTGAGTGAGCCATTTTCAGTGTTGTACAGAGAGAATGTGACATTTAGTTTTATACAGAGTGAGACATGGGATGTCTTTAAAAAGGATGAAAAGAGGAAAGGCGGTTTGTTCTGATGAGATACCGGTGAAGGTGTGGAAATGTCTAGGAGAGGCAGCAGTGGAATTTCTTACTAGATTGTTTAACAGGATTTTAGTGAGTGAGAAGATGCCTGAAGAATGGAGGAGGAGTGTAATAGTGCCTATTTTTGAGAATAAGGGTGATGATCAGATTTGCAACAACTACAGAGGCATAAAGTTGATGAGTCACACAATGAAGGTATGGGAAAGAGTAGTGGAAGCTAGGTTAAGGAGGGTAGGAGGTATTTGTGAGCAGCAGTATGGCTTTATGCCCAGAAAGAGCACTACAGATGCCATCTTTGCTCTGAGAATGCTGATGGAGAAGTACAGAGATGGTCGTAGGGAGCTGCATTGTGTTTTTGTAGACCTGGAGAAAGCATATGACAGGGTACCAAGAGAAGAGCTGCGGTATTGTATGAGGAAGTCAGGAATAGCAGAGAAGTATGTCAGGGTGGTGCAGGATATGTATGAGAGGAGCAGGACAGTGGTGAGGTGTGCAGTAGGTCAGGCAGAGGAGTTCAAAGTGGAGGTGGGACTGCATTAGGGATCAGCTCTGAGCCCCTTCTTGTTTGCTGTGGTGATGGATCGTTTGACAGACAAGGTCAGGCAGGAATCTCCTTGGACAATGATGTTTGCAGATGACATTGTGATCTGTAGTGAGAGCAGGGAGCAGGTGGTGGAAAACCTGGAGAGGTGGAGGTTTGCTCTGGAGAGAAAAGGAATGAAAGGCAGTCGTAGCAGACAGAGGACATGTGTTTGAATGAAAGGGAGGGAAGTGGAACAGATTATAGGGCGAAATGGTAAAGAAGGTACAGGAGTACTTGGAGTCAACAGGTTGAAATGGGTGGAGAAATGTGACAGGAAAATATCAGCTTGAATCAAGGGGTAGGTGTACAATACAGTGGTAAGACTATGATATATGGTTTAGAGACAATGGGGAGACCAGCTATGATGTATGGTTTAGAGACAGTGATAAGACCAGCTATGATGTATGGTTTAGAGACAGTGGTGAGACAGCTATGATGTATGGTTTAGAGACAGTGATAAGACCAGCTATGATGTATGGTTTAGAGACAGTGGTGAGACCAGCTATGATGTATGGTTTAGAGACAGTGGTGAGACCAGCTATGGTGTTTGGTTTAGAGACAGTGGTGAGACCAGCTATGATGTATGGTTTAGAGGCAGTGGTGAGACCAGCTATGATGTATGGTTTAGAGACAGTGGTGGGACCAGCTATGATGTTTGGTTTAGAGACAATGTTGAGACAGGTATGATGTATGGTTTAGAGATAGTGGTGAGACAGGTATGATGTATGGTTTAGAGACAGTGGTGAGACCAGCTATGATG
>VCAZ01000196.1:92500-100000 GCA_005784505.1 Bagarius yarrelli | reverse complement strand
GAGCTCATTTAGTGGTTAAAAGTGTTTTTTATTCGAATTTAAAAAAAAGTCCCTCCCAACTTTTCCAGAATTCAGGTTGTATGAAGACCAAGTGTTGTGTGTGAGAGTGTGTGTAAGTGTGTGTGTTTGTGTATGGGCTTATACATCCTGGTGGTTCCTAAAGCTGAATACACACAGACTTATGGGGACTCGTGTCACGGTGGGGACCAAATGTAAGGTCCTCATGGGTACAAAAGCTTCTAAATCATACAGAATGAGAATACAGGTTTAGGGTTAGGGGTTTAGGGTTAGGGGGTTAGGGTTAGGGGTTTAGGGTTAGGGGTTAGGGGGGATAGAAAATACAGTTTTTACAGTATAAAAAACCATTACACCTAAGGAGAGTCCCCACAAGGACAGCGAAACAGATGTGTGTGTGTGGACATTTTACCCAGAAGTATTAATCTGTTAAAAGTTCACTCAGTGTCTTTAGACATGCAAGTAAGTAAAGTGTGTGTGTGTGTGTGTGTGTGTGTGTGTGTGGTGTGTGTGTGTGTTTATTGTGCGGCTTTCCATTATATGAAGTGTGTATGAAGATAAGTTGGTGTATAACAGGAATTAAGTGGGCGGTGCTTATCTGGTGGACACAGATTTACTCAACCACAGTCTCTGCCTTGGTCTGCGTCACAGTACCACCCAGTACCTTTACTGCTACTGATCTTTAGTCAGAATTACAAACCGTGTTGCCAGATCTGTCATTTACACACACTGGAGAGAATTCTTTATTAGTGTACAAACCAGACACAGCTTCTTCTCCAAGGTGTGTGTGTGTGTGTGTGTGTGTGTGTGTGAGAGAGAGCTGATGATGACCCAGCAGTAGCTGGAGGGGGGTGTTTTTCTGGGTTAGGTCAGTGTGAGGACTCGGAGGAACAGACCTAATTAGACAGCGTCTCTGTCCTGAAGTGAGAGAACGATGAATTAAACGCTCCAGATTTCATTTTAGAAAACTTTCGGAATAAATCTTACACACAGGTGTGGGAGAGGAATTAAACGAGTGTGTGTATTATTGAGGTGAAGAAAAACCATGTGAGAATCATGAAGCTAATAATGATAGTGATGGTGATGATGATGATGATGATGATGATGATGGTGATGGTAATTCAATGGTAGTGATAATGATGCTAATATTAATAAAACTAATGACTGTAATGAGAAGAAGGATGAGGGTGATGATGGTGGTAAAGGTAATTGTGGTGGTGGTTGTGATGAAAGTGATGATAATAGTGGTGTTGGCAATGACGTGACAATGGTGATGACAGTGTTGATAAAGGTAATGATGATGAAAGTGGTTCTGATGATGGTGATGATTGTGATTATGATGATGGTAATGATGTGATGATGGTGATGACGGTGTTGATAAAGGTAATAGTAATAGTTGATTATATGGTGATGGTAATTATGATAATTATGATGGTGGTGGTGATGGTGATGATGATGATGATGTTGATAGTGGTGATGATAATTATGGTGATGATGATGATGTTGATAGTGGTGATGGTAATTATGGTGGTGGTGGTGTTGTTGATAGTGGTGTTGGTAATTATGATGGTGGTGGTGATGATGTTGTTGATAGTGGTGATGGTAATTATGATGGTGGTGGTGATGATGTTGTTGATAGTGGTGATGGTAATTATGGTGATGATGATGATGTTGATAGTGGTGATGGTGGTGATGATGATGATGTTGATAGTGGTGATGGTAATTATGATGAATGGTGGTGATGATGATGTTGTTGATAGTGGTGATGGTAATTATGGTGATGATGATGTTGATAGTGGTGATGGTAATTATGGTGGTGATGGTAATTATGATGGTGGTGTGATGATGTTGTTGATAGTGGTGATGGTAATTATGATGGTGGTGGTGGTGATAGTGGTGATGGTAATTATGATGGTGATGATGATGTTGTTAGTGGTGATGGTAATTATGATGGTGGTGATGATGATGATGATGTTGATAGTGGTGATGGTAATTATGATGGTGGTGGTGATGATGATGATGATGTTGTTTGTTTAGTAGTGATGGTAATTATGATGGTAATTATGATGATGATAATGTTGTTGATAGTGGTGATGATGATGTTGTTGTTAGTGGTGATGGTATGGTAATTATGATGGTGGTGTGATGATGATGATGATGTTGTTGTGCGTGTAGTGGTGATGGTAATTATGATGGTGGTGATGATGATGATGATGATGATGTTGATAGTGGTGATGGTGGTGATGATGATGATGATGATGATGTTGTTGATAGTGGTGATGGTAATTATGATGGTGGGTGGATGATGATGATGATGATGGTTGTTGTTAGTGGTGATGGTTAATTATGATGGTGATGATGATGGTGATGATGATGATGATGTTGTTGATAGTGGTGATGGTAATTATGATGGTGGTGATGATGATGATGTTGATGATGGTGATGGTGGTGATGATGATGATGATGATGTTGATAGTGGTGATGGTGGTGATGATGATGATGATGTTGATAGTGGTGTTGGTTATGATGATGATGATGATGATGATGTTGATAGTGGTGATGGTGGTGATGATGATGATGATGTTGATAGTGGTGATGGTAATTATGATGGTGGCTGTTGTAGATACGCAGACGAAGGCCAACGCCTGCTACGCTGTTTCGAGTAGCTGACCAGCCATGTCCAGAGGACGACTACAGCACAGGGCAGGTAGGAGGATTAACCACAAACACACAAACACACACACACACACACACACACACAGATGCACATTATCACATCATTACTATTATCATCACCACCATCATCAAGACCATTAGCACAGTTATTACCACCACCATCACAGTTAAACTTTATTCATAATATCTGGATTTATAGAAACCCCTCATTTCTCTCTCTCTGTCTGTCTGTCTGTCTGTCTGTCTGTCTGTCTGTCTCCCCTCTTTTCTATTTCTCTCACTGCTGTGTTGGTGTTTGTGTCTTAGTGGGTCGTCAGTGAAAACGGAGTCCTGAGACCAAAACGCCTCAATCCCAACGTTTACCAGCCTCCATCACTGAAAGGTGTGTGTGTGTGGTGTGTGTGTGTGTGTGTGAGAGATAATGCTGTGCAATTTAGTATATAGACACACATCTGTCACTGTCGCTAATCCCAACAGTAAAATCTGAGGCAACACACACACACACACACACACACACACACACACACACTTTATTTCCACCCTATTGACCATGAGGTTTTTTTATAATGCTTTATTTAAAGTTTTTAAATAAAGTAAGCTAAAGGTCCATCAGCCTCCAACTCCACCCATGTCTACAGAGCTCTGTCAGTGTGTGTGTGTGTGTGTGTTAGTGTTGGTTGTGTGTATAGGTGCGTGTCACAGTGTTGGTGTGTGTTACAGTGTTTGTGTGTATAGGTGGTGCGTTACTGTATTTGTGAGTGCTGATGTGTGTGTTACAGTGTTGGTGAGTGTATAGGTGTGTGTTAGTGTTGATGAGTGTATAGGTGTGTGTTAGTGTTGGTGTGTTTTACAGTGTTGATGAGTGTTACAATGTTGATGAGTGTTACGGTGTTGGTGTGTATAGGTTTGTGTTAGAGTTGGTGAGTGTTAGTGTTAGTGAGTGTTAGTGAGTGTTAGTTAGTGTTAGTTAGTTTAGTTAGTGAGTGTTACAGTGTTGGTGAGTGTTACAGTGTTGGTGTGTTATAGGTTTGTGTTAGAGTTGGTGAGTGTTAGGAGTGTTAGTGAGTGTTTAGTGAGTGTTAGTGAGTGTTAGTGAGTGTTAGTGAGTGTTAGTGTTAGTGTTAGTGAGTGTTAGTGTTGGTGAGTGTTACAGTGTTGTGTATAGTTGTGTGTTACAGTTTTGTTTGAGTATATAGGTGTGTGTTACAGTGTTGGTGTGTGTACAGGTGTGTGTTACAGTGTTGGTGTTTGTACAGGTTGTGTGTGTTGTGTACAGTGTTGGTGTTTGTACAGTGTGTGTGTTGTACAGTGTGTGTGTTGTGTGTGTACAGTGTTGGTGTGTGTACAGGTGTGTGTTACAGTGTTGGTACAGTGTGTGTTAACAGTGTTGTGTTTGTTACAGTGTTGGTTGTTTGTACAGGTGTGTGTGTACAGTGTTGGTGGTTTGTACAGGTGTGTGTTACAGTGTTGGTGTGTTGTACAGGTTGTTGTGTGTACAGTGTTGGTGTTTGTACAGGTGTTTGGTTTACAGTGTGGTGGTGTGTACAGGTGTGTGTTTGTTTGTACAGGTGTGTGTTTTGTACAGGTGTGTGTTGTACAGTGTTCAGTGTTGGTGTTGGTCCTGTTCCCATACACTTACCACTTCCCTTGTATAAACTTGACTTTCCCTAAATCCCGTGTTTTTTGCCCTGTGTGTTCCTTTGTCTGTGTGTGTGTGTCTGTGTCTGTGTCTGTGGTGTGTCCTGGTGTGTGTGTCTGTGTGTGTCTGTGTGTGTGTCTTGTGTGTGTGTGTGTGTGTGTGTGTGTGTGTGTGTGTGTGTGTGTGTGTGTGTGTGGTGTGTGTGTGTAGCTGTACAGCAGATGGCTGAGGCTCATATGCAGAAGTTGGGTGTGTATCCTCACATGGAGGAGGAAGGAGAGGATGAGGAGCGGGTAGTAAGGTTTACTGCTGGTAAAACACACACACACACACACACACACACACACACACACACAATGTGTCTAACAGCATGGGACCCTGACTGTTTTTCTCTCTGTGTGTGGTGTGTGGTGTGTGTGTGTGTGTGTGTGTGTGTGTGTGTGTGTAATGCTCTGTAATTCAGTTTATTTATAAATGGTACAAAATCTTTTAAACACTTTAGTATAACACACCACTGGGGGGGGGGGGGGGGGGGGGGGGGGGGGGCTGGGGGATGACGACGAAGATGATTAAAATTCTTTGTTGTTTTTCTGATCAGATTCACAGACTGCGACGAGCTCCAGAGTTGAGATGAGTGACAGACCAAACACTGACAGACCTGAGGAAGAGAGGAGGAAAGAGAAGAAGAAAGAAAGAAAGAAGAGGAGGGGGGAGGAGGAGTGGAGGAGGGGAGGAGGAAGAGCAGGAGGAAGTGGAAACAACAGAGGATTAGGATGAAAGAGAGTGACCGATGGATGAACTGAATAAATCTACTGAAAGTGTGTGTGTGTGTGTGTGTGTGTGTGTGTGTGTGTGTATAAACTCTTCCTAACTCGTACATTTCTACTATAGATAAAAATATGAGGGTAGAATTAAGTTATATTAAAAACATTTATGATTTAAAAAAGTATTTGCTTTGTTCTGTTGTTCTAATGATTGTGCCCAACACACACACACACACACACACACACACACACAATGATCTAATTCACCCGTCGGTTAATGGAGTAACATCACGTAATGGTAGCATTATCACAGCTCTACTGTATACACACACACACACACACACACATTTTATTTATTTCCTCTTTAAAATGTTTTATGATCAACAGTGACGCATTATGACACGTCTGTGTGCTGTGAATGACGTCATTCGGAAATCTGTGCATTTCCGTAAATCCTATAGCAGTCAGAGGAAACTGCAGGTGTGAAGCTGGAATTACAGCGTCAGGTGTAGTAACTGATTCCAAACAGCAGAGGGCTACTACACCACACCACACACCACCACAGAAAAAGAAAATAATCAGTTCACAATGAGAACAGTGTCTCTGCTCCACCACAACACATTCTGTAACACAAACACACACAAACACACACACTAAGCTGCTGAAACGTTTAGAAGATAAGACGAGCTTCAGCAACAGCTTCACTTCCTCTTTCACACGCTGACTTTATGACACACATGATGTTTATCTGAGAGCTGTGTGTGTGTGTGTGTGTGTGTGTGTGTGGTGGGAATTGAATGCCGATCTAATGTAATAATACTTATCGATTTCTATCGGATCGGATTTTTCTGTCATGCGATGTGTGTTTTCTCTCATGAAAGACGGAGTGTCAAAGAAAGCAAAAATAAATAAATAAATTAATACAAACAACAGTGAATTAATTCATCCTGGGTTTTTTTGGCAGGGGGGCACCCCACCCTAACCCACCGACTATCCCAGTACCACCCCAGCACCACCAAGCCTCCTCTAAGCAATATTCCTGATCCTCAGCTGCTCAGTTGTACAATCAGCATGTTTCCTGTGCTACTAGAGGGGACAGCCCACTGGACTATGTTTACAGTAATATTGCTGAGGCATACAAGGCCATTCCCCTCCTCCATTTGGGTTCAGTCTGATTTTCAGTCCCTTACCCAGAACAACCTACATTATTCTCTGTTACACAACTGAGCAATTGGCGGTTAAGGGTCTTGCTCAGTGGCCCAGCAGTGGTATCGGTCTTCCAGGTGGTAGTCCAACGCCTTAACCACCACGCTACCACTTTACCACTTGTTCATGCTACCCAAATACACACCACTCCTCAAACATGAGAAACCATAAATAAGGACAGTGAAGGTATGTCCAGAGGGGACATTTCCTCACTACAGCAACAGCTAAAGACACTGACTGGAACATGTTCGCCTCACAGGCCACCTCAGACACACAGACAGACATCGACACCTACACGTCATCTGTACTGGACCATCAACACGTCAACATCACATTAACAACGTCACACTGTCAAACATATAAAACACTTTGCTAATCAGAAGCCATGGATGAACTCTGAGGTCGGCCTCCTGCTGAAAGCAAGAGATGCTGCTTTTAAATCTGGCAGAGGCAGAGGAATACAGCAGAGCCAGGGCCAACCTGAAAAAGGGCATTAGGAAAGCCAAGCATGCACATAAACTGTGGATTAAGGAGCACTTCCACAGCAACTCCGACCCCAGATGCATGTGTAAAGGCATCCAGACCATCACTGACCACAAACCTCAAGTTCAAGGGGTTTTTTGTCATTTCAACCATATATCGCAGATGCAGTACACGGTGAGATGAGATAACGTTTCTCCAGGACCCCCTGGTGCTTCACAAAACATAGAATTTACAAAACAACAAAGAGCCACTGAACAGGATAGACATCAAGTGCATGTGTGTTGACTTCCAGAAATCTAACAGCAGCAGACACTTTCCCTGTCCACATCCACGGGTCTGAAGTAGAACGTTTCTCTAAACCATCAACCATCAATACAGTCTCTACCAACCAGCAATGCCTTCCACCCAGACGAGCTCAACGCACTTTTTTTGCTTGCTTCGACAAAGGTGTTACACATCACACCAGAAATGCTGACTCCTGCATGATTATTCATCCAATATCACTCTCCATATCAGAAGTTTCCTCAGCACTGAGCAGAGTAGATCCACGCAAGTCAGCTGGTCCTAGGCGTGTGCTCAGGACTTAAGCTGACCAAGTGGGCAAGGTCTTCACTAACATTTTCAACCCGTCACTGGCCCAGGCCACTGTCCCCACATGTCTGAAGCCCAAGCGATCTTCTGCAGAGTACCTGAACGAAAGCCGCCCTGTTGCACTCA
>VCAZ01000196.1:50000-87500 GCA_005784505.1 Bagarius yarrelli | reverse complement strand
CTATCTACGCTATCTACGCTATCATATCTATCTATCTGCTATCTATCTATCTATCTATCGCTATCTATCTATTAGCTATCTATCTATCGCTATCTATCTATCAATCTATCTATCTATCTATCTATCTATCAATCTATCTATCTATCTGTCTATGTGTCTGTCTGTAAGGTTGTCCGCCAAATCCCATAAATATAAAGTAATTCTTTTAAATATAGTAAAAACAAACCAGTTAAATACAGGTTTCCTACAGAGCATTTAAATTATCATTATTATTAATAATAATATTATTTCTGTTATTATTACTATTATTATTTCTATTATTATAATAATTATTATTTATTTTATTATTATTATTATTATTATTATTATTATTCCAACAGTAATATAACGGCCCTTTTTTTAAGAAATATTCATATTCACTGCATGTTTTTCCTGTTTTTCTCTCTCCGAAGAAAGGACTCGTGACTCGATATAACCAGCCAATCATCACACCGAGAGGAAGCACTCATAGCAGCCAATCAGAGCGCAGGGGCGGGGATAGGGAGTAAGAGAGAAGTGAGAGAGAGAGAGAGAGAGAGAGAGAGAGAGAGAGAGAGAGAGAGAGAGAAGGCGGAAGTAGCGCACTGAGGCTAAGCGGCGCAGAAAATAATGGCTTTGTTTAGCTAATTTCGGTGAGTATGTTTGAATGTGAAATGTCTTTCTGGTTAAAGCGCAGTGTGTTGAATAGATAGATGAAGAGATGAGCTGTGTGGGTGTGTTTGTAAAGGACAGACTTTCCTCTGTCAGGCCACTTATTTATTCAGATCTCAGCTCGAGCCGGCGCACAATCACTGATATTCAGACCCTCCATACCGGAAGTGAAGATTGAGTTTATACTTTAATGACTTTATCTTAAGATCAGTTATTTCATCGCGCTTTATTCTGTGTGTGTGTGAAGCGTGTGTTTTGGAGCGTGTGTGTGTGAGCGTGTGTGTGTGTGTGTGTGTGAGTGTGGTGTGTGTGTGTGTGTGTGTGTGAGCGTGTGTGACTGTGTGTGTGAGCGTGTGTGTGTGACTGTGTGTGTGTGTGTGGTGTGAGCGTCTGTGACTGTGTGTGAGCGTCTGTGACTGTGTGTGTGAGCGTCTGTTGACTGTGTGTGTGAGTGTGTGTAAGTATGTGAGTGTGGTAAGTATGTAGTATGTGTAAAGTGTGTGTGTAAGTATGTATGTGTGTTGTGTAAGTATGTGAGTGGTGTGTGTAAGTAATGGTGAGTGTGTGTGTAAGTAGTATGTGAGTGTGTGTCGTGTGCGAGTGTGTCGAGTGTCTGCGAGTGTCCTGTGCGAGTGTGTCTGTGCGAGTGTGTCTGTGCGAGTGTGTGTGTGCGAGTGTGTGTGTGCGAGTGTGTGTGTGCGAGTGTGTGTGTGCGAGTGTGTGTGTGCGAGTGTTGTGTGTGTCGATGTGTGTGTGTGTGGTGGTTGTACGAGTGTGTGTACAGTGTGGTACAGGCTTATACATCCTGGTGGTTTGCTAAACGGGGACTGGTGTCACTGTGGGGACCAAAATTGAGGTTCTTATGAGTAAAAAAATCTTCTAAATGACACAGGATGAGATTTATTGAGAAAGTAAAAATACAGAAAGTTTCCGATTTAGGGTTAGGGGTTAGAGTTACGGGTTAGGGGTTAGAGTTAGGGGTTAGTTAGGGTTAGGGGTTAGGGGTTTTAGATTAGGGGTTAGGTTAGGTTAGAGTAGGGGTTAGAGTTAGGGTTAGGGTTAGAGTTAGGGGTTAGAGTTAGGGTTAGTTAGGTTAGAGTTGGGGTTAGAGTTAGATTTTAGGGTTAGAGTTAGGGGTTAGAGGTTAGGGTAGAGTTAGGTTAGAGTTAGGGGTTAGGGTTTAGGGGTTAGGGGGTTTGAGTTAGGGGTTAGAGTTAGGGGTTAGTAGTTTAGGGGGGTTAGAGTTAGGGGTTTTAGAGTTAGGGGTTAGAGTTAGGGGTTAGAGTTAGGGGTTAGAGGTTAGAGGGTTAGAGTTAGGGTTAGAGTTAGAGGGTTAGAGGTTAGAGTTAGAGTTAGAGTTAGAGTTAGTTAGGGGTTAGAGGTTAGGGGGTTTAGTGTTAGGGGGTTAGTGGTTAGGGTTCAGGTTAGGATTAGGGGCTTAGGGTTTAGGGGGTTAGGTTGGGGTTTAGGTTTAATTAGGGGTTAGTGTTAGGTTAGGAGGTTAGGGGTTAGTGGTTAGGTTAGGTTAGGTTAGGATTAGGGGTTAGGAGGCGTTCTTTAGGTTTAGGTTAGGGGTTAGGTAGTTAGGTTAGGTTTAGGTTTAGGATTAGGGTTAGTTTTTTAGGTTTCGGATTAGGGGTTGTGTTAGTTTTAGGATTAGGGGTTAGGGGTTTAGGTTTAGGATAGGGGTAGTTTAGTTTTAGGATTAGGGGTTAGTTAGTTTAGGTTAGGATTAGGGTTAGTGTTAGGTTTAGGATTAGGGGTTAGTTTTAGGGGGTTTAGGAGGATTAGGGGTTAGGTTAGTTAGGTTTAGGTTTCGGATTAGGGGTTAGTTAGTTAGGTTTAGGATTAGGGGTTTAGTTTAGTTAGGTTTAGGTTATTAGGGGGTTAGTTTTAGGGTTTAGGGTTATTAGGGGTTTTTTAGGTTAGGATTAGGGGTTTAGTTAGGATTAGGGTAGGAGGATTAGGGGTTAGTTTTAGTTAGGGGTTAGTGTTAGGTTTAGGATTAGGGGTTAGTGTTTAGGTTTAGGGGTTAGGGTTATTTAGGTTTTTAGGATTTAGGGGTTTGTGTTAGGTTTAGGATTAGGGGTTAGTGTTAGGTTAGGATTGGGGGTAGGGTTAGGGATTAGGGGTTAGGTTTTTAGGTTTAGGATTAGGGGTTTGTTAGGGGTTAGTAGGGGGTTAGGGATTAGGTTTCGGATTAGGTTAGGTTAGGGTTTTTAGGTTAGGGGTCATTAGGGGTTAGTGTTAAGGTTAGGATTAGGGGTTAGGTTTAGTTTTAGATTAGGTTTTAGGGGTTATTGGATGGGGGTTAGTGTTAAGGTTAGGATTGGGGTTAGTGTTAAGTTAGGATGGGGGTTAGGTTTTAGTTTACGATTAGGGGGTTGGGATTAGGGGTTAGAGTTAGGGTTAGGGGAGTTAGGGGTTGTGTTAAGGTTAGATGGGGTTAGAGTTAGGGGTTGGGATTAGGGGTTTAGGTTAGTGGGTTAAGGTTAGGATTAGGGGTTAGTGGGTTAGGGTTAGGTTAGGATTAGGGGTTAGAGTTAGGGGTTGGGATTAGGGGTTTAGGGTTAGGGGTTGGGGATTAGGGGATAGAAAATACAGTTTAAAAAACCATTACACCTATAAAGAGTCTAACCAGACGTGCGTGTGTGTGTTTGTGTGGTTTTGTGTGTTTGTGTGTGGTGTGTGTGTGTGTGTGTGTGTGTGTGTGTGGTGGTGGTGTGTGGGCTGATTAACCAAATCAAAGTGTTTACACGCTGAAGTGATGGACTGTTGGACTGAAGGGAAACTCTGCTATTGATTCAGGCAAAGTGCACTAGATGGGTTAGGGCTGGTGCCCTAAGTAGTGAACAGCGGGGCTGATATAAGAGCTATGGTCATGTGATCGGCTTGAGTGGAATAGGATCTCTGGAATTTCCTAGTAAGTAAATTATTATGCAAATCAGAGCAAATTAAATCTGCATATGCAAATGTTGATACAATTTTCATATAAATAACTTAATAAATACTTGACTTGCAGAGGCAGTGTGTGTGTGTGTGTGTGAACTGTGTGTGTGTGTGTGAAGCAAGGCAGTGTGTGTGTGTGTGTGTGGTTGTGTTGGTGTGTTATAGTGTACGTGTGTTATTTAACCTCAGTCAGGGCTGCTGAGAAGGTCAGTGATGTCACTCTACTGTTTCTCGGCAGTTTCAAGTCGTTTTCTGTTCCCTTGTTTAATTTGAGTCACTTCTTTATTTTCCCTGCTGCTGTGGTCTCAGAGTTTCTGTTACATCATTTAATAGTTTAATCATCAACTACAGGCAGGAGAAGTGAGAATGAGGGCGAGAGTCGGAGAATGAGGGCGAGAGTCGGGAGAGGGCGAGATGGAGGAGCGAGAGTCGGAGAATGATGGAGACGAGATCGGAGTCGGAGAATGAGGGCGAGAGTCGGAGATGAGGGCGAGAGAATCGGAGAATGAGGGCGAGGTAGTCGGAGAATGAGACGTGAGTCGGAGAATGAGTGAGAAGGAACGAGAGGGCGAGAATGAGTCGGAGAAGAATGAGGGCGGAGAATGGAGAATGAGGGCGAGAGTGCCGTCGAGAGAGATGAGGGCGAGTCGGAGTCGGAGATCGGAGAATGAGGGCGAGTCGGAGTCGGAGAATGAGGGCGAGAGTCGGAGAAATGAGGGCGAGAGTCGGAGAATGAGGGCGAGAGTGAGAGAGTCGAGAGAGACAGTGAGGCGGAGAGATGAGGGGACAGTCGAGGGCGAGAGTCGGAGAATGAGGGCGAGAATCGGAGAATGAGGGCGAGTCGGAGAATGAGGGCGAGAGTCGAGAATTAGAGGGCGGAGAATGAGAATGAACGGAGAAGAGTCGAGAATTGAGTCGGAGAATAGAGAGACAGTCGTAGGGCGAGAAGTGAGAGAATAGACAGTGAGAGAGGCGAGATGAGGCGGAGATGAGAGGGCGAGCGTCGGAGATGAGGGCGAGAGTGAGCGAGAGTCGAGAGTCGGAGAATGAGACAGTCGGAGAGATCGGAGGCGGAGAATTGGACAGAGGCGGAGAGGCGTGAGGCGGAGAATGAGACAGGAGGCGGAGATCGGAGAATGAGGGCGAGAGTCGGAGAATGAGACAGTGAGGCGGAGAATGAGGGCGAGAGTCGGAGAATGAGGGCGAGAGTCGAGAGAATGCCTGGACGAGAGTCGGAGAATTGGACAGAGAGCGGAGAATGAGACAGACGGCGAGAGTGAGCGGAGAGCGGAGAATGAGACAGTGAGGCGGAGAATGAATGACAGGACAGAGATGGCGGAGAATGAGACAGTGAGGCGGAGATGAGGGCGACACGTCGAGAGATGACAGTGAGGCGGAGTATGAGGGCGCGAGTCGAGAATGGACGAGATGTGAGAATGAGAGGGGAGTAATGCAGGGCGAGAATCGAAAGGAGCTGAGACGAGAATGAGACAGGTCGAGATCGGAGAATGAGAGGAGACGAGAATGGACAGAGAAATGAGGGAGATTCGGAGAATCGAGATGACAGGACGAGAATGAGACAGTGAGGCGGAGAATGAGACAGTAAGTTAGAGTCGGAGAAAATGAGGACAGGAGTGCGAGAATAAGGACAAGAGGCGGGCGAATAAGGGTGGGAGGCGAGAGTCAGAGAATGAGGGCAGGGGGGCAATAAAGGCAATAAATAAGGGATTCGAACCTATAATAGTGAGGGTAATAAGCGTGAATGTGTGGGCGGGGCCATGTGCTGTGGGTAGTATGTGTAACGGTTTACTTTATCATGTTGTTTTCGACCCAGAATTCCCTCTGGCTTTGTTGTGTGCTTCTGTGGTGAGGAATGCCGAGCGGTGTGGAGTACGGAGAGTTGGGGGAAAGTCTACCAGCCATCTCCTCACTCAACGCCTCCTATTCACAGGTAACCACACCCCCCTGAGTAGCTCACCACCATCACCATCATTACCATTATCACCACCATCGGCATCATCATCACCAGCAGCAACACCATTATCATCTTCACCATGTCATTATCATTACTACCACCATCACCACCACCATCACTCATCACCATTATCACTTCATGGGTCATTATCATTACTACCATCATCACCATCAACACCATCACTGTTATCACCATTATCATCTTCAACACCATCATCTTCACCATGGTCATTATCATTACTACCACCATCACCATCAACACCATCACTGTTATCACCATTATCATCTTCACCATGGGTCATTATCATTACCTGACCACCATCACCATCAACACCATCATGTTTATCACCATTATCAATCTTCACCATGGTCATTATCATTACTACCACCATCACCATCAACACCATCACTGTTATCACCATTATCATCTTCAACACCATCATCTTCACCATGGTCATTATCATTACTACCACCATCACCATCAACACCATCACTGTTATCACCATTATCATCTTCACCATGGTCATTATCATTACTACCACCATCACCATCCACACCATCACTGTTATCACCATTATCGTGTGTGTGTGTGTGTGTGTGTGTGTGTTATTATGGCAGACGTCTCTGTCACACTCCAGTCATTACCTTCCTCTGCCCCCGTCTGAGAGGAAAAGTATCTCCGACGTTCGTCGCACATTCTGCCTCTTCGTGACCTTTGACCTACTTTTTGTCTCTCTGCTCTGGATCATTGAGCTGAATGTGAGTCTTATAACAAAGTTATGATCGTGTAACACTCGTGCCATCAGTTTGGTAATAAACACTTCTTCCGGTGTGTGTGTGTGTGTGTGTGTGTGTGTGTGTGTGTGTGTTAGATTAATAAGAATATCTGGCTGAATCTGGAGAAGGAAGTCCTTCGATATGATTTCAGATCCTCCTTCTTCGATATCTTTGTAAGTAGATTCAGTGTTTGAGTCCAAAGTGCGCGTGTGTGTGTGTGGTGTGTGTGTGTGTGTGTGTGTGTGTGTGTGTGTGTGTGTGTGTGTGTGTGTGTGTGTGTGTGTAAAGGATGGAGTAAAATTGTGTTCACATGTCAGCTCAGTTTCCTGTCACCTAACCCCTATTCCTGTCACACATCATTTCAGTATGTACTGTATTAACCCTGTGTGTGTGTGTGTGTGTGTGTGTGTGTGTGTGTGTGTGTGTGTGTGTGTGTGTGTGTTTCAGCTGTTGGCAGTCTTCAGGTTTTTGTGTTTACAGATTGCTTACGCTGCTTTTAAACTGAGACATTGGTGGGTCATTGCGGTAAGACACACACACACACACACACACACACTTATATACACTATATATGTTGTTATATGTATACACACACATTCATTTTTTAATGTTGAAAATTTTGTGTAGATAACGACTCTGGTGACGAGCGCCTTCCTTATTGCTAAAGTCATCATCTCAGACGTGAGTGACGACTGTGTGTGTGTGTGTGTGTGTGTGTGTGTGTGTGTGTTTTTATTATTCAGTAAACTCTCTTATTGAACTTGATGCAGTGTCTCTCTCTCTCTCTCTCTCTCTCTCTCTCTCTCTCTCTCTCTGTAGTTTGTTTACAGAGAATGCGTTTTGGTTATGTTCTTCTTCCCCATCACCTCCTTCATTGTGGCCTGGCTGGAAACCTGGTTCCTCGACTTCAAGGTGCTCACACAGGAAGCAGAGGAAGCCAGAGGTGAGTGAGCGAGAGAGTGCGAGTAAGTGAGCAAGAGAGAGTGAGTGTAAACGAGACAGTGAGTGAGTGTAAACGAGACAGTGAGTGAGTGTAAACGAGACAGTGAGTGAGTGTAAACGAGGCAGTGAGTGAGTGTAAACGACTGAGCAGTGAGTGAATGGGACATTGACTGAGACAGTGAGGCAGTGAGTGAATGAGGCAGTGAGGCAGTGAGTGAGGCAGTGAGGCAGTGAATGTGCAGTGAGTGGAGAAGTGAGGCAGTGAGTGCAGTGTGCGTGTGAATGCGCAGTGCAGTGAGTGTGAATGAGGCAGTGAGTGTGAATGAGGCAGTGAGGCAGTGAGTGTGAATGAGCAGTGAGGGAGTGCAGGAGTGTGAATGAGGCAGTGAGGGAGTGAGTGTGAATGAGGCAGGGGAGTGGAGTGAGGGCTGAGGGGTGAGTGTGAATGAGGCATGAGCAGTGAGGGAGTGTTGAGTGTGAATGAGGCAGTGAGGGAGAGTGAGTGAATGAGGCAGTGAGGGAGTGAGTGTGAAGTGTAGGGCAGTGAGTGGAGGCAGAGGGGATGAGTGAATGAGAGTGTGAATGATGCAGTGAGGGAGTGAGTGTGAATGAGGCAGTGAGGGAGTGTGATGGGAGGCAGTGAGTGAACGTGAGAGTGAGTGTGAGGAGTGAGTGAGTGAGTGAGTGAGTGAATGAGGCAGTGAGGGAGTGAGTGTGAATGAGGCAGTGAGGGAGTGAGTGTGAATGAGGCAGTGAGGGAGTGAGTGTGAATGAGGCAGTGAGGGAGTGAGTGTGAATGAGGCAGTGAGGGAGTGAGTGAGTGGAATGAGGCAGTGATGGCAGTGAGGCAGTGGTGTGAATGAGGCAGTGAGGGAGTGTGAATGAGGCATTGAGGGAGTGGAGTGAGTTAATGTGAGGGCGTGTGAATGAGGCAGTGAGGGAGTGAGTGTTGAGTGAATGAGGGCAGTGAGGGAGTGAGGGAGTGAGTGTGAATGAGGCAGTGAGGGAGTGAGTGTGAATGAGGCAGTGAGGGAGTGAGTGAGTGAGGGAGTGAGTGTGAATGAGGCAGTGAGGGAGTGAGTGTGAGTGGAGGCAGTGAGGAGAGTGCGGTAGTGAGGATGTGATGAGGCAGAGTGCGGGAGGGAGGAGTGTGAGTGAGGGAGTGAGTGTGAATGAGGCAGTGAGGGAGTGAGTGTGAATGAGGCAGTGATGGAGTGAGTGTGAATGAGGCAGTGAGGGAGTGAGTGTGAATGAGGCAGTGAGAGAGTGAGTGTTATATAGGTTCTATAGATCTAATGGTTGTATATAATGAAACAGTGGTAATGGAGTGGGTCTGATGATGATGATGATTATATGGAAGTGGGTGTGTCTGTTTACACACATTAGTAAACCAATCACTTTTTACTGCACTTTCTCACACTACAACACACACACACACACAGTACTCTCTTCATTAAAGGGCGGAAAATCAATCACGCACCTTGTAAAAATATCTTTACAAGCTCGTGTGCGCGTGTGTGTGTGTGCGCGTGGAGGGTAACAGCGTGGTGTGTGTTCACTCTGTTAGCGTTCCTCTCGTCAGCCGTTGACTCCGCCCCTCAGAAGAAGAACACACTGAAGGCTGAAATCCACTTAAACAGTTTTCATCCCGCGTCCAGAAGATCTTCCATCATCACAGACGACCGACTCATTTAACCAGCTAACTAACCCACCTTCCACCTAAACTAACCAGTGTCACTGCACCCCCTACCTGTCACTCTCACACATATCAAAGAGAGAGAGACAGAGGGAGAAAAACAGACATAGAGACAGATAGGGAGAGGGAGAGAGACGGATGGGATAGGGACAGAAAAAAAGAGGAAAGGGGGGGTAAAAAGAGAGAGAGACACAGAGAGCGAGAGAGACATGCAGAGAAAGAGAAACAGACAGAGAGACAGATAGATAGAGAGAGCGACAGTTGGAGGGTGTGGCTACTTCCTGATCAGTGATTAAACTCTTGACACATGCATACATGTTAAAAATAAAAACAGCCCGTGTGACTAATCACAATTATGCCCTCGTTAATATTCATTAACAAGAGGAAGTGGGCGGAGTCCCGGAGTCAACGGTTGTGATGTCATCAGTTGGCGATTCTCCAGTCATGAAGAGAAAGAAGACGTTTGGACACATTTCCTGTGTAACATCCTGTATTTATACCACCTGTACTGGGATGTGGGCTATTAATAAGACCGGTGGTCATGTGACCCGTACGAATGAGTGTTAATCCACTCATCTCTCTTCATTAACAGCATCTTTATCATTAATAAAATAAAGTGTGGAATATTTATTAGGGGTGTGTGTGTATTGGGGGGGGGCTTTTTAAACATCTTTATAATGTAATAAAACATTTGCCCGGTTTTCAGTGTTTGGTGTTTATTCTGTGGTGTTTACACTCTGACACACACACACACATAATTCAGTTACCGTGCCACGGGTCGGATTACAGAAATGTAAAAGTGACTGATGTTAATCATTCCTACACTGCATCATCAGCTGTGGGAGCCAATCACCTTCAATATGCAAATGAGGGCTGTTTAATTGAGTTACTAATTTAAATATTTAAATAGAGATAAAGATGAGTTTAAATTCTAGACAGAAGCTGAGATGAGATCACAGTCACACGGCTGTGTGTGTGTGTGTGTGTGTGTGTGTGTGTGTGTGTGTGTGTGTGTGTGTGTGTGTCCAGCCCTCGCCTCATTCAGCGCTGATAACAGAGGAGGCTTTGATTATCATCACGTCAACAGTGATGCAAAAACGAGTCACTAAAAAGAGAAAAAAGAAATGTAGGAGTGATGAAACAGAGGGTGCATTGATACACACACACACACACACACTGCAGTAAATGATGTACAAGTTATTTATTTATTTTCCGTTTTTATTTTAGATTAAATGTCCTACTTTATGTATGTGTGATTAGACTGTACAGTAGAAAAAGAATGTAATGTGATTTTTCTGGTGTGTGTGTGTGTGTGTGTGTGTGTGTGTGTGTGTGTGTAGCATACCTGGCGGCAGTAAACGCAGCATGCGAGAGTGGCCGTCTAATTTACCCTCGTGCCGTCTCAGATGGACAGTTTTACTCGCCGCCCGAGTCACTCGCAGGTATGACATCACTTCCTGTTACATTGGGTTCTTTTTTCTGTTCTATTTATATTATTTATTAATAAAGCTATGTAATGTTTTGGTTGCATTATTTATTATTTTTATTAACTTGTTTTTGGATTAATCGTGTGTGTGTGTGTGTGTATGTGTGTGTCAGATTCTGATGAAGATCTTGATGAAGAAGGTCTGGGCAGAAAAGCAGTAACTGCACAGGTGCTGATATTTACTGTATATAAAGTGTTTTCAAAGCGATTGAATCAAATGAGTCAAAGTTCACAGAGTCGCATTAACTGACTCACTGAAATACTGAATCACCGCTGTTTTTATTACTGACAGTACATTAACACAGACTGTGTGTGTGTGTATGTGTGTGTGTCAGGAGAAGGAGTATGTGCGACAGGGTCATGAGGCGATAAAGATAGTGGAACAGATTCTCACACAGGAGGAGAACTGGAAATTCGAGAAGAATAATGTGAGTGTGAAAAATGTATAATAATAATAAATGATTGGAAAGATAATAGAAAGTCGGGACTACTTTCGGCAGAGAATTCTGCTTATGATGGTGTGTGTGTGTGTGTGTGTGTGTAGGATGTTGGTGACTGTGTTTACACACTGGAAATTCCTTATCATGGAAAAACATTCATTCTAAAGGTAATGGTGCGCTCAACATTTCATAAGTAATAAATACATTTTTATTATCTAATAGTGTATAAATCTGTGTGTGTGTGTGTGTGTGTAGGGGTTACTACAGTGTCCAGCTGAACTGGTGTATCAGGAAGTGATTCTGCAGCCGGAGAAGATGGTGCAATGGAACAGAACTATCTCAGCATGTCAGGTTGAGTCTTCCCCATTCTTTACTATTAGATTAGATTAGATTTAACTTTATTGTCATTGTGACAGGTACGTGTACAGAGCCAATGAAATGCAGTTATAGCATCTGACCAGAAGTGCATAAGTGGCTTATTTACAGTAAATATCAGTGTAATAAATAGGGTGTGGGGATGATAATTACAGAGGTGGGGGTAAATAATGTACAGAGGTATATGGATAGAGTATAGAGGTGTAACAATAGATAGTTATAGATTGTGCAAGATGCATAATGATAGGTTAGTGCAAAGTACTGTATAGATTGATATAGATAGATATAGTATAGATAGTTATAGATTGTGCAAAGATGCATAATGATAGGTAGTGCAAAGTACAGAAGTGGCAGTGCGGTAGTAATTAATACTGTATATCAGCTGTTCAGTGCAGAAACAGCCACAGGAAAGAAGCTGTTTTTCAGTCTGTTTGTGCGGCTCTGAGGCATCGGTAGCGTCTGCCTGATGGGAGAAGAGTGAACAGTCCGTGGTTGGGGTGAGAGGGATCTTTGATTCTGCCTCTCGCCCTTTGCAGACAGCGTTTTTTGTGTATGTTGTCCAGGGTGGGTAGCTGAGTGCCGATGATTCGTTGGGCGGTTTTCACCACCCTCTGAAGGGCTGTGCGGTCTGAAGCAGTGCAGCTGCTGTACCATACTGAGATGCAGTTTGTGAGGATGCTCTCGATGGTACTGCAGTAAAAGTTCTCCAGTATCCTGTTGCTGAGATGGGACTTTTTGAGTCTCCTCAGAAAATATAGGCGCTGTTGTGCCTTTTTGACCAGGAAAGAAGAGTTCAGAGACCAGGTGAGATCCTCAGAGATGTGGATTCCTAGGAACTTGAAGCTAGGTACACGCTCAACAGCCGCTCCGTTGATGTGTATTGGAGGATGAGTGTGATTGCCAGCTCGTCTGAAATCCACAATGACCTCCTTTGTCTTCTTAGTGTTGAGTTCCAGGTTATTGTCCTCACACCATGCTGCCAGGTGCTGGATCTCCTCCCTGTAGGCCGTCTCATCGTTACCTCTGATCAGGCCTACCACCGTGGTGTCATCTGCGAACTTGACAATGCTGTTTGAACGCATAGACAGGCACGCAATCATAGGTGAAAAGGGAGTATAGGAGAGGGGACAAAACACAACCCTTTGGAACCCCGGTGCTGATGGTGAGATTGGAGGAGGTGATGTTATTTTGCAGCAGAGTGCTTCTGCACTGGTACAATGGAAGCAGACTTGAAGCAGGTGGGGACGATTTCCTGGGCCAAGGACAGATTGAAGATGTTCGTGAAGACCTCAGCCAACTGCTGTGCGCATGCTCTGAGTACGCGTCTAGGGATGCCATCAGGGCCAGCTGCCTTCCTACCATTCACCCTTCCCAGTTCCCAGGGTAGCACACTCTTCAGAGATGGAGAGTGAGAGTGGCTGCTCACCTGGTGTGACAGCTCTGTTTTGAGCATAGGCTCTATATTCCCTTTTTCAAAGCGAGCATAGAAGTGGTTAAGCTCGTCGGGGAGTGAGGCAGAGCTGGTTGGAGGTGTTCTGTTGGGTGGTTTGCGGTCAGTAATAGCCTGTATTCCCTGTCACATGCGTCGGGGGTCAGCAGAGATGAAGTGCTCCTCGATCTGCTGTTTGTATTCGTGTTTGGCTTTGAAGATTCCCCTCCTCAGATCGGCTCTGGCGACGTTGTAGGCCTCCCGGTCTCCAGACCTGAAGGCGGTTTTGTTGCGTGCTTTGAGCAGGAGACGGACCTCACGGTTTCATCCAGGGCTTCTGATTGGGGAACACTTTGATGTTCTTATTTGTAGTCACCAAATCCACACACTTATTGATGTAATCAAGGACAGCAGTGGTGTAAGTGTAAGATATTGGTGACTGTATCTGTAGTGGCCTGTGCAGCAAATTCACTCCAGTCTGTATGTGTGAACTGCTGTTGGAGAGCAGCGTCAGCCCCATCCATCCAAACTTTAACAGTCCTGATTGTGGGTTTCACACTTTTAATGACTGGACAGTACTTGGGCAACAGGAACAATGAAAGATGGTCTGATTGTCCAAGGTGGGGGAAAGGTGTGACTCTGATCTAGTTTTTTGTCCCCTAGTGAAACAGGAGACGTTTTGTTGGAATTTCGACAGAACACATCTTAGATTGCAGTGATTGAAATCCCCAGCGACGACAAAGGCTCCATCAGGATGCACTGTCTCAGCTTGTTGATAGCAGAGCTTAGTTCTTCCATAGCTGTGCTAGCCTTTGCATCCAGGGGGGACATACACTGCTATCACCACAAGGCATGTGAACTCACGTGGTAAATAAAAGGGTCTGCATTTAATGATCAGGTATTCAAGATCAGCAGAGCAGTGAGAAGAAACAGTGACAGATACAGTGCACCATGTTTTGTTTACATAAATGCATAAGCCCCCTCCTCTGTTCTTACCCGTGCACACTGCTTCTCTATCCGCCCTGAAAATAGTGCCCCCCTCGAGTAACAGTACGCTATTTGGGATGCCGGTGTTGAGCCAGGTTTCCGTAAAGACCATGAAATTACAGTCCGTTATCAGTCTCTGTGTGAAGGTCCAGATCCCAAGTTCATCCAGTTTATTCGCCAGGGACCAAACATTGGCGAGGAAAATACTAGGAAGCGCTGTCCGATGTGGGTTTAGCTTCAGTTTAACCCGGATTCCTCCACGTTTTCCCCCTCGTTTCTGTTTTACGGTCTGCGCCGGCGCCGGACAGTTCCGCTCTCGGGATAAAAGGCTCTCGCTGTGTTGTGGCTTCCTTACGAGCTCCGGTGGTATCTGGTCAGAGTTTTAAAATAAAGTCCGAAACAAAGTTTGTGCAGAGGTGACCAATATCCAAAAGTGATTGTCTGTCGTATGAAAACACTCGCATGACCAGAATTGCGCGAGCACGCAGGAGAATAGTGCGTAAATAAGCACAAATACGGCAAATCTGATCTGGAGAGACGCTGAGCCGCGCGATGTGTACGCGCCGCCGCCGCCATCCATGCAGTATATAGTGCACACAAACACCGTTGTCCACCCGCTCTGAGGACGTGTCCCAAATCACAGTTTTTACTATATAGTGCAAAAGAACACCGTCATCCACCCACCGAGGGGCATGTGCCAAATCACACTCATTATTCACTATATAGTGCACCCGAACACCGTCCATCCACCCACCCACCCACTGAGGGCATGTGCCAAATCACACTCATTATTCACTATATAGTGCACCCGAACACCGTCATCCACCCACTGAGGGCATGTGCCAAATCACACTCATTATTCACTATATAGTGCACCCGAACACCGTCATCCACCCACTGAGGGCATGTCCCAAATCACACACATTATTCAATTCAATTCAATTCAGTTTTATTTGTATAGCGCTTTTTACAATTGAAGAAATTATGAAACAGAATTAAAACAGAAATCAGTTTGTCCCTGATGAGCAAGCCGGGGGGCGACGGTGGCAAGGAAAAACTCCCTAAGATGAGATAGGAAGAAACCTTGAGAGGAACCAGACTCAACAGGGAACCCATCCTCATTTGGGTAAAAACAGGTAGCAGGGATCATGAGGTTACATTGTGGTGTGTGTAAACAACTATAATCATCAGTCCTTAGCGAGCAGCCGGAACGTCTTTATGGCGAGGTGGGTCGTCCTAGATCGCCGGTGATGCATCATCCGCTGGGCAGGTCACAGGGAAGGGACCCACAGGACGGGCCGGTGGTGGGGACTGGATCACCGGCAGCTCCGTTGTGGCGTATGTTAACTCTCAACAGTGAGAGAAAGAGCGAGAGGGAAAGGAAGGCAAAAAGAAGGAAAACAGTTAAGTGACATTGTAATCACACGGTTTGGAGTGATTAAGTGAATAATGTAGAGTAAAGCTGGGACTCCGGCGAGACTAACTAGGTCAGCATAACTAAAGGAGAACCAGAGGGAAACACAGACATGAGGGCTCCCTGATATGTTAAGCAACCAGCCGCTCTCATCATCAACACCGTGATCAATAAGAGAGGGGAAGACATCTAACATCCCATAATACTCAACACCCATCAGTCCCCCAGATCTGCTCCTTTATCTAAGGGGAATCAATACAAAATGCTTGATTAAATAAGTATGTTTTTAACCTGAACCTGGACTTAAACACTGAGACTGTGTCTGTGATTATTCACAGACATTATTCAGTATAGAGTGGAGATGAAAACCGTCATTCACTCACTGAGGGTGTGTCTCAAATCACAGTTGTGACTAAATGTAAATATTTTTTCTCTTTAGATTTTACAGAGGGTAGATGATAACACAAGTGTATCTTATGACGTGTCTTCAGGAGCAGCAGGAGGAGTCGTGTCTCCCAGGTACCCCCAATTAAACAATTCAATTCAGGTTTTTTTTGTATAGCACCTTTTACACTGGTCATTGTCTCAAAGCAGCTTTACACAATTAAAAATAACTATACAATGTGAATGAAATGGAATTAACGGAATTGATAACAGCAATGCCTCCTCCTCTACCCTTTGGTCAAGGCTATTGTATGTAGCTGTATGCTGGAGGACAAGCTTCATTTAATGCCACATACACGTGCATTTTAGTCCAGGTTTGTGTTAAACACAAAATGTCAAACTCCTGAACCGTGAGCGCTTTAGAAGTAAAAGATCTAATATTTAATAATCCTAGGTTCAGATCAGAGGCGCAGGCTGTGTGTATAGTATGTTCTGAATTAGAGGTATCTATATTAATTAAATTACTGAAGCAGACTTTTTGGTTGCTCCAAAATTTATTTTGTTAAGTTGTTTTGTTAACAGACACAGTCTCAACTTTATATAACCCGAGTGATGACTCAGATCGTAGACAGTTGAATTAGCCTGATTGTCTGCTCCTTGGCCTGGACTCTAGACATCCAGTGGTTCAGGGACCTTAACCTGCTGTAAGCTATGTCACGTCGCATTGGAAAGGGGCCAGAGCATATAACATCACACATTGTCTTCCCTAGTTTAAACACCCCTATAAAGTTAGCCTTACTAGTCTCTGATTGTCGAAGGCGTATATCGTTAGCTCCAGCATTAACAACAATCTTTGAAAACCTATGCTGACCTACAGCCCTAAGATTATCTGCCAGTTCGGTGGACTGACTCCTGGGATACACCTAACAACTGTCGCTGCGGCCCCATAGAGTCTCCAGTAACCAGAGTACCTTCAGGTTTCTCAGCGGGTGCTTCTCTGAGGAGGGCAAAACCGGTAAACATGTGAAGCGCAGTGGTGTTTGCTGGTGGGCTAGCCTTAGCCGAAGCCTTAGCTTTAGCTTTGGCTGAGGGAGTATGCTGCCGAATTGTCATCAGTTTGCCCCGTTGTAAGGGCTCAAACACCGGAGGCGGGGGCTGGCTAACTCCGCCTGTGGCAACCAGACTCTCCGCTACGGGGATGCTACTCTATCGCTCGCTAATCCTCTCTAAAGTCTTGATAATCTCCTTCAATGCCAACACACACACACACAGACTGGGCAGTTACAGGATTGAATTTTTTTTTCTCTTTCAGAGATTTTGTAAATGTGCGGAGAGTCGAGAGGAAACGAGACTGTTACGTTTCTGCTGGAATATCAACAGTTCACAGCTCCAAACCCCCCCATCACCGCTACGTCCGGTAAACCACACAGACACTTCAAATCCCCCCTACCCCCACTACATCCGGTAGACCACACACACACACTCTAAATAAAGTCACAGCTACGCCCAGTAAACCACACACACAGACAGTCCAAACCCCCTCATCACTGCTACATACGATAAACCACACACACACACACACACATGCACTCCAAAACCGCCCATCACTGCTACGTCCGGTAAACCACACAGACACACCAAACCCCACTACCACCGCCACGTCCGGTAATCAGACTAATCCCTAACACACCCTCAATCCCCCTATATACAACTAATCAGACTCACTGTGTGTGTGTGTCTGTGTTACAGGGGTGAAAATGGTCCTGGAGGGTTTGTGGTGTTAAAGTCCAGCTCGAATCCTTCAGTCTGTACCTTTATCTGGGTTCTGAACACCGACCTAAAGGTTTGTTAACTTCAGCCAATCAGTGTTCAGTGTTTATTATGCCATTTGTTATTGCGTTAATCTGTATGGTTGATAACGTGTGTGTGTGTGTGTGTGTGTGTGTGTCTCAGGGTCGACTCCCTCGTTATCTGATCCATCAGTCTCTGGCTGCCACCATGTTCGAGTTCATGTCTCACCTCCGACAACGCATCACGTCTGTCCGCTGAACACACACACACACACACACACACACAATGAAATTATTGAAGAAGGACAAAACTGTGAAGCATGAAAATGAAGGAACTTTCTAAACAAATCGGATTCCTGTTCCAGCTCAGTGTGTTCTAATTGGCTGAGAGGAACATGGTGCATTCTAATTGGCTGTGGGCAGTAGAGAGGATGAGGAGCAGATGGATCATAAACTTTGTGTTTGCACTGAAACTTCACTTTATCAGGAGTATAAAACATCTCAGAGTTTTCGCCTCAGGATGTTTAACACTTCACACTTTTCTGTTGTGCTTTTAAATCTGGTGCCTTTTTTCACACAGAAATCTCTCTCTCACACACACACACACACACACACACACACAGAATTTAGGGGGTTTTTTTTCTCTTATTGTTTACCCATGTTACACTTTTTTTAGCTGTTTTTATTTAATTTCAGCGTTTGAGTTTTTCTTGGACTGACTGGAGATGATGAGATGATGAAACTGTTATATAATTTTTTTAATGAACGAGTTAATTAAATGAATCCTGTGAAACCCTTACGCTTGGTCGTCTCTTGGTTTCAGTCTGGTGTTCATGAATAAAACCAATCCTGATGGATTTATGGTTTAAGGTGAGAGGAAGTGTTCAGAGACTCGATCAGATCTTTACTTTATTTCAGCTGCTCATCAGAACCAGAAAAGAAGCCAGAGCTTCATTCAATACGTCCCCGAGGTCCGAGAGCAGCTCGACCGTGTGACCCTTGTCGTCCAGCAGCAGACAGAACGCAGCTCAACTCTGGGACTTTAAGATCTATACTTCTGCAAGGTTCCGAGCTGCTCCTGCTCTTACACTTTCTAATAACTTCCAGAAGCTCAGCAAGGTGGTGGAGGACCCGGTGTATTGACCTGAATGGAGAGCCTGGTACACTTTCATTATAATCCTCAAAAGAGTCCCAACAGGTGGGTGGGTCAGTGGGTCCTGCAGCACCTCAACATTCTGTCCCTCATAGGGTGGAGTCACACAGCAGACCGGTTACTGCAGGACAGACAACAACCCCAACACACACACACACACAGTTTATTGTACTTTATTGGGTGCAAGCCTGCAGCAGGTTTAGTCATGCTGTCTCACATGATCACTGCTTTTAAAAACACTCCGTCTCTCTCTCTGTCTCTCTCTCTCTGTGTCTGTCTCTGTCTCACTCTGATTCAGGATTCAAATTTTGGGGGGTTTTTTTGCATGGTGCCGCAGTTTTTTGGGGCTGGAAGGAAGTTAAAATTGGGGAGGATTTTGTGGAATTTATTAAAGAATCGAGTTGGAATATTTTGATATTTAGTGATTCAGTGATGAAGCGCAGCTCCGTCTCTACTGTATTCAGTCAACACTGCGGACACTGTCTCTGCTCTCGGGACAGCCAGGACTGTCTGTGTCTCCCTGTCTCCAGTACAGTCTGTGTCTCCCCATATCCAGAACAGTCTGTGTCTCCCCGTCTCCCGAACCGGCTGTGTCTTTCCGTCTCCATAACAGTCTGTGTCTCCCTGTCTCCAGGACAATCTGTGTCCTCTGTCTCCAGGACTGTCTATGTGGAAGTGGTGGCTTAGTGGTTGAGGTGTTGGACTGATACCGGAAAGACTGAGGTTCGATTCCCAGCACCACCAAGCCACCACTGCTGGGCCCCTGAGCAAGGCCCTCAACCCCCAATTACTGTGTTGGGTTATTTTGTGCTGGACTGTGAGTGTGTGCTGGACTGTGATAGTGTGTGTGCTGGACTGTGATTGTGTGTTGTGTTAGTGTGTGCTGGACTGTGAGTGTGTGTTGTGTAGTGGGTGCTGGACTGTCTGGGTAAGTGTCTGTCTGTGGTTGTGTCTGCTGTGTGTGTGTGTGGTCTGTGTTGTGCGTTGAGTGGTGCTGGACTGTAAGTCTGTGTTGTGTTAGTGTGTGCTGGAATCTGTGTTGGTGTAAGTTGTAAGTGTCTGGACTGTAAATGTGTTGTGTTAGTGTGGGTGGACTGTGTGCTGGACTGTAAGTCTGTGTTGTTTGTTAGTGTGTGCTGGATTGTGGTGTGTGTGTGTGTTAGTGTGTGCTGGTGCTGTGAGTGTGGCTGTGAGTTGTCTGTGTTTAGTGTGTGCTGGGCTGTGAGTCTGTCTTGTGTTAGTGTGTGTGGACTGTGAGTGTGTGTTGTGTGGAGTTAGTGTGTGTGTGTGACTGTGAGACTGTGGTTGTGTTAGTGTGTGGCTGTGATGTGAGTCTATGGTTGCATTAGTGGTTGGTGCTGGACTGTGAGTCTGTGTTGTGTTAGTGTGTGCTGGACTGTGAGACTGTGGTTAGTGTGTGTGGATGGAGTGTATGTGTTAGTGTGCTGGACTGGACTGTGAGTCTATGTTTGCGGGATTAGTGTTGTGCTGGACTGTGAGTCTGTGTTGTGTTAGTGTGTGCTGGCTTGTGAATCTGTGTTGTGTTACTAGGTGCGGGACTGTAAGTGTCTGTGTTGTGTGTTAGTGTGTGCTCGACTGTCAGTATGTTGTGTGTTGTGTGTAAGTGTGGGCTGGACTGTGAGTCTGTGTTGTGTGTGTAGTGTGTGCTGGACTGTGGGTGTGTGTGTTAGTGTGTTGTATGTGGGTTTGTTTTGTGGTAGGGTGGGCTAGTGTATGCTGTGTTGCTAGACTGTACTGTGATCGGTGAGATTGTGTGGACTGTTTGTAAACTGTAGTTGTGTTGTGTGTGCTGTGAGTGTGGCTCTGACTGTGAGTGTGTGCTGTGTTGTGTTAGTGTGTGGCTGGACTGGTAAGTAGGTTTGTGTTGTGTGTGCTGTGTTGTGTTAGTGTTGTGTGCTGGACTGTGAGTTGTGTGTTGGCGGATTGTGTTGGTTAGTGTGTGCTGGACTGTGGTCTGGTGTTGTGTTAGTGTGTGCTGGACTGTGAGTGATGTGTTTTGTGTGTAGTATGTGTTGTTCTTAGTGCGTGGGTTAACTGGCTGTGACTGTGGAGTAACTTGTTGTGTGTGTTAGTGTGTGCTGGACTGTGGGCTGTTGTTGTGTGGTGTGTTATGTGGGCTGTTGTGACTGTTAAGTCTGTGTTGTGTTAGTGTGTGCTGGACTGTGTCTGTGTGTAGTTAGTGTTGTGTGCTGTGTTGTTTGTGTGTGCTGAGTGTTGTTGTGTTACTGGACGTTAGTGTGTGCTGATGTGGACTGACTGTGTTGTGTTAACTGTGTGTGTGGACGTAGTGTGTGCTGTGACTTAGTGTTGGGACTGTGGCTGTTGTGCTGTGTGTTGTGGTGCTGGATGTGTGGTGTGTGTGTGTTGTGACTGTGATTGTGGGTGTGGTGTGTGTGTGTTGTGTAGTGTGTGTGTGTTCTGGACTGTGGGTGTGGTGTGTGTGTGGGGGTGTGTGGGTAGTGTGTGCCGGACTGTGAGTCTGTGTTGCGTTAGTGTGTGCTGTGCTGACGGATGTAAGTGTCTGTGTGTGTTAGTGTGGGGGTGTGAGTGTTGTTCTGTTAGTGTTGGTTGGACTGTGTGATGTGTGTGTGTGTTATTGTGTGTTGTTAGAGACTGGAGTGTGTTGTGATTCTGTTGTGTTATTGTGTGCTGGACTGTGAGTAGTGTGTTGTGTTAGTGTGTGCTGGACTGAGAGTGTGTGTTGCGTGTAGTGTGTGCTGTGACTGTGAGTATATGTTGTCTTAGTGTGTGGACTGTGAGTATGTGTTGTGTTAGTATGTGCTGGACTGTAAATGTCTGTGTTGTGTTAATGTGTGCTCGAACTGTGAGTCTGTGTTGTGTTAGTCTGGATGCTTGACTGTAGTGTTTGTAATGTCTGTTGTTTAGTGTGTGCTGGACTGTGGGTTTGTGTTGTGTTAGTGTGTGCTGGACTGGACTGTGAGTCTGTGTTTGTTAGTGTGTGCTGGACTGTGAGACTGGGTTGTGTTAGTGTGTGCTGGACTGTGAGTCTATGTTGCATTAGTGGGTGCTGGACTGTGAGTCTTGTGTTGTGTTAGTGTGTGCTGTGCTTGTGAATCTGTGTTGTGTTGCGTACTACTGTGTGTCTGTTGTGTGTGGTGTGTTACTAGGAGTGCTGGATTGTAAGTTGTGTGAGTGTGTGTTAGTTGTTCTGGAGTGTGGGCTGGACTGTGAATATGTGTTGTCTTAGTGTTTGCTAGAGACTGTAATGTGGACTGTGTTGTGTTAGTGTGTGCTGGGGACTGTAGTATGTGTTGTGTAGTGTGTGCTGTTGTGAGTCTATGTTGCATTAGTGTGTGCTGGACTGTGAGAGTCTGTGTTGTGTTAGTGTGTGCTGGATGTGGTGTGTGTTGTGTTAGTGTGTGCTGGACTGTGAGTGGGGTGGCTGTGTGTTTGTGAGGCTGTGGTCTGTGATGTCTGGTGTTGTTGTGTGTGCTGGACTGTGATCTGTGTGTTGTGTTAGTGTGCTGGACTGTAAGTGTTGTGTTGTGTTAGTGTGTGCTGGACTGTGGGTATGTGTTGTTAGTGTGTGCTGGACTGTGAATATGTGGTTGTTTAGTGTTGGGTGCTGTAAATGTCTGTGTGTGTTTGTGTGCTGGACTGTGAGTGCTGTGTGTGTTAGTGTGTGCTGGACTGTGGAGGTTGTGTGTTGTTTAGTGTGTGTGCTGGACTGTGAGTCTGTGTTGTGTTAGTGTGTGCTGGACTGTGGGTGTGTGTTGTGTGTAGTGTGTGTCTGTTAGACTGTGTTTGTTGTGTGTAGGTGTTGTGTTGTGGTGTGCTGAAGTGTGTGTTGCTTAGTGTGGACTGTGAGTATAATGTTGTCTGTGTGTGTGCTAGTGTGATTCTGGTGTGTCTGTGGACTGTGAGTCTGTGTGTTGTGTTGTGTGTGCTGGACTGTGGACGTGTGTGTTGTGTTAGTGGTTGTGCTGGACTGTGAGTATGTTTGTGGGTTGTGTGTGCTGGACTGTGAGTCTGTTTGCGGTTAGTGTTGTGGCTGTGACTGTGTGTCTGTGAGTTGCGTTGAGTGTCTGGTTGTGGATTGTGGGGTGTGTGTGTGTTAGTGTGTGCTGGACTGTGAGGTGTGTGTTGTGTGTTGGTGTTAGTGTGTGCCTGGACTGTTTGAGTCTGTTGTGGGTGCTGGACTGTGAATATGTGTTGTCTTAGTGTTTGCTAGGACTGTGTTGTGTTGTGGTACTGTGAGTGTGTTGTGTGTAGTGTGTGCGGACTTAGTCTGTGTTGTGTTGGTGCTGGACTGTGGAGTGTGTTGTGTTATGTGTGTGCTAGGACTGTGAAGTTCTGTGTGTTATTGTGTGCTGGACTGTGTAGTGTTGTGTTAGTGTGTTGTGTTAGTGTGTGCTGCTGTGATCTGTGTTGCGTTAGTGTGGTGTTGCTGTTGTGTTAGTGTGGCTGGACTGTGTTGCGTTAGTATGTGTTGTCGTTAGTGTGTGTTGGATGTGGGTGCTGGACTTGTGAGTATGTGTTGTTTGTGTTAGTGTGTGCTTAGTATGTGCTGGGACTGTAAATGTCTGTGTGTTGTGTTAATGTGTGCTGACTGTGAGTCTGTGTTGTGTTAGTCTTGCTTGACTGTAAATGTCTGTGTTTAGTGTGTGCTGGACTGTGGTGTGTTGTGTGTGTTTAGTGGGTGTGCTGGAGTCTCTGTGAGTCTGGTGTTGTGTTAGTGTGTGTGCTGGACTGTGTTGGACTGTGTTGTGTTATGTGTGCTGGACTGTGAGTCATGTTGCATTAGTGGGGTGCTGGACTTGTGTCTTGTTGAGTTGTGGACTGTGTTGTGTTGAGTGTGTGCTGGACTCTGAGTCTGTGTTGTGTAGTGTGTGAGTGGACTGTGAGTGTGTGTGTTGTGTTAGTGGTTGTGCTGGACTGTAAGTATGTGTTGTGTTAGTGTGTGCTGGACTGTGAGTCTTGTGCGTTAGTGTGTGCCGGACTGTGAGTCTGTGTTGTTGTGGAGTGTAGGGTGGGTGGGGACTGTGGGTGTGGGTGTGTGTTGTGTGTGTTGAGATGTGTGCTGGTTAGGGGTGCTCGACTGTGAGTCTGTGTTGTGTGTTAGTGTGTGCTGGACTGTGCGTGTGTGTTTGTCTGTTGTGTGAGTGGGTGTGTGTGGTTTAGTAAATGTCTGTGATGTGTGTTGTGTTGTGTGGGTATTGTGTGCTAGGGTGTGTTGACTGTGGGTTTGTTGTGTGTTAGTGTGTGCTGGACTGTGAGTCTGTGTTGTGTTAGTTGTGTGCTGGACTGAGAGTGTGTGTTGTTAGTGTGTGTGTGCTGGACTGTGAGTATGTGTGTTGTCGTATGTGCTGGACTGTGAGTATGTGTTGTGTAAGTAGTGTTTTCTGCTGGAATGGTCTGTGTTTGTGTAATGTGTTGCTCGCTGTGAGTCTGTGTTGTGTTAGTCTTGCTGACTGTGTCTGGTTAGTGTGGTGGACTGGGACTGTGTTGTGTTGTGGTGTGCTGGCTGGATTGTAAGTGTGTGTGTAGACTGGGTTGTGTAGTGTGTGTGGACTGTGAGTCTATGTTGCATTATGGGTGCTTGCTGTGCTCTGTGTGTGTTAGTGTGTGTGTTAGTGTGGCTTGTGAATTGTGTTGTGGGTAGCTGTACTGTAAGTGTGCTGTGTGATAGTGTGTTGGACTGGAGTGGGTGGTTTTGTTGTGTTGGTCCCTGTGTTAGTGTGGGCTGGACTGTGAATGTGGTTGTGTCTTAGTGTTTTGCTGACTGTGACATGTTGTGTTGTGTTTAGTGGGTGTGCTGTGAACTGTGGAGTCTGTGTTTTGTTAGTGTGTGCTGGCTGTAATCTGTGTGTGTTAGTGTGTGTTGGACGGTCTGTTGTTGTCTGTGTGTTTGTGTTGCGGACTGTGTGTGCTGGACTGTGGGTGTGTGTTGTGTTGAGTGTGTTGTGTTAGTGTGTGCTGGACTGTACTGTGTAGTCTGTGTTGTGTTGTGTTAGAGTGGTGTGGTCTGTAAGTGAGTGTGGTTTGTGTTGTGTTAGTGTGTGCTGGACTGTGAGTGTGTGTTGTGTGTAGGGTTGGTGCTGGACTGTGAGTATGTGTTGTGTTAGTGTGTGCTGGACTGCAAATGGGTTCTGTGGGGTGTTGTGTTAGTGTGTGTGGACTGGGTGTGTTGTGTTGTGAGTGTGGACTGTGTGTGTTGTGTTAGTGTGTGTGGACTGTGAGTCTGTGTTGTGTTAGTGTGCTGGACTGGACTCTGTGTGTGTTAGTGTGTGCTGGAATGTGTTGTGGTGTGTGTGGGTTGTGTTTAGTGTGTGGACTGTGAGTGTGTGTGTTGTGTGTGTGCTGGTCTGTGAATGTGTGTGTTAGTGTGTGCAGTGTGTTTGTGGTGTGTGTAGGTGTAGAGCCGTTAGTGACTCCGGACCAGATGGATAAGGGGACTGGTGTTTTTGCTCATCTGTTGGTGTTGCAGAGCTTTATAATGATAAAATTGTGTGTGTGTTTATTGTGTTTAGTTGTGTTTATAATAATAGGATTGTGTGTTGTGGTTTTTTGTGTGTGTGTGTGTGTGTTCATGTGGTGTTGTGTGTGTGTGTGTTTATTGTGTTAGTGTGTTTATAATAATAGGATTGTGTGTGTTTGTGTGTGTCTTAGTGTGTCATTGTGTGTGGTGTGTGTGTGTGTGTTTGTGTGTGTGTGTGCCTGTGTTCATAATTATTGTGTGTGATAGTGCTTGTGTGTGTTTAGTGTTTTATAACGATGTGTGTGTGTGTGGTGTTTGTTTGTGTATTTAGTGTGTTTATAATTATAGGCTTGTGTGTGTTTAGTTGTTTATAATGTATTGTGTATGGTGTGGTGTGTTGTGTGTGTTATGTGTGTCTGTGTTTGTGTGTTGTGTGTGTTGTGTGTGTGTTGTTTGTGTGTGTCTTTATTGTGTTTGTGATGTGTGGTAATTATGTAGGCTGTGTGTGTGTGTGTGTGTGTGTGTTGTGTCTTGTGCGTGTGTTATGTGTGTTTTTGGTTCTTTATTGTGTTATAATTATAGGACTGGTGTGTGTGTGGTGTGTGTTGCAGTGTGTGTATAATGATAGGGTTGTGTGTGGTGTGTGTGTAATGTGTGTGTGTGTGTCTTTAGTGTTTTGTTTTTATAATTATAGGCTTGTGTGTGTTTAGTGTGTTTATAACGATAGGATTGTGTGTTGTGTGTGTGTGTGTGTGTGTGTTTTATAATAATAGGGATTGTGTGTTTGTGTGTGTGTTGTGTATTATAGTGTGTTTATAATTATAGGCTTGTGTGTGTGTTTTGGTTAGTGTGTTTATAATTATAGGCCTTTGTGTGTGTTTAGTTGTGTTATAATTGATAGGCTGTGTGTATGTGTTGTGTGTGTGTGTTTTGTGTGTGTCTTTAGTGTGTTATAATTAAAGGCTTGTGTGTGTGTGTGTGTGCGCGTTTGAGTTGTGTTTATAATTATAGGACTGTGTGTGTATTTAGTGTTTTTATTAATTATAGGCTTGTGTGTGTGTTTAGTGTGTTTATAACCGATAGGGTTGTGTGTGTGTGTGCGTTGTGGGTGTGGTGTGTTTATAATCGGATGTGTGTGTTGTGTTGTGTTTAATATAGGATGTGTGTTTGTGTTTGTGTGTGTGTATTTTAGTGTGTTTATAATGATAGGCTTGTGTGTGGTTAGTTGTGTTATAATGATAGGCTGTGTGTGTGTGGTTTAGTGTGTTATAACGATAGGATGTGTGTGTGTGTGTGTGTGTGTTTAGTGTGTTTAATAATAGGATGTTTGTTTGTGTTGTGTATTTGTGGTTTAGTGTGTTATTTTGTAGTTGTGTGGTGTTTGTGTGTTCTATAATGATAGGCTGTGTGTGTGGTTTAGTGGTTTATAATTATAGGCTTGTGTGTGTGTGTGTGTGTGTGTGTTTAGTGTGTTTATTCTAATAGGATGTGTGTGTTTGTGTGTGTGTTTGTGTGTTTAGTGTGTTTATAATTATAGGCTTGTGTGTGTGTGTGTTTGTAATGATAGGGTTGTGTGTGTGTGTGTGTGTCTGTGTGTTTTTGTGTGTCTTTAGTGTGTTTATAATTAAAGGCGTGTGTGTGTGTGTGTGTGCGCGCGCGTTTATAATTATAGGACTGTGTGTGTGTGTTTGTTTGTAATGATAGGATTGTGTGTGTGAAGATGTAACAGTGCAGTGATGTGAAGGGCATTAATCTACACCCTTATGGTGCTTTAGGGGGTTTAGGGTCAGTGATGACACGCCTGAAGGGTCAATCCGGGGGTCAGCTGCTCCACATGACTGCATTGTGACTTTGTGAGCGTGTGTGTGAGCGTGTGTGAGCGTGTGTGTGTGTGTGTGTGTGTGTGTGTGTGCATTGATCAAGTGTAAATGAACAGAGAGTGTGAGTGTGGATGAAGGAATAAGAAGATGAAAATACAGCACGGCTTTTCCGCGATAACATTTAGGAACAGGACACACCCTCTATTCACACCCTGTCCCAGGACACACCCCCTGTCCCAGGACACACCCCCTGTCCCAGGACACACCCCCTGTCCCAGGACACCCCCCCCTCTCCTCTCTTTTTTCTTCTGCTTTTCAGTCCTGTGTCCGGGGCTGTTGGTGAGGATGGGTGCGTCTTTTAAGAGGTTTTACACTCGATTCTGCTGCTGCTGCTGCTGCTGCGGTGATGAGGATGAAGATGAAAAGAGGCCAATATTAGGGTATTTATCTCTCTCACACACACACACACACACACACACACCACACACACACACACACCTTGATGCTTTACTGTTAAAGGCATGTGAAACTTACAGATTTCTACAAGATGTTTTTGTTAAAGAACATTAGAGAACTTTTTATCCTGTTATAGTTACATTAACGTTAGTGCAGAGTTACTGCTCTGTCCTGAGACTGGGACTTTGCTGTTACCATGGAAACGATAGCGTCTCAGAGCGAGTGTATAAATATAAACCTGCACTACTGTCAGAGCTGCTGTTCTACAGACTACATCAACGCCTGCTGACGCCTCCTTGTGCTGTTGTGTGTGTGTGTGTGTGTGTGTGTGTGTGTCAGTAATGAGACATTAGAATATTTTAACCGCGAAGCAAAAAAGAGACGAGATCAGGAGACAAATCTGTGGAGTGAACCCAGAGATCCATCACACTCCGAGAGAGACGACGACCGAGTGCTTTACAACCTCCTGCAGAGCCGAGCTAAAACACGCAGGGGATCACAGGTACACAAACACACACACTCTCACTCACACACACACACACACACACACACACAGCCGTCAGATAATAATGATGATGATGATGATGATGACCAGGGATACAGGAGGCTGAGTGTGGACATTGAGGCCATGAGAGGTGTAAGGAGGGAAGTGAGAGACAAGTGGAAGATGATTCTGGAGAACCTGGGTGAGTGTGTGTGTGTGTGTGTGTGTGTGTGTGTGTGTGTGTGTGTGTGTGTGTGTGTGTGTGTGTGTGCGCCTTAAACATTTGGTTTGTGTATTATATAGTTTATATAATAAAGATCTCTCTCTCTCTTCCTCTATATTGCTCTTGCTCTCTATTTGTCTTCCTCTCTCTGATTGGTCAGGCTTTATGCAGGAGGCGGAGTCTCTGCTGACGGTCAATGCGAATGTGTCATATGACCGTCTGAAGAACGCAACAACAGCCCGGAGTCTGTTACACACACTTCACTCTGAGACGTCCATCTTTAACAGCAAAGAGCCTCCACCTGAGAGATACCTGTTCATCCTGGTGAGAGACAGAGAGAGACAGAGAGAGGGAGAGAGACAGAAAGAGAGAGAGGAAAAAAAGAGAGAAGAAACAAAAAGAGAGAACAGACAAACAGAGAGAGCGAGAAGAAGAGAGAAAGACAGAGAGACAGACAGAGAAAATAAGAGAACGAGAGAAAGAGAGATACACACACAAGATCAGCCATGATCCAACTACATACCATTACAGACAACTACATAAAACTACAGACAACTATTTACAATTAAAGACAACTCCAGGCAACTACATACAACTCCAGACAATTACATACAAACTCCAGACAACTACATACAATTACAGACAACTACATACAATTACATACAACTCCAGGCAACTACATACAATTACAGACAACTACATGCAATTACAGACAACTCCAGACAACTACATAATACATATACAACTACAGACAACTACATACAATTACATACAACTCCAGGCAACTACATACAATTACAGACAACTCCAGACAACTACATACAACTACAGACAACTACATACAATTACAGACAACTACATGCAATTACATACAACTCCAGACAACTACATACAATTACAGACACAACTACATACAAATACAGACAACTCTGGACAACTCCGGACAACTACATACAATTACAAACAACAACATACAATTACAGAGGACTACAGACAACTACATACAATTACATACAACTACAGACAACTACATACAATTACAGACAACTACATACAATTACATACAACTCCAGGCAACTACCTACAATTAAAGACAACTATACAACTAAAGGCAACTACATGCAATTACATGCAACTACATACAATTACCCAACTACAGACAACTGCATAGAGCTACAGAAAATTACAGAAAACTATAGAGCAACAAGGGCATCTGCCAAATACTAGAAATGTACAAGGAGTTCATTCCTTCCCCTCTGTCTTTCTCTCTCTGTCTCTCTCTCTCTTCCCCTCTTTTTCTCTCTCTCTCTCTCTCTGTCTGTCTCTCAGGACCGGTTGATTTATTTGGATGCTGCTGAAGACTTTGTAGCAAAAGCTTGTCGTTTTTTTCCTCCCAGAGATGAAGATGAAGATGAGGAGGAAGATAAGGTGATAAATCTGCCTCTGCTGCTGTCACGCACTAATCAGCAGCTAAATGTGGGAGATGATGATGATGATGATAATGGTGATGAAGGTGATGAAGAGGGTGATATAAATGGACAGGATAATTAGCTGTGATGAGGCTGCTCTTCACTGCGAAGGGTTTCTGTGAAGGTCTGAGACCAGAAAGAGTCAGGAGGATGAGGGGGAGGATTATTGGGGAGGGAGGATGAGGAGGAGGAGGATGAGAGGAAGAGGATGGGGATGGAGATAAGGGGGAGGATGGGAGATAAGGGAAAGACTGAGGATAAGGGGAGGATGGGGATGAGGGGAAGGATGATGGTAAGGGGAGGATAAGGGGAAAGATGAGGATGAGGGAAAGGATAAGAGGAAGGATGATGGGAAGGATGAGAAAATGAGGAAAAGAATGAGAAGAAGGATGAGGGAGAGGAGAGGATGAGGGGAAGGATGAGGGGGCGGGATAAGGATAAGAGGGAGGATGAGGGGAGGATATGAGGAAGCATGAGGGGGGTGCGGAAGATGAGGATGAATAGAAGGATGAGGATAAGGGGGAGGATGAGAATAAGGGGAAGAAGCATGAGAATAAGGGGGAAGAATGAGGATGAGAGGAAGAATGAGGATGAGGATAAAGGGGAGAATGAGGATAGGGGGAAAGGATAAGGTAAGGATAAGGATGGGAGGATAAGGGGAGGATGAGGATAAGGGGAGGATGAGGATAAGGGGGAAGGATAAGGATAAGGGGGGGATAAAAGGGAAGGATGAGGATGGGGGGGGTGGAGGAGGATTAGTTTTTAAGTGCTGTTATGTTAATTACCCTGGGTATAAGAGGAAGGTTAAGGATAAGGGGGAGGTTTTAAGTGCTGTTATGTTTATTACCCTGGGTATGAGAATAAGGATAAGGGGAATGATTAGGGGGAAGATGAGGATATAGGGAGGATAAGAGGAAGAATGAGGGGGAAGATGGGGGGATCAGGGGGAGGATGAGGATAAGGGAAAGGATGAGAGGAAGCATGAAGGGGGAGGATGAGGATGAAGAGAAGGATGGGGGGGGATGAGATTGAGAGAAAGGATAAGGGGGAGGGATGAGGATAAGGGGGAGGATGAGGATAAGGGGGAGGATGAGGATGAGGTTTTGAGTGATGTTATGTTTATTACCCCTTGGGATGAGAAGGAATATAAAGATGAGGGGGAGGTTTTAAGTGCTGGGTATGTTTATTACCCTGTGTAAGATCTTTAAGTTTCAACTGTCTGTCATTTTTATAATAATAATAAACCAATTGAATATAAAATAAAGAAACATGAATGTAAACAAGTAAATAAAATACTGTGGATTCCAGCTGGTTTCTGTTTCAGTCACGTGTTCAGATTTTACCGTTATTTTAAATACAGAAAAAACTTAAACCCTTTTTTTTTGTGTCTGTGTGCAGGAACATTAATCACTGATAATAATCACAGTGGAGATCACAGTATATAATATAAATATATAATATATATAATATAATATAATATAATATAAAATATATTATCATTGAATGTATAAAAGAATTATAAACCGATATATATAAAAGTATTATATAGAGTAGCTCGAGCCGCAGGCAGTTAGTGAATCAGTAGTCAGGCATTAAATTAAACAGTTAATAACGAAATAATGAAATTTATAAGATAATAAAAATATTTGATAAATGATATTTGTTTAGATCCGAATAAATAGATATTTAATTAATATTAAAAAAAACTTATTACGATTGTTTTTGTACTTCCGGTTTCCCGAGGACCCTTTTGGGTGTCCATTTTGATTGCCTGAATTAAAATTCCAGCCACTTACAAGCGCAGGTAAATGAATTCAGGCTAAAATGGCGCGTTTGTGTTATTTTACTGGAATGACTGGCTAGATTTAAACGACTTGTAAGTTAAACATTTTACCTGAAAGAACGCAATCATATCTAACCAGACAGTTAAGGTGAGACATTGTCCCTAGTCCATAAATGGAGGTTAGAAGCGCTCAGAACGTCCTGCGATGGTAAATGTTTTTACAGTTAGATCGCGGGGATGATATATTGTTAAATCGATTAAAACAGAGTAGTAATTACGCTCATTATTATAGTTATAAAACGTAAATTGGTGTGTTCACCTGCCTTTCTACTCAAGAATCGCAAACGATTCGGCTCTTTGTGTCGGTTCATGTAGGTGTGTCGTTGTTGTAGTTAGGATGGTTGATTAATTAAATAAAATATAAATAAACATTATGTAGGAAGTGGAAACATAGCAGAACGATGTGTTTTATGTTGTTTCAGTTATTTAATCGGCCTCATTTGGGAATAAAAATTATTTAGCCGAAAGAGTCGACTCTTGTTGGGAAATGAATCGAATACTCAGACTCCCAGAAAAGAGCCAGAATTCCCTTTACTTCTGTTTTTATTCCAGATTGATCCAGCTGCATGCTGGGATTGAGGGCTCTGTTCGGCATTGGTCTCCTTGTGACGTCACGGGGGTCCCTGTCCTCGCACGCCGAGCAGCACACACACATGTGTGTAAACACGCTTACGCACCACGGTTCAGCAGGCAGACCTGCAGCATGGCCCAGTCACTCAAGTACTTAGGGTGAGTAGAACACGACCTCACAACCTCCCGAATAAACAGGCTGTAGAGAGAAATCTCTGGCGTGTGTCAAGATTAGTGTGTGTGTGTGTGTGTGTGTAGTCAGGAAGAAGCTCAGAAGATCGATGAGGAGCTTTTCTCAGACTATAGCTTCAGTGTTGATCAGCTGATGGAGCTTGCGGGACTCAGCTGTGCTACAGCCGTAACCAAGGTGAAGACCACCTGAACATGTGACTGACCACACACACACTATCATTACCGTAAACAAACACGTGTGTGTGTGTGTGTGGTGTGGTGTGTGTGTGTGTGTGTGTGTGTGTGTGTGTGTGTGTGTGTTTCCCAGGCGTATCCTCTGCAGTCTCTGCTCAAGCTTCCCCCCCGTGTGTTAGTGATTTGTGGTCCAGGGAATAACGGAGGTGACGGTCTGGTGTGTGCTCGACATCTGAAACTGTTTGTGAGTGTCTCACTCTCCCACTGCTGAGACAATACACACATTCCTGTTCTACAGCATGCGGTGTGTGTGTGTGTGTTAAACAGGGATATGAACCTGTTGTTCTTTACCCGAAACGACCAAACAAACAGCTTTTCCAGAGTTTAACCACTCAGTGTGAGAAGATGGAGATCTCCTTCCTGTCTGAGATGCCAGAGGTAATAAACACACAGAGGTCAGGCAGAGGTCAGGCAGAGGCCACGCCCACTCCACCGGTATTAATGCTGTCTGTATATACTGACAGCAGTAATAACGAGTCGGGTATAATAACGGGTCGCGATCACATTCCGTAGCGTGTAAAAGAATGTAAAACCTAAATGACTGCAGGTTCATTCATCCTGATTACTTTCTTACACACACACACACACACACACACGGCTGTAACTCTTCCCCATTGGTCCTCCAGGCTGATGAGGTGGATGAGGTTTATAACCTGGTGGTCGACGCCATCTTTGGTTTTAGCTTTAAAGGAGCGGTGCGCGAGCCCTTCGCCGCCATTTTGTCCACTCTAAAGAAGATCAGCGCTCCGATCGCCAGCGTGGACGTCCCCTCAGGTCAGGTGATCAGATCTCACTTGTTTCCTCTCTACATCAGATCTGTAACTTTAATCACAGTCCCTGATTCTGGTTCTGATGTTGTGATTGTGGTTCTCTCAGGTTGGGATGTGGAGAGCGGAGCAGCTGATGGGATTCGACCCGACCTGCTTGTCTCACTCACTGCTCCCAAAAAAGCTGCGTCTCACTTTCAGGGCCGTTTTCATTTCCTGGGAGGAAGATTTGTCCCGCCGGCTCTGGACAGGAAATACAGACTGAACCTGCCGCAGTATCCCGGGACAGAGTGTGTGATCCAACTCGACTGACTAACAGACAGAGACAGACAGACAGACAGACAGATGTGAAGACGGAATGCTATGGACGGACAGATACGGACAGAAAGACTAACACAAACGGATGCAAACCGACGACCCCCTGAAACAAAACCATGGACAGACATGCAGGCGAAAACACACGCATAAACAGATACACCTAAAGATGGGCAAACACCACACACACAAACACACACACACACACACACACACACACACACACACACACACACACACACACACAGTGGTGTTCCACACTCTTCAGACTTTTCTCACGCAGATGTTGTTTCTCTCTGTGTGTTAAATTGTTTAAATATTATGAAAAATTGTTTCCCAGAATAAAATTCTATAATATTCTATAATATATTGTCAAAAGTATTGGGACACCTGACTCTTACATCCAGTGGTTTTTGGGGTTTTTTTTTTTTACATCCTATTTCAGATATTAGTCTCACTCTTCCCTCCTATAATCTCCTCTGTTCTTCTGTGCAGGTTTTCCCACTCGATTGGGTCATGTGGACTGTGTGGATTTGTGTTCATTCAGTTCCAATAGTATGAGTGAGATCAGACACTAATGTTGAGGTTTGGAGGTCTGGGGTTCAGTCGGGGTTCCAGTTCATCCCAAAGGTGTTCAGTTTAAAGGGGTGGAGTCAGAATCAGGACTCTGTACAGGACATGACAGTTCTTCTCCTCCAATCAGAACACAGCATGTCTTCATGGAGATCAGGGGGTTTGTGCACAGGGACATTGTCCTGCTGGGACAGGGTTCGAGTCTCACGGTTCCACTGAAAGGTCATATACAGTTTATAGACAGATATAAGACGACTGTGTGCTCATGATTTTATCATGTTCATGATAAAGTGTTGGCCATATAGTGTATAATCTGTGTATAAATTGTCACACTCAGCGATCACTGCCTGTTCATGTGACAGCTGAGCTTCAACACACACACACACACACACACACACACACACTATCTAACAGACACTTAATACACACACCACATCTAACACACACATAATAATACACACCTATACTATGTTACACCACAATTAATACACACACCATCTAACACACGTAATAATAAGCACATACACTATCTAACACACTTAATACACACACACACTATCTAACACACACACTTAATGCACACACACGCCATCTAACACACTTGATTGGGACATCATCACATAACTGAACGCAGGTGTGTGTAAAGAGTTCAGTGTTTTGACTTTATTCTGTGACTCAACACACACACACACACACACAATAAACTCGTTCTTCGCTTTTCCTCAGTCGGATTATCTAAACGTCAGAATAAAAACCACAAAAACAACACAAAAGTCATGTAAACATTTTCCACTCGTTCGTCACATCAGCGCTAAAATAAATCATCTTCATCCGACTCGTCGATCCAGAGAACGAAAACACCAACCAGTCACATGACAATCTACAGACACGACACCAAGATATCAACAACTGTCATGTGACCTAAGCTGTGTACCAATACCACACACACACACACACACACATCCACTTCCCCGAGTCCTTACAGTGAACTAGCACATGTTAGTGTTCGGTCTGCGGTCACAATATTTCCGCTTAGTCGTTAGCTCATTGTGCTAATCCATGCTAGCCGTTAGCTCATTGTGCTAATCCATGCTAGCCGTTAGCTCATTGTGCTAATCCATGCTAGCCGTTAGCTCATTGTGCTAATCCATGCTAGCCGTTAGCTCATTGTGCTAATCCATGCTAGCCGTTAGCTCATTGTGCTTTGTTGCTTTGTTTTATGTGACGATACAAAGAAAATTCTGCGAATGAATTAGAACAAATCAGACGAAATGAATGTAAAGGTCTGACTAGCAGGTTGACGTAACCACTGATTTCTGATGCGTTTATTGTGTTTTAACCTTTATATTTCTGCCGTTTGGCTGAGTGACTTACTTTTAACGAATGTTTAACTAATTAAGCAGTTGAGGGTTAGGGGCCTTGCTCAGGGGCCCAAGACTTGCAGCTTGGTCGTTCTGGGAATTGAACCTATTAACTTTTAATCAGCAGTTTAACCACTGAGCCACCAATTTCCCAGCTTCCTAAAGGTTTCTTTTCATTGTAAAAACAACCTCTCTTAAAGGCCGCAGTTACACCGCAGGTACCATGCGACCCAATTCCGAACTTTTCCTCCAGGGTGGTACTGATGGGATTTGACCCCCTGATGGTGTAAGCAGAAAAAAAGCAGATGGATCCAGAAGTTTTCAGTTCGGTTTTATGTTTCATCGGTACGTGGTAATAAATGGGATCTGAATCGGATACGTTAGCGTCTGTCATGTAAACACACAGATCAGATTTTCATCTGTTAATGTCAGTCGAACGTCACTGAATAAGAGATGGTGGCACATGACGTCGAATCAGGTGGACACCACCAGCGTGATTTAGATATTTACATTGGAATCGATGCTACATTTACTCAGGCTGCCATGAGGGTTTTTCCCTCCGTCCAAACAGACTGATTAGTCATTCTATCTTCCTCCATTGATGATGGACACATCTTACTTTTTGGGTTAGTACGTCTACATTGGGTTGTTGCTCGGATACGGAGCAGTTTTAAAAGATGACGTAATCAGATCATTAAAAATATCGGATAAAGTCACAATATCGGAATTGGGAATCAAGACCTGCAGTTTAAATGTGGCCAGAAAGAAAACACAGAGGGAAACGCCGCAGTCATTAACGAATGTCACTGCAGCTGATTAGAAGGAAGTGGACGAGTGTGTGTTAAAGATCAGTATTGGGTGCAGTCGGACTGTAACGCTGTGGAATGAAGCTGGAGTGAAGCTGTTGATGGTCTGAGGCTGGAGTGAAGCTGTTGATGGTCTGAAGCTGGAGTGAAGCTGTTGATGGTCTAAGGCTGGAATGAAGTTGTGTATGAATCTGAATGTAAACAGGTTGGAGGCCCTTTGTAAGGATGAGTTAGAGATCTTCACTGTTTGCTGCAGCAGCTCCTGCTCTCCTCTAAAGTTTCGATGATGGGTCCAGTGGTACCGAGGGTCACAGCGCTGATGGAGCCTCGAGTCACCTGTTTACTCGCCACCTTCATGTGGATTTCTAACACACACAAACAGAAAACACACATTCTCTTCACATGAGTCACATGACCTCTCTGTAGCATTCAGCTCTCCGTCTCCACGTCAGCATGCTAAGATCACGCACCTGTGAGGACCTGAAGGAACGCACTCTCTACGTTGGTGGACTGGAGGGCTGAGGTTTCAATAAAGAGCAGACCTTTACTCTCTACAGGAAAGAGAAACACAGACTTAATCACAGATTCATGCTTCAGGAGAACGTTCCGGATCAGTGGAACCGCAGAGCTTAAGATTCCGAATCCCAGAACACCACAATTCAATCCTTAACTACTAAACAGCAGAACCACTCAAAGATTCTAGATTATAAATCCTCCCTGGAAAAAAAACAGACAAACATCCTCTGGGTTCTTTTTCTAGTTGCTCTAAATAAGCAGTTTCACTATATGACCAAAAGTATGTGCCCCCTCTGCTCATCACATCCATAATGAGGTTTCTTTTTCAATTTTAATTGAAACATTTATCATTTAAAAGGAACATTTACATTTACAGCATTTGGCAGACGCCCTTATTCAGAGCGACTTACATAATTATAGTTAAACATAATTATAGTTATACAACTGAGCAATTAGGGGTTAAGGGGCCCAACAGTGGTGGCTTGGTCGAGCTGGGAATCGAACCCACAACCTTCGGGTTGGTAATCCAACACCTTAACCATGAGCCACCACTTTCCCACTGGTGTTTTGGAGAAGGAATAACAGAATGATACCCCAATGATTCCCCAACACTGTGAGACCACTATGGTGAGGGGGCACAAACTTTTGGTCAGATATTGTTTTAGTACATCATTGGGGAACATTCCTACAACGCTGCTGCATCATTACCTTCATGCTGGTTATAATCTGGAGAGTAAAGAACATTGCAGGAACGTTAATCTGACCTTCCTTAAACCTCTGAACTGCTGCATGAACCTCTGATAATCACATGCCTTTTACCTGCAAAAGCTTTGGCCTCCTCTGTTGGGACGGTGCGTTGGGTTGCCAGATCACTCTTATTCCCCACCAGCATGATGACGATGTGGGGGTCGGCGTGGTCGTACAG
>VCAZ01000196.1:0-45000 GCA_005784505.1 Bagarius yarrelli | reverse complement strand
ATTATGGGAGCTCTTCCTCCAGGCTGGACCGGTGGTGAACACACACATGCCCAAAGACAGAGTGACGGGACAACATCAGGGTAAGACACACACACACACACACACACACAGAGGGTTTGAGCTGGCTGTATGTATGCTTATTACCCCAGTGAAATACCCCAGACTGATAAAAACAGTGCAATAAGACAGACGACTGCAAATCAATGAATGTTACTTTATCATAGAAGAAGAAATTCCAGTCAGAACAATAAATAAAACTTCACTGTTTCCCAGTGGAATAAGTGTGTGTGTACAGACCTGCATTCACTGCTGGACAAACCAAAGCAAATCAACATCAAATAAATTCTTCAGCTGAAAATAATTCCGGAATAATCAGTGTGAGCTTCAGTCTGTGTAGCCGAATTTCTCGGATTCTTTACTGGTTTTGTTCATATTTTTTCTGTTAGGTTTTCGCTGAATGGTGAAATATATCATTCCTCTAAAAACTGAATTTTGGTCACACCACCACCCCCTGTTGTAAGATTATTTGTATCTGTATACATTTATTTGTGTGTGTGTGTGTGTGTGTGTGTGTATTTCTCTGTATGCGTGTAGGTTACGGTTTTGTGGAGTTTCTGAGTGAAGAGGACGCGGATTACGCTATAAAGATCATGAACATGATTAAGCTCTATGGTAAACCCATCCGCGTAAATAAAGCCTCAGCTCACAATAAGAACCTGGACGTAGGCGCTAATATATTTATCGGGAACCTGGACCCCGAGATCGACGAGAAGCTCCTGTACGACACCTTCAGCGCGTTCGGCGTTATCCTGCAGACCCCCAAGATAATGAGGGACCCCGACACGGGCAACTCCAAGGGTTACGCCTTTATTAACTTCGCCAGCTTTGACGCGTCAGACGCTGCCATCGAGGCCATGAACGGGCACCTCTGTAATCGCCCAATCACAGTCTCCTACGCCTTCAAGAAGGACTCTAAGGGCGAGCGGCACGGCTCCGCCGCAGAGAGGCTCCTTGCCGCACAGAACCCGCTTTCACAGGCAGATCGCCCTCATCAACTGTTCGCCGACGCGCCACCGCCTCCGACCGCCCCCACCCCTGTCCTAACGGCTCTGGGAGCTGGAATCCCCATGGCCGGTCAGTTCTGTCACATTTATTCATTGTCCTCTGTGTCTGTGTGAGTAAGAGATAAGATCTAACATGAGAACTGTTTTACAGGCTTGCCTCCTCCAGGAGCATTTCCACCAGTGCCTCCACCAGGTTCTCTACCTCCCGGTATGCCCCCTGGTATGGCCATGCCCCCTGCCCCTGGCACTCCAGCCACTCAGGGAGGCTCTGCAGTGCCCCCTGGACCTCCACTCTTTCCTCCTGCTGGCATGCATCCACCAGGTGATAAAACCATCCGTACATGTCAAAACATATTCACTGTTTCAGCTCTCGAATCACTGCTACTGTCAGAATCTGGATTTCACAGTCATCTAAAGTTCATCTTCAGTTCCACTAATGAGCTCCAGAATTTAAAATGTCTGTAGTCTTAAGTGTTCTAGGTGTGTGTGTGTGTGTCTGTCACTCTTTCTGAGCTGCAGGTGCTTAGCGTTCTCTTTAGTTTTAAACTGACAGCGTGTGTCTGCCTCCAGAACAGTTATCGCTTTCTAGATAAAAGGTTCTGCCGCCTGCAGTTGGTTTAGTTATTCTGGGTTCTATCAGACTGTCTGAGTCCTGAGAGCGCAGTGGACGAGGAGGACTAGAATAGGATAAGAGTCACTCAGGTACTGAGGTACTAAACCATTCAGGACTTTAGAAGTAATGAACAGGATTTGATCATCTAGTGGATATTTAATAGGGAGTCAGTGCAGTGTGGACAGAACCGGACTAATCTAATCAGACTTTCGGGTTCTAGTAAGAACTCTCGCTGCTGCGTATTGGACCAGCTGGAGTTTGTTTATTAGACGTGCAGAACAATCAGACCAGTAAAGCGGTACACAATAGTCTAATCTTCAGGTCATAAACACATGAACTAAAATTTCTGCATTTGACCTCGAGGGCACAAGCCGTAGTTTAGATACAATTATAAGATGATAAAATGCAGTTTTACTAATGTGAGAAATCTGAAGCTCTGAAAGGAAAAATTACTGACCAAAAGCACACCTGAGTTTCTAACTAACCATGAAGGGTTGACAGAGCGCCATCAAGTGTTAGACAGTGATTTAGATTATTACAGGCAGAGACTTTATGTCCGATAATTAATACCTCTGTTTTTACAGGATTCAGCAATAAGAAATTATTTCTCATCCAGTTTTTTACATTGTTAGTTTATCGAATGGTAAGTTTCGCTGGGTTGCGAAGAAATATACAGCTCGGTGTCATCAGTATAGCAGTGAAAGCTAACACTATGTTTCCTAATAATATCTTCCAGGGGTAACATGTAAAGTATAGAAAGTAGCAGTCCTAGAACTGAGCCTTGGGGTACTCCATTCTTTACACTGCTACAAATTGTTAGCGGTCGGATAAGTAGGATTTAAACCATGCTAACGCACTTCCACTGATGCCAACAAGGCTTTCTAATCTATTTAAAAGAATGTTGTGGTGGACAGTGTCAAAAGCAGCACTGAGGTCCAGTAGCACTAATAGAGACAGAAAACCATTATCAGCTGATAGCAGCAGGTCATTTGTAACTTTAATTAGAGCAGTCTCAGTACTGGGACAGGATCTAAATCCTGACTGGAAATATTCATAAATATTATTTTTCTCTAAAAAAAATTTAGTTGTAAAGATTCAACAATTGGTTTAGATGATTTAATAAGTTTATAAAGTTCTTCCTCTCCTATAGTAACGAATGAGTGGAATTGTTCCTCGGGGGATCTGTAGCGCGCTATCTGATGCAATACTGCAGCTGTCAGCTGCATGTTCACAATTTTATCTCTAATAGTATCGATCTTAGAATTAAAGTCATTCATAAATTCATCACTGCTGTACTGATGGGAAATGTCGACACCTGTTGATGCTTTGTTATTAGTTAATTTAGCCGCTGTATTGAATAAATACCTGGGGTTGTGTTTGTTCTCTTGTAGAAGAGATGAAAAGTAATCAGATCTGCAGTTTTTAATGCATTTCTGTAGGACAGTTTACTATCCCGCCATGCAATACGATATACCTCTAGTTTAGTTTTTCTCCAGCTGCGCTCCACTTTTCGGGCTGCTCTCTTTAAGGCGAGTGTGTGATCATTATACCACAGTGACAAACTATTTTCCGTTATCTTTCTTAAGCGTAACGGAGCAACTGTATTTAAAGTACTAGAAAAGACAGTCTCCATATTTTCAGTTACATCATCGAGTTTTTCTGAGATATTGGATATGCTGGAGAATTGGGATAAATCAGAAAGATTACTTAGAAAACAGTCTTTTGTGGTAAAAGTAATAGTTCTTACATACTAACAGGGAGCAGAATTTACAGTTTTACCTATGTTGAGTTTACATAAGACTAGAAAATGATCTGAAATATTTCTTTTGTTGCAGAATTGCATCAATTCCCTGTAACAGTGTTAAATCATTTTCATTGTTTCTCTTAACTGGTTTGTAAGTTTATTGTATTTTCGGTGAACAGACCCAGTCTCTATAGTGATGTCGCGCCATATGACTGTCAAAGGGAAGTACTGCTATATGTATATAGTCGTGTACTACTCGGATTTGTATGTTCCTTAGTGAAAATTTCAGTTCTTATGTCATTCAATTCGGTTGTCTTGCCCTCAGGTATGCCACCCATGCCAATGCCTCCCTCTGGACCTCCTGGGATGGTTCCACCTCCTCCAGGACCTCCGGGATCCACTCAGCAACGAGCTCCGCCTCCCCCTGGCATGCCCCCACCACCACAAATGGGCATGCCCCCCCGGGGACCGTTTGGCCCTCCCATGGGTACATTTACACATCAGTTTTTCAGAGCAGTGTTTGGGGCAGTCAGGTCACCACAGAACATGGTGAATTTAAATGTTTACTGTTTTTTTTTCTGTCCACAGGTCCTCCAATACCCCCTGGGATGAGAGGTCCACCTCCTCCGATGCCACCGCCGGGATACGGCACAGGCCCTCCTCGTCCTCCTCCATTTGGCTTTCAGAGACCGCCCATGCCCCCACGCCCACCTGCCCCACCCCGGGCCCCAATCAGAGCGCCCCTGCCCCCCTAACACACACATTAATGACTTCCACTTGTTTTTTATTTACTGAGAGACAGAACTGTTATGAGAAAAACTCTTTAGACGGATAAGTTCACTGTTCTTTAATTAAATAAACTTTTTATATAGAAACACAAGGAAGTGTCTGTTGTCTGTACTGTCTGTGTACTGTCTGTGTACTGTCTGTGTACTGTCCTGATAAAACAGAGGTGTTAATTATCGGCAATAAAGCCTCTGCCTGTAATAATCTAAATCACTGTCTAACACTTGATGGCGCTCTGTCAACCCTTCATCGTTAGTTAGAAACTCAGGTGTGCTTTTTGACAGTAATCTAAACTAGTAATCTAAACTACGACCTGTGCTCTCGAGATCAAATGCAGAAATTTTAGTTCATGTGTTTATGACCTGAAGATTAGACTATTGTACCGCTTTACTGGTCTGATTGTTCTGCACGTCTAATAAACAAACTCCAGCTGGTCCAATACGCAGCAGCGAGAGTTCTTACTAGAACCCGAAAGTCTGATTAGATTAGTCCGGTTCTGTCCACACTGCACTGACTCCCTATTAAATATCCACTAGATGATCAAATCCTGTTCATTACTTCTAAAGTCCTGAATGGTTTAGTACCTCAGTACCTGAGTGACTCTTATCCTATTCTAGTCCTCCACGTCCACTGCGCTCTCAGGACTCAGACAGTCTGATAGAACCCAGAATAACTAAACCAACTGCAGGCGGCAGAACCTTCTCTAATCTAGAACCCAAAACTCTGGAATAATTTACCCTGCACTGTTCGGGAGGCAGAAACACACACTGTCAGTTTAACACTAGAGTAAAAACACATCTCTTTAACCTGGACTGCACATAATACACACATTTTTATTATTTAAATCGGTTAAAGGATTGTCAGGCTGCAATAATCGGGTCAACCGGAACCGGAAACATCACCAATAACACATAATGTATTTGTTTATCACAAGTCGAATGGCATCTACGCTAACATACGTCTGTTCTTTGTTTTTCTGAGCTCACCAACGCCACCATCACTTGGAGACAATAAGGCAGTTTCTCTTGTCGTCTAGACGGCCATCCGGACAAAACCACAGAAACTTTACTGCAGCACCGGTAACCTACTGGTTTATCTAGTCAGAGGAGAACTGCCCCCCCCGACTGAGCCTGGTTCTCCCTAGGTTTTTTTCTCCATTTTGTCACCGATGGAGTTTTGGTTCTTTGCCGCCGTCGCCTCTGGCTTGCTTAGTTGGGACTCTGAATTTATAGATAATCAATCAAATGGACTGTTTTAATGAGTGTTTAATATTGTTGTTTCTGAGGTATTTCTGTAAAGCTGCTTTAAAACAATCCTGATTGTTAAAAGCGTTAAATAAATAAAGGGGACTTGACCTGCTGTCTGTGTGTGGGGGGATTTATAGAAAAGTTTGTGTGTGAGGGGGGAAAAAGGTGGGGGAAACTTTTGGACTTTACTTGTATTCCACACATAAACGTATAATAAAGGTCACAGATTTTATTCGCTTATTTATCCACCCAGCTGCACTCTGAAAGGAGGGACAGGAGTTTAGTGCTAAAGATGTTGGACCGCTGATCAGATCGTGGTGAACATGCAAATATAGAGAGAAAATTAACCTTCTGTAGTAACATAAAATTTGGATGTCCAACCTTTGATAGCATCTGGTGAGCTAGTCATGCCTGAAGCTCCACAATAAAAGCTGCAATGCTTTACAAGTATAGGACAAGAAGAAATATATAAACTTATCACTATTACCAAATCATCAACATGTCTGTTAGACCCAATCCCAAATAAATTGCTTAGAGATGTGATGCATACAGCTGGAGAGCCTCTTCCAAACATTATTAATGCCTCGCTAGATTTAGGTCATGTCCCAAAACCTCTCAAATTGGCAATTAATAAACCAATCTAGATTCTAATGAATTATTAAATTACATACCAATTTCTAACATTCCGTTTATGTCTAAAGGTTGTGTCTGCTCAAATATGCTCTTTCGTACGTAAAAACAACATCCTTAAAGAATTTTAGTCAAGTTCAAGTCAGGTTTCAGGCCAGTTAAAATGACAAATGACCTGTTCTTAGCTTCGGACCAAGACTGCATTTCTATATTAATTTTACTAGATTTTAATGCTGCATTTCATACTATAGATCTCGACGTCCTACTAGACAAGCGTTAAAATGGTTTAAATCCTACCCGTCTGATACCATTACGTAGGTTTAAATGGAGAACTATTCAGAGTAAAGTCAGTAAAATATGAGGTCCCCTAAGGATCAGTCTTAGGACCTCTGCTTTTCTCAATATACATGCTTCCCTTGGGTAACATCATTAGAATACATGGGATTAGTTTCCACTGTTATGCTGACGACACCCAGTTATATATGTCATCAAAACCCGACGAGTTATTGAAAATGTCCAGATTAACTAAGTGTATAAAAGACATAAAAGACTGGATGACTAATAATTTTCTGTTATTAAATCTTGATAAGACTGAAATATTACTTATTGGAGCCCATGCAACAGGGCAACTGGGTGACTGTGAGGCGGCATAGTGGCAGGTCCAGCTAAAACATTAAACAGGTTCTTCCCACTGAGAAACCTGATGAAAGAGCTCTAGTTATTGGTGATTCTATTGTTTGGAACGTGAAAATAGAGACTCCATCTACCATAGTCCAATGTTAACCGGGAGCCAGAGTGCCATCTTGGCAAATTTGAACGTGCTGGCTAATGCTAAGCGTAAATTCAGTAAGATTGTTATTCACGCCGGCGCTAATGATGTTCGACTTCACCAGTCAAAGATCACTAATACTAATTTTGAAGAGGTGTGAGATTTCGCAAGTATGATGACAGACACAGTAATCTGCTCTGGTCCCCTCCCTGCTTATTGTGGTGACGAGATACATTACAGATACACTATATTGCCAAAAGTATTCGCTCACCCATCCAAATAATCAGAATCAGGTGTTCCAATCACTTCCATGGCCACAGGTGTATAAAATCAAGCACCTAGGCATGCAGACTGTTTTTACAAACATTTGTGAAAGAATGGGTTGCTCTCAGGAGCACCTGTGCGAACAAGTCCAGTCGTGAAATTTCCTCGCTCTTAAATATTCCACAGGCAACTGTCAGCTGTATTATAAGAACGTGGAGGCGTTTGGGAATGACAGCAACTCAGCCACGAAGTGGTAGGCCACGTAAACTGACGGAGCGGGGTCAGCGGATGCTGAGGCGCATAGTGCGAAGAGGTCGCCAACTTTCTGCAGAGTCAATCGCTACAGACCTCCAAACTTCATGTGGCCTTCAGATTAGCTCAAGAACAGTGCGCAGAGAGCTTCATGGAATGGGTTTCCATGGCCGAGTAGCTGCATCTAAGCCATACATCACCAAGTGCAATGCAAAGCGTCGGATGCAGTGGTGTAAAGCACGCCGCCACTGGACTCTAGAGCAGTGGAGACGCGTTCTCTGGAGTGACGAATCGCGCTTCTCCATCTGGCAATCTGATGGACGAGTCTGGGTTTGGCGGTTGCCAGGAGAAGGGTATTTGTCTGACTGCATTGTGCCAAGTGTAAAGTTTGGTGGAGGGGGGATTATGGTGTGGGGTTGTTTTTCAGGAGCTGGGCTTGGACCCTTAGTTCCAGTGAAAGGAACTCTGAATGCTTCAGCATACCAAGACATTTTGGACAATTCCATGCTCCCAACTTTGTGGGAACAGTTTGGAGCTGGCCCCTTCCTCTTCCAACATGACTGTGCGCCAGTGCACAAAGCAAGGTCCATAAAGACATGGATGACAGAGTCTGGTGTGGATGAACTTGACTGGCCTGCATAGAGTCCTGACCTCAACCCGATAGAACAGCTTTGGGATGAATTAGAGCGGAGACTGAGAGTCAGGCCTTCTCGTCCAACATCAATGTGTGACCTCACAAATGCGCTTCTGGAAGAATGGTCAAAAATTCCCATAAACACACTCCTAAACCTTGTGGACAGCCTTCCCAGAAGAGTTGAAGCTGTTATAGCTGCAAAGGGTGGACCAACATCATATTGAACCCTATGAATTATGAATGGGATGTCACTTAAGTTCATATGCAAGTCAAGGCAGGTGAGTGAATACTTTTGGCAGTATAGTGTAGCTGTTTGTCATCACTTAAAGTTTTCATAGACAACTTTTTGGGGCAGACCTGACTTTCTAGAAATTTGGCAAATAGTCTTTGAGTTCGCAAAACAGTGTGCTCTGTTTGACAGAAACCTGGCTAAAATCAGATGATTATGTTATTTTAAAATGAGTCTACAACCCAAAATTACTGCTATAAACATGAGCCGCGTCCGAAAGGTAAAGGCGGAGGAGCTGCATCAATTTATAATAATATTTTCAGTGTTTCTCAGAGAGCAGGTTTTAGGTATAAATCATTTGAAGTAATAGTGCTTCATATAACATTACCCAGAGAAATAGATGCTAATAATAAATCAGGCCACCAGGACACCATAAAGACTTTATCAAAGAATTTGGTGATTTTCTAACAGAGGTAGTGCTGCTGCAGATAAAGTTTTAATTGTTGGTGATATTAATATTCATGTCGAAAATGAAAAAATGCTCTGGGATCGGCGTTTCTAGAGATCCTGAACTCTATTGGAGTTAGACATGTTTCAGGTCCCATTCATAATAAAAATCATACTCTAGATTTAATACTCTCACATGGAATTGATGCTAATGACGTTAAAATTCTGCAACAAAGCGATGATATTTCAGATCATTTTCTAGTCCTGTGTGAACTTAATATAGCTGAAACTGTAAATTCTAAAACATGTTACAAGTATATAAGAAACAATACTTCTACCACAAAAGACTGTTTTGTAAGTAATCTTCCTGATTTATCCCAATTCTCCAGCATATCCAATAGCTCGGAAAAACTCGATGATGTAACTGAAAATATGGAGACTGTCTTTTCTAGTACTTTAAATACAGTTGCTCCGTTACGCTTAAGAAAGATAACGGAAAATAGTTTGTCACTGTGGTATAATGAGCACACACTCGCCTTAAAGAGAGCAGCCCGAAAAGTGGAGCGCAGCTGGAGAAAAACTAAACTAGAGGTATATCGTATTGCATGGCGGGATAGTAAACTGTCCTACAGAAATGCATTAAAAACTGCAGATCTGATTACTTTTCATCTCTTCTAGAAGAGAACAAACACAACCCCAGGTATTTATTCAATACAGTGGCTAAATTTACCAAAAACAAAGCATCAACATGTGTTGACATTTCCCATCAGCACAGCAGTGATGAATTTATGAATTCCAAAATCGATACTATCAGAGATAAAATTGTGAACATGCAGCAAATAGCCGCAGTATCGCATCAGATAGTGCGCTACAGATCCCCCGAGGAACAATTCCACTCATTCGATACTATAGGAGAAGAAGAACTTTATTAACTTATTATATCATCTAAACCAACATGCATGTCAGACCCGATTCCGTCTAAGCTCCTAAAAGAGGTAATTCCTGAAGTCATAGGTCCGCTTCTAAATATAATTAATTCATCGTTGTCATTAGGATACGTTCCCAAAACATGTAAACTAGCTGTTATTAGCTGCTAATTTAAAAAAATACACAACCTAATCCCAAAGATCTCGTTAACTACAGACTGATCTCAAACCTCCCATTTCTGTCTAAGATACTAGAAAAGGTTGTATCATCACAATTAAATTTTTTCTTAGAGAAAAATTATATCTGTGAGGATTTCCAGTCAGGATTTAGATCCTGTCACAGTACTGAGACTGCTCTAATCAGAGTTACTAATGACCTGCTGCTATCAGCTGATAATGGTTGTCTTTCCCTATTAGTGCTACTGGACCTCAGTGCTGCGTTTGAAACTGGCGACCACAACATTCTATTAAATAGATTAGAAAGCCTTGTTGGCGTTAGTGGAAGTGCGTGAGCATAGTTTAAATTTTACTTATCTGACCGCTAACAATTCGTAGCAATGATTGAAGAGGTTTGATATCGCTTGCAAGTAAAGTATGGAGTACCCCAGGGCTCAGTTAGGACCGTTACCTTTTTACACTTTACGTTACCCTTGGGAGATATTATTAGGAAAAATGGTGTTAGCTTTCACTGCTATGCTGATGACACTCAGCTATATAACAATTTGAAAAACTAACTGAATGTAAAGCTGTTATAAAAACTGGATGAGGAAATCATTTCTTATTGCTGAATCCTGTAAAAACAGAGGTGTTAATTATCGGACATAAAGTCTCTGCCTGTAATAATCTAAATCACTGTCTAACACTTGATGGCGCTCTGTCAACCCTTCATCGTTAGTTAGAAACTCAGGTGTGCTTTTTGACAGTAATCTAAACTAGTAATCTAAACTACGACCTGTGCCCTCGAGATCAAATGCAGAAATTTTAGTTCATGTGTTTATGACCTGAAGATTAGACTATTGTACCGCTTTACTAATAAACGTCTAATAAACAAACTCCAGCTGGTCCAATACGCAGCAGCGAGAGTTCTTACTAGAACCCGAGAGTCTGATTAGATTAGTCCGGTTCTGTCCACACTGCACTGACTCCCTATTAAATATCCACTAGATGATCAAATCCTGTTCATTACTTCTAAAGTCCTGAATGGTTTAGTACCTCAGTACCTGAGTGACTCTTATCCTATTCTAGTCCTCCACGTCCGCTGCGCTCTCAGGACTCAGACAGTCTGATAGAACCCAGAATAACTAAATCAACTGCAGGCGGCAGATCCTGTTCTAATCTAGCGCTAATCTAATATATTTGTTTATCACAAGTCGAATTGCATCTACGCTAACATACGTCTGTTCTCTGTTATTCCGAGCTCACCGTCGCCACCATCACTTGTACACAATAAAGCAGGTTCTTCTGTCTTCTAAGCGGCCATCCGGACCACAGAAATTTTACTGCAGTATGGGTAACATACTGGTTTATCTGCTCAGAGAAGAACTGACCTTGTCTTTTGAGAATCTTATTTCCAATTCTACTAAAACAGCCCCCCCCCCCTTAGAAATATTGCCAAGATTATAAACATTTTATCTGTATCTGATGTAGAAAAGCTGGTTCATGCATTCATAACCTCCACCCTACAGCAAGTCCAAAACGCAGCTGCACTGGCTACCTGTTCAATTTAGGATTGATTACAAAATATTGCTACTTACTTCTAACACACTAAAGCATTTCGCTCTAACGTAACTAACTAGTTTTCTAACACGCTACATTCCATCACACTCATTTGACAGCTCAAGCTCATTTGGTAGTCCCCAGGGTTAGGGTTAGTCCACAAAAAGAGGTAGAGCTTTTTCATATTTAGCTCCTAAATTTATGGAAGGGATTTTATGGACCTGACCATGTTCAGGGTCCAGACACATTTTTCTTATTCAAACATAGATTAAAGACATATCTATTTAGTCAGGCATACACACAACATATCCCATAATATCATGCTCCAGTACATCACATTATCAGCTAGTGCCTGCTAATACTATGAACAGCAGCTATGCTAACTTCTCTCTACCTTTTCCCTTTTATACCCATCCTGAGGTATCCAGCAATTCTGCCAGCACTGTAAGACGTTCAGGAAGAAAAAGGCAAGAACCCTGCGAGGATCCTGAGGCACCAGTGAACAGGTTCCTGCCCCTTTCTTTGAGGATGGACTGGGACTCACTCTGCTCCACTGACCAAAAGGCTACAGTTTACATTACATTTGATCAATAAACTGTAATTAACAATTAGATGCGTTGTCCCCCAGATGAGGACGGGTTCCCTATTGAGTCTGGTTTCTCTCAAGGTTTCTTCCTACTTCATCTCAGGGAGTTTTTTCTTTGCCACAATTGCCACGGTTTGCTTATTAGGGGCAGACTTACACTTTTCACTGTTACTGCAGTCTGTGTAAAGCTGATTTGAAACAATGTCAAAACAAAATTGAATTCAATTAAATCAGGATTTAGAAATTACTCATGTATTTCAAGAGTCAATTTTAAATTCTCAGACAGTAAAAACAAGTCATTTTACTAAAGCAGAAAAAAACAACATATGTGAATGTAGTACAGTTTGTCATTTGCTTATAAACCTGGACATTTGTGGTGTTTTTGATCCAGAGCTGAAATAGAAAATGCACGCACGCACGCACACACACACACACACACACACACACACACACGAGTCCGTGAGGCAAAGTGTTATGAGATGTCAGCTGTAGAGTCGATCTCCTCTGTGTTGAGCATCATGTCTCCATCAGCTAGCAGCACCACCTCCTCCTCCTCCTCTTCCTGCTGCTTCTCTTCCACACACTCCTCTTCCTCCGAGATTCCACGCTCCGTCATGGCCTCCAGCTGCATGCGGTACTCTTCCGCCTCTTGCTCCTTCTGTAGCAGCTGCTGTCGGTATAACTCTGCCGCCATGTTGGCCTCGGCCAGACGCCGCTGCAGCTGCTCCTATAGGCCATGCCAACATTAAACACGCTGTCACACTCACATGCTACACAAGTCTAATGTGGGCTAATGCTGTTTATTACATTTATATCCTGTTCAATATAAAAAACAGTTCGATTCTTTTTATGTTAATAATAAAAATTTTCTAGGTAGACGTAGATGTTTGTGATGTGTGTTTATGTACAGGTGTTTGACCGCGCCTCACCGTGTCTCTGGTGTCGATGTGATTAGCAGTGACAACTTCAATCTTTCTTCGTCTTGAAGGAGGTTCAGTGTCTTCAGCCACTGTCTCTTGTGTGAACTGACCAGATGGAACAGCCAACACTAACACACACGGCAGAGAGATTACACACAAGTACACACATGCAGACCAGAGAACAGCCTTTTTGAACCTTACCTTGTCGTCCGTTCTGCATGGTGACATACAGCGGCTGTGTAAGTCTTGTCTGTAGGTGTCCCTGCTGATCTGTTACTATGGTAACTACCCGCTGTCCAGAGTCACTCATCACCTGCTGGTCCAGAGCACTAACGGCGACCGCATCCTCACTGTTACCTGCAGGTGCACACAGAAGCATGAACAAGCAGCTCATTTAAACAAGGTAAAAAATTATTTAAACCACATACCTAACTGTAGTGACACAGATACTCTAGTGACTCAGCAGAGTTTAGTGTGTAATTTTTAAAAATTATTCATTTATTTTTGTGTTACCCGTGTTGGGTTTGATCAGGGAGTTTGACAGCGAGTGAGCACGAGAGCACAGCGAGCGAGCGACAAAAACTAAAGAAAACAAACAAAACAGCAACTTACGGTATGTAAAATGGCAAAAAACTTTCAGCTTGTTCAGTGTGTAGAGTGCAGGATGTTTAGAGTCTTCTTCCGCCATTAGCGATTAATTTTATTTGTGATAAAGGTTTATTAGTTAGCACTTTGGCGGAGAAGATCTTAGAGGAACGCATCCAGACTTTAGAGAGGATTAGCAAGGAAGCGATTAGCTCTCCCGTAGCGGCGAGTCTGGATGCTACAGGCGTAGCTAGCCTGCCCCCGACTCCGGCATTAGAGCCCTCACAGCGGGGCGAATGGGTGACGACTCGGCGGCATACTCGCGGAGTCAAAGCTACGGCTATGGCTTCGGCTAAGGCTAAAACTAAGGCTAACCCACCAGAGCACGCCACTACGCTTCCAGTGCACAATAGATTTGCCCTCCTCAGTGAAGCACCCACCGAGAAACCTGAAGGTACTGAAGGTTATTGGAGATTCCATAGAGAGGCATGTGAAAGCTTACATATAGCTTACAGCAGGTTATGGTCACGAACCACTGGATGTCCAGGTGGTGCTCCAAAAACAGTGTGGGCTACATTGACAATTGGAAAACTTGCAAAGCTGGCTTGTTAGGTCGGGACGGTGTCCATCCCACTCGGGAAGGAGCCGCTCTCCTTTCTTGCAACATAGCTCATAGTCTTAGAATAGGACTAGTTAATCATTGACTACCCAGAGGCCAGGCCAAGCAGCAGACCAACAGGCTAATCCGACCGTCTGCTAGAGCTGCACAGAGTCGTCACTCAGGGTTCATAATATTGAGACTGTTTTTTTGTCTGTTCCCCGAGCTCTAAAACAATATAAATATAGAAAAACCCCAAAAGTTTGCTTTAGTAATTTAATAAATATAGATATTCGTAACTCACAGAATACTGAACACACAGCCTGCACCTCTGATCTGAAGCTAGGATTGTTAAACATTAGATCTCTTACTTCTAAAGCACTTATGGTTAATGAAAAGATCTCAGATCTGGAGTTTAACATTTTGTGTTTAACAGAAACCTGGACTAAACCGAATGAGTATGTAGCATTAAATGAAGCTAGTCCTCCAGCTTTCAGCTACATACATCAGCCTCGTCCAAATGGTAGAGAAGGGGGCGTCGCAGTTATTTATAATAATAATCTAAACTATTGTACAGAAACATGGACGAAATTTTAATTCATTCGAAGCTCTCTACAGTAACCTTACATCTGCAGAGACAAATAATAAGCAGAGGCCAATCAATTTCTCTAGTTCTTATTTACAGACCTCCAGGTCCGTACTCCGAATTTCTTAGTGAATTTGCAGATTTTCTGTCTAACCTGGTTGTCTCCGTTGATAAAGCGTTAATTGCTGGAGACTTTAATATCATTTTGAAAACACAGACAACTCGCTGAGAACAGCAGCATTTATGTCCTTACAGTGTGTAATAGGACTCTCTCATAAAGCAGGTCACACATTAGATTTAATATTATCTTTCGGAATAAGTATAAGTAATATAGTAACAACTCCTCAGTGTGTGAAATTATTTTCTAATCACCATCTTATATCGTTTTTAAAATGCGTCATACTAATAATGCACAACGTAACGCCGCGCTACCGCTTTTTTTAAACGTACATTTACATCAACTTCTGCTCAGAGCTTTATTAGTTATCTTCCAGACTTGTCTTCTGTCATTTGGATCGCCGTCTGATCCAACAGAACTCGAGCAGGCGACTGAATATATAGATGCCACATTCCGCTCTACATTAGATAAACGTGGCTCCAGTTAAAAGAAAAATAATTAAAGATAAGAAACTCGCTCCATGGTATAATGAACACACGCGCTCTTTAAAACAGAGCGCCCGTAAACTAGAACGTAAATGGCGCCGAACTAGATTGCTGGTTTTCCAGGCAGCATGGAAAGAGGGAATTCTAGCTTATAAAAAAGCTCTTAGTGTAAATAGATCAACGTATCTTTCTAACCTTATTGAAGATAATAAAAATAATCCTAGATTTCTATTCGACACCGTCGCAAAATTAACTAGGAATAAGACGACCTCAGAAACCTGCACCATAACTGCGTGCAGCAGTGAGGATTTCATCACAACTTTTTGATAATAAAAAATTGCAAACATTAGGCAGAAAATAGAAAATTCACGCTCTAAAAACCGGACCTTTCGAATGATTCTGATGATCAACTAACCGCATCAGATCAGAACTTAGAAAATTTCACTCCTCTGGAAGAGAAAAACCTAATCGCACTCATCTCTTCCACAAAACCGTCAACTTGTGTGTTAGATCCGATACCAACACACTTCCTTAAGCAGATAGTACCGGCAGTATCAGAACCCCTGTTGAAAATAGTTAACTCTTCTCTCAGCAGTGGGTATGTTCCTAAATCTTTTAAATTAGCAGTGATTAAACCTTTAATTAAGAAAACCTGACCTCGACCACAATGAGCTGTCAAACTACTACAGGCCGATATCTAACCTTCCGTTTATCTCTAAAATTCTAGAGAAGGTAGTAGCGCAGCAGTTATGTTCATATTTACAAAGAAATAACATACACGAACTTTATCAATCAGGATTCAGGCCTCACCACAGCACAGAGACGGCACTGGTCAAAGTAGCTAATGACCTCTTACTGGCATCCGATCACGGTTGTGTCTCGTTGCTTATATTACTTGACCTTAGTGCGGCTTTCGACACTATAGATCACGATATTCTTCTTCACAGATTAGAAAAATCAGTAGGAATTAAAGGAACAGCTCTTGCGTGGCTCAGGTCCTATTTAAACCGATCGCTACCAGTTTTTGTTTGATTTAAATGGTGATTATTCTGCGTGCTCCCTTGTAAAGTATGGTGTTCCACAGGGCTCGGTTTTAGGCCCACTTCTTTTCTCTCTTTACATGCTGCCTCTGGGAAACATAATTCGTAAGCATGATATCAGTTTCCACTGTTACGCTGATGACACACAGTTATACGTCTCATCAAGGCCTGATGCGAAAGGCCAGTTTAATAAAATTGAGCAATGTGTGAAGGAAATAAGAGATTGGATGTTATGCAATTTCCTCTTGCTTAACGCTGACAAGACGGAGGTTCTGGTTCTAGGACCACAGGTAGCTAAAAGTAAGCTTCCTGATCACACCTTAACCCTAGACAGTCTTTCTGTTTCACCGAGTGCAACAGTAAAAGATCTGGGTGTGATTTTAGACTCCAATCCCTCATTTGAAGCCCATGTCGATAATATTAGCAGGATAGCGTTCTATCATCTCAGAAATATCGCTAAAATAAAAAAAATTAGTTCATGCGTTTATCACATCCAGGCTGGACTACTGTAACGCTTTACTGTCTGGATGTTCAACTAGGTGCATTAATAAACTTCAGTTAGTCCAGAACGCAGCAGCGAGAGTCCTCACTAAAACTAAAAGATACGAGCACATCACGCCGGTCTTATACACACTGCATTGTTTTTAAAATACTACTGTTAACTTATAAAACTCTAAATGGTCTCGCGCCATGTGGCATATTCATTTAATCAATCCAAACCGTGTGATGACATTGTCACTTAACTGTTTTCCTTCTTTTTTGTCTTCCTTTCCCTCCCTCTCTCTCCCTCTCTCTCTCACTCACTGTTGAGTTACATATGCCACAACGGAGCTGCCGGTGATCCAGACCCCCTCTCCACCCCAGACCCGTTGGACCGTTCCCTGTGACCTGCTCCAGCAGATGATATGTCACCAGGGTGACCAAGGACGTCCCACTTCGCCATAAAAGTTGTTCCAGCTGTTCTTTAAGGACTAATGATTATAGTTGTTTACACACACACAGTGTAACCACATAATTCCTGCTACTTGTTTTTGCTCATTAGGGACAAACTGATTTCTGTTTCATTTTATCTCATAATTTCTTCAATTGTGTAAAGCTGCTTTGTGACAATCACCATTGTAAAATCGCTATACAAATAAAACTGAATTGAATTGAATAGGTGTGGTATATGTGTTGGGTTTGACCAGGGGGTTCTGGGTGTGGTACCCGTGTGAGGTTTTGATCAAGGAGTTTTGGGTGTGGTACCCATGTTGGGGTTTGATCAGGGGGATAAGGTGTGATACCTGGGTTGGGTTTGATCAGGGAATTCAGATGTGGTACCCATGTGGGGGTTTGATTGCAGGTTTCGAGGGTGGTACCCATGTTGAAGTCTGATCAGGAAGTTTGGGTGTGGTACCTGTGTTGGGGATTAATTAAGGGTTTTGAGCGTGGTACCTGTGTTGGTGTTTGGGCGCGGTACCTGTATTGGTGTTTGATCAGGAGGTTTGGTTGTGGTACCTTTGTTGGATTTGATCAGGGAGTTGATGTGGTACCTGTATTGCCGTTTGATCAGCAGGTTTGTGTGATACCCGTGTTAGGTTTGATCAGGGAGTTTAGGTGTGGTACCTGTATTGGATCAGGAGTTTGGGTTCGGTACCTTTGTTGGGGTTGCATGTGGTGCCCATGTTGGGTTTGATCAGGGGGTTTGGGTGTTATACCTGTGTTGAGTTTAATCATGGGGTTTAGGTATGGTACTTGTGTTGAGAATTGATTAAGGGTTTTGAGCATGGTACCTGTGTTGGGATTTGATCAGGTGGTTTGGTGGGGTACCTGTGTCGGGGTTTGATAAGTGGGTTGGTGTGATACTTGTGTTGGGGTTTGATCAGGGGGTTTTAAGCGTGGTTACCTGTGTTGGGGTTTGATCAGAGGGGTTTTTGAGTGTGGTACCTGTGTTGGGGTTTGATCAGGGGGTGGGTTTTGAGCGCGGTACCTGTGTTGGGGTTTTGATCAGGGGGTTTTGAGCGCGGTACCTGTGTTGGGGTTTGATCAGGGGGTTTTGAGCGCGGTACGTGTGTTGGGTTCGATCAGGGGGTTTGGTTGTGGTACCCGTGTTGGGGTTTTGATCAGGGGGTTTGGTTGTTGTGTGTACCCGTGTTGAGGTTTGATCAGGTGGTTTTTGAGCATGGTACCTGTGTTGGGGTTCGATCAGGGTGTTGTTTTGATCGTGGTACTCGTATTGAAGTTTGATCAGGTTTGTGTCCAACGAGTTTTGGGTGTGGTACCTGTGTCGTGTCGGGTTTGACCAAACGAGTTTTTGGGTATGGTACCTGTGTCGGGGTTTGATAAGTGGGTTGGTGTAATGTATAACTGTGTTGGGGTTTGATCAGGGGGTTTGGGTTGTGGTACCTGTGTTGGGGTTTTGATAAGTGGGTTGGTGTGTGTGATACCCGTGTTAGGGTTTGATCAGGGGGTTAAGGGTGTGGTGGTACCCGTGTTGGGGTTTGATCAGGGTTTTTCAGGGTCTGGTCTGGTCGTGTACGCATGTTGGTGTAGTTGGACCAGGGGGTTTTGAGCGTGATACCTGTGTTTAGGGTTTGATCAGGGGGTTTTTGAGCGTGGGTACCTGTGTTGGGGTTTTTGATCAGGGGGTTTTGAGTGTGGTAACCTTGTTGAGATTTGATCAGGGGGCTTTGAGCTGTGGTACCTGTGTTGAGGTTTGATCAGGGGGTTTGGGCGAGGTACCTGTGTTGAGGTTTGATCAGTGGGTTTGGGCCAGGTTCCTGTGTTTTGCGTTTGTTCAGGGGGGTTTCGAGCGTGGTACCCTTGTTGGGGGTTTGTGTGGGGGGGTTTTAAGCGTAGTGCCCATGTTGGGTTTGATCAGGGGGGGGGTTTGGGTGTGGGTACCCGTGTTGGAGTTTGATCAGGGGGTTTTGGGCGGGGTACCTGTGTTGGGGTTTTGATTGAGGAGTTTTGGTTGTGGTACCTGTGTTGGGTTTTGACCAACGAGTTTTGGTTGTGGTATCTGTGTTAGGGTTTGATGTAGTACCTGTGTTTGGGGTTTGATCAGGAGGTTTTGAGTGTGGTAACCTGTGTTGGGTTTAATTAGGGGGTTTGGGCATTGTACCCTGTATTGGGGTTCAATCAATGGGTTTGGGCGTGGTACGTGTTGGGGTTTGAACAGGGTGTTGGTGATGTACCTGTGTTGGGGTTTGATTAGGGGTTTGGGGTTGGTACCTGTGTTAGATTTGACAAGCTCTGCAATGTTAATTACTCCTCCCTGAATGATGAACTGTGGAGCAATGGACGACTCTGCATTCCTGTTCACCTGCTTCTGCATCCCCTCCTACACATACAAAAATATAATTGAAGACAGATGAACTTGATCTTTTAGAAAGGTAAACTGTGTTTTGAGTGAATGATTGGGGTGAGCAAGTCCAGGAGAGAAACAGAAAGCGACAGCGACATCATACCTGCAGGAGGTTGGCGAGTTCTCCATGTTGGATGTCTAGGGCGATGTCAAAGGGTGACTTGTCGAATTTACTGAGCGCGTGAACATCAGCACCGTGTTTGATAAGCAGCTGAGCGACGTTGTGGTGACCGTGCTGAGTGGCCCAATGTAGCGCCGTCATTTTTAACATGTCTTTAGCATTCACATCTGCTCCATTCTGCAAGCAGACATCACATGCACACATATATACATACATTATATACACATACATGTATACACACACACACACACATTCATTACACACGACTTATATATATAAATAATATATATATATATATATATATATATATATATATATATATATATATATATATATATATATATATATATATATATATATATATATATATATATATATATATATATATTCTAATGTAACCCATTATAGAAACAAACCAAACCCACTGCAGGGTCATGCCTTAAACGGCTTTACCGCTCTGAGCAGTGCACTTTGGTATAAACAGGTCACTGTACGCTTTTCCCCTCTGTGTACTGAGTGACAGGGTGGATGGCGACACGCCCAGTGTAAGGAGTGAGTGAAGGAAGTAAAGCAGTGTCTCACTCTGATCAATAAATCGACAATGAGTTCGTGACCCTCTGTGGCAGCCATGTGTAGCGGGGTCCGGTCCACTTTGGTACGCGCGTCCTTACAGATGCCGGCTCTCAGTAAAACCTCAGCTGTGGAGTGATGACCAAACTGCGCCGCCAAGTGCAGTGGAGACGCACCCAACTGTACGGATTACAGACAGAACTGGGAATCAGCAAGCGAGAAAGAGATGGAGAGAGAAATGAAGAGAGAGAGAGAGAGACAAAGAAAGAAAGTGAGAGAGAGAGAAGGAGGGAGAGAAAGAAACAGAAAAGAGAAAGACAGAGAGAAGGAGAGAGACTTTGCGTGAGAGTTTTTGTACCCAGTCAGTGGTGAAGGGGGCGCCATTGGCCATCAGCTTCCTCACTTCTTCATCCTCACCATTACGAGCAGCCTCCAACAGCCGCTTCCCCAAATCCACCAACGACATCTACACCATAAACACACACACACACACACACAATAAATACCAACGACATCTACACCATAAACACACACACACACACAATAAATACCAACGACATCTACACCATAAACACACACACACACACACAATAAATACCAACGACATCTACACCATAAACACACACACACACACACAATAAATACCAACGACATCTACACCATAAACACCACACACACACACACACAATAAATACCAACGACATCTACACTACACCATAACACACACACAATCATACCCTAACACAACATAAACCATACAATAAATCACACACACATAAACAATAAATACCAACGACATCTACACCATAAATACAACACACACACACAATAAATACCAACGACATCTACACCATAAACACACACACAATAATACAATACACCATAACAACACACAAACCGACATAAATCCAACTACACCATAAACACACACACACACACAATAAATACCAAACCACAACAACGACATCTACACCATAAACACACACACACACACAATAAATACCAACGACACACGACATCTACACCATAAACACACACACACACAAAAATACCAACGACATCTACACCATAAACACACACACACACACATAAATACCAACGAACATCTACACCATAAACACACACACACACACAATAAATACCAACGACATCTACACCATAAACACACACACACACACACAATAAATACCAACGACATCTACACCATAAACACACACACACACACACACACACAATAAATACCAACGACATCTACACCATAAACACACACACACACAATAAATACCAACGACATCTACACATAAACACACACACACACAATAAATACCAACGACACATCTACACCATAAACACACACACACACACACAAATAAATACCAACGACATCTACACCATAAACACACACACACACACAATAAATACCAACGACATCTACACCATAAACACACACACACACACACACACATAAATACCAACGACATCTACACATAAACACAAACATATAAACACACACACACACACACACACACACAATAAATAACCAACGACATCTACACCATAAACACACACACACACACATAAATACAACGACCATCTTACACCATAAACACACACACACACACACACAATAAATACCACCGACATCTACACCATAAACACACACACACACACAATAAATACCAACGACATCTACACCATAAACACACACACACACACACACACAACACACAACACCATAAATAAACCAACGACATCTACAATCTATTTATTGTGTGTGTGTGTGTGTTGGTGTGTGTGTGTGTGTGTTTATGGTGTAGATGTCGTTGGTATTTATTGTGTGTGTGTGTTTATGGTGTCAAACACACACACACACACACACACACACACACACACACACAATAAATGACCACCGACATCTACACCATAAACACACATCAACAGACAGATAATAAACATCTGCACTGTCCGAGAAAGAGAGGGTGTGTGTGTGTGTGTGTGTGTGTGTGTGTAATATTAGTTATTAAACGTTAGAGCAGCAGTAAAGCGGAATTTAGTTAATTCAGGATTTATTTGAATTAAAAATGAGAGGAAATTAACTTAAAGGGAAACCAAACACGAGCTCCACTTTATCTTCATCACAGCTGATTAATCAGCCGGTTTTGACCTTTAAACCCGCTTTTACACATAAAACTGCATGAAACATCTGGAAAATGTGATTATTTGATTCAGATATTTTTCAACTCAAACATTTTAATTCAACTCTAACATCATTCACACTAACACACTCTGTGAGGAAAAGTTAACGTTAGCAAATAAACACGCGCATTAAATCAAACTTCACCGCACTGTAAAACTTTATTACACTTTCATTTATAACAAAATCATTTAATATTAATTATTTCAATTTTATTGTGAATATTTGTGGGATTAAAGTGACGCGCGAGCGGAAAAGTGTCCGAGGCACTGCGCGCTGTTAGCATGGTTCGGCTAGCAGGCTAAACAGCTAAACTGAAAACGTGATAGGTGATTTAAAAGAAAACAATGGAACAGAAATCATTAATCCTCCCGAAAGTGATTATTTATATAAAAAAAATAAACTTACACACCTTTTTTCTCGTCACGCGAACACTTTTTGACTTTAACTCAACTTTTGTCTACTTTAAGCTAGTCGCTTCCCCCACAAACACTTTCTCACGCCGCATCCCAAACCCCTCGATTTCACTTCTCTAGTGCACTACGTAGAGCGCGTGAGTAACTAGTGCGCACTTACTATAGTGCGCTTATGCAGGAAGAAAAGCTTACATTTGGCACGCAGCCGCGCTGATAGCGCTGATTGGCTAGCCACTTCTTCTTCTGATTGTTTTAAATGGCGGAAGTTAGGATTTTTAACGCGATCTGCATTCGCGGTGTTATAAATTTGTGTAATCGTTAATGTTTAATTTTCTTTTTTTTTTATTATACAACTGTTCCGGATTGACAAGTTAAAAAAAAATCACAAAGGGAAATAAAAAATCAAACTGCGTTGAAATTAAAGCGGGAAATATGTTCTATCGCCACCTACAGGTGTGGAGAGAAACTGCCCTCACCCCAGTATAGTGTAAACGAGTAGAGGATCACCGTTATGTTATTCTAATGTTTATTTTTTTATAATGTTATTCTTTTTATTGAGTTTGTTTATACTTTTACCCAAATTCCAAAAGGTTCTGCAAAGAAAAATAATCCCTCTATGCTTTTATTATTCTCAATATATTAATAAATTCCTAAATTAAATGTTTAACAATTTGAATAATGTTTATTTTACTCATAAAATAGCTGTTTATATTTTTTATTCTTTACAAATGTGTTGCTCAGTGTTAGCAAAAGATAAGAAAACTAACTGTTTTTTTCTGTTAGCAATGAACTGTTTGCATTGTTTTGATTTGCACTGTTAAAGCTTTGTTCTAAGACGCCTTTCTAGTTGTTGTTATAGAGGTTCTAAAGACCTGTCTGTGAATTAAGGTGTGTAGGAACACAGAGTAAAACAGCTCAGTGAGAAAACACTTCTGCCCTTTATTCACATTCCACCATGTCAGGTTCCATAAAAGACACTGAAACACTGAGAAACACTTAGTTGTACAGATGTGCAGAGGATTGTGACCTGCTGATCCAGATGTTCTGAGACTTCACTCTTTTTTTTTTTTTTTTTACAAATTTCAGCTCCATCAGAAACATACATGGACTTTCTTTACTAAAACACTTGAGACTCTGAGCATGTCGGCACCATGTCAGTAGACAAAACATATCATTGAGGGGCTGTGGCCGTGTGGGGGAGGGGCTGTGGCCGTGTGGGGGGAGGGGCTGTTGGCGTGTGTGGGGTAGTGTGGTGCGCGCGTGTGTGTGTGTGTGGGGGGGGGGGGGGGGTTACAGCAGCAGCAGGCTGAAGTCCAGCATGTCAATACTGGCGATCGGCTCCTTCCAGTAGTTGAAGGTGGAGAACTCCGACAGCTCCAGGTTATCTTCATCCAGCCTGGGAGACATCTTTCCAGCTTTCCCAGACAGAGAGCCGTTCTTGGATTTGGGCTCAGCGAGTCCCAGATCCTCGAGCTCGGACAGGTCCAGGGCGGCGATGGGCTGCCTCCAGAAGAGGAACGAGTCGAACTGGCTGCTCGTCACATCCAACATTTTAACCTGCCTGTTAACAGCAACGATAAGATTTCAATGACTTGACCTGTCGGAACTGAAACATGGCTCGATTTAATGAACATTAAACCTGATTTGTAAATGAAATATTTGAAATTTACTTAAAAAAAAAAAAAACAAAACAAAAAAAACAATGGTGGGCGGAGCACAAAAGGGGGCGTGGTCTGGAGTTAGACCTGACTGTCACTGAGTAAAAAGCAGCTCCATAACAAAATCCCACATGGAAAGAAACTATTTAAACGCATTAATTTACTTTTACATGTACAAACATATTATATGTGTGTGTGTGTGTGTGTGTGTGGTGTGTGTGTGTGTGTAATATATATAAATAAAGGAATAAAGAAAGAATTTATATACTTTGAGATACTAAATGATTTTTTAAAAAATGAAAAAAAAAAAAGTCTTATAAATTGGGCAATTTTTAAAAAATCAAAATAAACGAATAAATAAAGTACAAATATTGTTAAAAAAAAAAACCCACAGGGCAACCCGACTTTTGCTGTCAATTCTGGCAACCCAGAGCGCCATTACACAGCAAAAATTCTTATTTAAGTATATAATTAAATGTTTTATTAATATTTTTAAAAATAAGTTTATTTAAATCTGCTGTAATTATTAAATAGAAATGTTCAACCTGTCAGTTTCACGTTAAGTAATTATTATATACACATTCTATAAATACACACACTTTAAATACACATTCTATAAATACACACACTTTAAATACACATTCTATAAATACACACACTTTAAATACACATTTATTAGTTTGGGTTTGTGGAATACTTGGAATCTATTTTAATTAAAATCAATAAACAGTGATAAATAATTGTTAATTCTGTGTTATCAGCTCTGCTATAAGAGCAGTGGGTTTCCGTCAATCTGGCAACCCGGCAGCACTGCTTCATCAGCGGGCGTCCGTTCGCTTTCTAGTTCTTGGTGGTTTCTTTTCTTTATTAAAACACAAAATGTTTAAAAGTTGTGTTATTATTTAAAGCTATTATAACGCTGAGAATAAATGCTGTGTTGTTTTTGTTAGAATGTTTTGCTGTAGATATTTAAAGAAAAGCCTTGTGACTGACTGGACTAATTATAACCGGAGCCATGTTTCTGACACACTCATTAATAATCGACTAAAAAAAACGCACTGGTTTAATTAAAGCATCTTTAAAACGCACATTAATCCGTTTTTACGGCTGAATGAGAGAGGAAGAAAGCGGTTAGACTGGGATTTAATGAGATTTAATAGCGACGTTACCTCAGAATGATCAGCGCGTGAGGCGGGGTTAGAGCTCGAATTAAAGACGATACACTAATGTAATATATATAATAAAATATCGACTACCTTTTGTGGTGAATCTGCGACCCTTTCAGGCTGCTGCCGGTGAGTAATTCGGTATATTAACCGCTCGTTAGCGCTGCAGCCGGACTGAATCCACACCCTGTCCCACAGCCGCCGCTTTTATATCAGCCGCGCGTCACACCAGAGGACGTCACCATCACAGCCGCGAGACGGAGTCCGAACCGCGCGCACGGTTTAGGAGGCAAGGTTTTCTAGTGCGCACGCTCTGGAGTAGCCATGGCAACGCGCGTGCCTGTCTTCCTATCCATCCGTCCGTCCTTTGAGGTGCCGCCATGCTAATCAGTTAGCCGCAATGACAGGTGCACTGATTATCCGCCTGCAGCAAATAAACAGGGTCACGTTGTCATTACGTCATATTCAGATTCTTTCCTTTTCTTTATCAGTCCACGAGCAAAGAAATACTAAAAAAAGGGGGGGGGGATAACGAGATCAAGCGTTTTAGATGTATTCAGACAACAGTGTCCACTTAAGCAACGCGGGATTGGAGGCCAATCAGAAGCCACCATCGCATCCGGGTTTTTTTTTAATTTGCTGTTAGGCCTTTTTACTATAGAACAATTCATAACTTTTGCACACTGATATTAATTAGTCGTGGAAATGAATATTAAAAACGTTGTTGATATTGTGTTCTAACACTGTTTTTTAAGGTCTAAATGCATTAATAATTTATAATTAATACCAATCGAAATGAAGTGCAATCTAGCCACAGGGGTCACAGTCCCAAGTCTGGATAAATACAGAGGGTTGTGTCAGGAAGGGCATCTGACGTAAAACTTTGCCGAGTCTAAATATGCGAATCATCCGTCGAAAAGGTCCGTTGACCTACGGGGTGCTGGTGGAAATTTGGAGGGGGAGGACGCGTGAATAGACAGAAAGAGAGGAGGAAACGACTGAGAATAGGGACGCTGAATGTTGGGACAATGACGGGGAAAGAGAGAGCTGGAGGATATGATGGAGAGAAGGAAGGTGGATGAATTGTGTGCACAGGAGAGCAGGTGGAAGAGTAGTGAGACTCGCAGCACTGGATCAGGATTTAAGTTGCTTTATGATGGTGTGGATAGGAGGAGAAATGGGGTAGGAGTCATCCTGAAAGAGGAGTTTGTGAAGAATGTTCTGGAGGTGAAAGGAGTGTCAGACAGGGTGATGAGTCTGAAGTTAGAAATTGAAGGGCTGATGGTGAATGTTGTAAGTGGTTACGCCCCACAGGTAGGTTGTGTGTTAGAAGAGAAAGAGAGGTTCTGGCGTGAGTTAGATGAGGTAATGGTGAGTATTCCCAGAGGAGAGAGAGCAGTGATGGGCGCAGGCTTTAATGGACATGTTGGTAAGGGGAACAGAGGTGATGAGGAAGTATTGGGCAGGTTTGGAGTCAGGGAAAGGAACAGTGAAGGACAGATGATAGTAGACTTTGCTAAGAGGATGGAGATGCTGTGGTAAATACTTTTCTCCAGAAGAGAGAGAAGAATATAGTGACCTATAAGAGCGGAGGAAGGAGCAGACAGGTAGATTACATTTTTTGTGGAAGAAGTGATCTGAAAGAGATTAGTGACTGTGAAGTTGTGGTGGGAGAGAGTGTAGCCAGACAGCATAGAATGGTGGTGTGTAGAATGAAGAAGAAGAGATCAAAGGGAGAGAAGAAAATGAAGTGGTGGAAGCTGAAAAAATGAGAATACTGTAAAGAATCAAGACAGGAGTTGAAACAGGCACTTGGGAGGCAGCAGTGGAATTTCTTACTAGATTGTTTAACAGGATTTTAGTGAGTGAGAAGATGCCTGAGGAATGGAGGAGGAGTGTAATAGTGCCCATCTTTAAGAACAGGAGTGAGAGTTGCAACAACTACAGAGGCATAAAGTTGATGAGTCACACAATGAAGGTATGGGAAAGAGTAGTGGAAGCTAGGTTAAGGAGGGTAGGTTAAGGAAGGTAGGTGAAGGAGGGCAGGTGTAGGTGAAGGAGGGTAGTAGGTATTTGTGAGCAGCAGTATGGCTTTATGCCCAGAAAGAGCACTACAGATTCAATTCAATTCAGTTTTATTTGTTTGGCGCTTTTTACAATGGTGATTGTCACAAAGCAGCTTTACACAATTGAAGAAATTATGAAACAGAATTAAACATAAATCAGTTTGTCCCTGATGAGCAAGCCGGGGCGACGGTGGCAAGGAAAAACTCCCTGAGATGAGATAGGAAGAAACCTTGAGAGGAACCAGACTCAACAGGGAACCCATCCTCATTTGGGTGAAAGATGAAATCCTTGCTCTGCGAATGCTGATGGAGAAGTACAGAGATGGTCGTAAGGAGCTGCATTGTGTTTTTGTAGAACGCATATGACAGGGTACCAAGAGAAGAGCTGTGGTATCGAATGAGGAAGTCAGGAATAGCAGAGAAGTACGTCAGTCTGGTGCAGGAAGAGACAGGTGGCAGAGCTGGAAGAGAGGAGCAGGACAGTGGTGAGGTGTGCAGTAGGTCAGACAGAGGAGTTCAAAGTGGAGGTGGGACTGCATCAGGGATCGGCTCTGAGCCCCTTCTTGTTTGCTGTGATGATGGATCGTTTGACAGACGAGGTCAGGCAGGAATCTCTTTGGACAATGATGTTTGCAGATGACATTGTGATCTGTAGTGAGAGCAGGGAGCAGGTGAAGGAAAACCTGGAGAGGTGGAGGTTTGCTCTGGAGAAAAGAGGAATAAAAGTCAGTCGTAACAGACAGAGGACGTGTGTTTGAATAAATGAAAGGGAAGCGAAACAGTGAGATTACAGGGTGAAGAGGTGAAGAAGGTACAGGAGTACCTTCAAGTTTAAGTAGTTGGAGTCGACAGTCCAATGCAATGGAGAATGTGTGAAAGAGGTAAAGAAGCGAGTACAGGCGGGTGGAAATGGGTGGAGAAACGTGTCAGGAGTGATGTGTGACAGGAGAATCAGCTAGAATCAAGGGGAAAGTGTACAAGACGGTGGTGAGACAGCTATGATGTATGGTTTATAGACAGTGGTGAGACAGCTATGATGTATGGAAGAGACAGGTGGTGGAGCTGGAAGTAGCAGAGCTGAAGATGTTGAGGTTTTCTTTGGGAGCGACGAGGTTGGACAGGATTAGGAACGAGTTCATCGGGGGGGGGGGGGGCTCATGTTAGATGTTTTGAGGAAAAAGTCAGGGAAGCACAGATTGAGGTGGTTTGGACATGTACAGAGGAGGGATAGTTGAATATATTGGTAGGAGGATGTTAGAAATGAGGCTACCAGGCAGAAGGTAAAGAGGAAGACCAGAGAGGAGGTATATGGATGCGATAAACGAGGACATGAAGTTAGTGTGTGTGAGTGAAGAGGATGTAGAGAATAGGGGTAGTGGGAGACAGATGATTCGCTGTGGAGACCCCGAAAAGGGAACAGCCGAAAGGAGAAGAAGAAGAATCGAAATAAATCGTATACTTGGCACGATTTAATACGCTGTAATATGAGCGAGAAGCCTCTAGATGGCGCATCAGAACCTCTGAAATGCTTAGTGACTTTATTCCCGTGTGGCTTTTTATTAAACTAATAGAAATTTTTTAAATACAATATTATTATTTAATTTCCTCATAATTATAATATTAACTATAAAATATGGAATACAGTGAACTTATTATTATATACAGTAAATATTTTATTCATAAATGCAAATAGAAATAGTTTATTACTCAAACACAATAAAAGAAACGTGGAATAACACGTCGGGGTGTCATGTTCTGTTGACTTATTTTTGTCGTGAGAACGTAAGTTATAATGCAATAATAAAACTTCCAATGTAAAATGTTTTAATAATCATTTAAAATCAGCTCATGGTGCGATTATATTAGTAAAAGTTTTCACAGGCATCAACAGTAACAATACTGTGTTTTTATTTGATCTCTAAACATCTGTCTGTTTATTTATTATTATATTCATCCTAATGTGAGAGATTATGAACGCGTTACATCTTTATTATTATATCCATTCTCTACAGACGCTCTTTCAGCGCCGTTCAGCGCCGTTACCGATATGTATATAAAAGCTGCGCCACCTGATTAGAAGTACGGTTAAGTTAACGGAGTTTCCCTGAAGCGCAGCTGGTTTAACCGCAGTCCATCATCCGGGACCTTTTAACTAATTAACGATGAATTTAAGTCCTTCATTAAAGGCAGAAGGTAAATTGTAAGATTAAAAAAACCCCGTGTTTATTAATAGAAGTGACCGCATGTGTTTTATGTGACATTCTGAATTTAAAGTAAAACATTATATTAATCATCTCCATCTTTACATCTCACCTGGACGGCTGTGATCACCGTATCTACCGTTACAGTCCGTGGTTTATTACACTTCAAGTGTGAAGAGGTGTGTGTGTGTGTGTGTGAGGGGTGTATGTTAGTGTGTATGAGGGGTCGTCCACCAATGTTCTTGGCTGTAGATGTCCGTTTATGGGAGGAAGAGAGACTGGGATAGGGATGTCGGAACTCAGAGCCCGTCTCTGAGCAGCCACATTCGCAGGGGCGCCTGGTGTTACGACGCCCAATTACCACTATGTTTAAACTCAAACTGTCAAAGAAATAATAAACTTTATAAACAAATAAAGATTCTTGAGTCCAAAGTGAGACGAGCAAAAAACTCCAATTTATTTGCAGTCATCGAGCGTTCAAAGGATCCACAGAGGGCAGTCTGTTCAGCAATAAACGGCACAAGCACAGAGATCTCTGAGACAGAGTACAGTACCAGGCAAATGCCAAGAGTTTACTGTCAGTCCTGCCCTTTAATACCTGCTGAAATTCAGCCCCCCCTCATTTTTAAACAAGTTCCCATTGTTTTTCCAAACTTTTGCTGAGTGTAACTGTAAATTATTCCCGTTATCCCAGAGTTACACTGCCCCTGAAAGGTTCCGTCTCCTCTTTAAAAGTGATTTCCCATTAAAACCGAATGCTGACCCTTTGTTTAAAAAAAACCCCCAACAGTTCTTATATAAACCTGTTCACCTCCTGCTCACTTACACAAATCGAGGCCTTGTTTTCACTCTGTGGACTTTCTGTGATATTTTTCTACCACTGCAATGCGTAAGTTCTATTTTTCTCTTACTCCTCTTTTTTTGTGAGTGTTACATATGTATATATTTTTAGTAGTGCTTAAGTTAAAAATCACCTATTTAGTTTATTCTTCTTAATACTTCAGGTTACTTTAAGACACACAGCTGCTACTTATCTATTTTTCTGTGAGTTTATTATACTGAAAGAATCATGACCAGTGGTACCCAATTAAATTTCCTTTCTTATCTCCAGCCCGCTTAACTACTGAACATAGCGAGAACATCAGACCAATGTGGCGTTCTCAGCTTAGCCTGTCTCAGTGGGGAAATCAGTGTTTTCTGGATCGTCTCTTCCATCTACACACACTCAATCAATGAAACTTCACCTGTGCGTGTGGTCTTTTCTCCTCGAACCTGTGATGTAGGAACCCAAACTGACTGTCTGATCCCTCCGGATCTCACTAACAGTGCTGGACCCTCCATTCCGGCCCTCACCACCTCCACCACCAGTCTCTCTCCATCACCGCTGTTTTTCTCTGACGATTCATCATCCAGTCCTGATTCCCCCCCGTCTCCTCCTATCTACCTCAAAGACTGACGAGGTTGATGTTATTCCACTTAATTAGCGTTTGGGGGCTGTCCAATAAACCTGTTTCCACTCTGTACCACCCGTGTCTGTGTTTTTCTGATTTTATATTACAACTAGACGACTTTATTTGTGCACACCCACACACACCACACACCACACACACACACACACACATACGCCTATGATTAGTTATATGTTGGTAAAACTTTTGATAGCACACCATCTTTTTTTTTTCCCACTACATCATATTTAACTCACTCTTATTTCTTCTTTTTAGTGCTACTCCTAATATGTATATTTTATAATTAGCTATTAATTAATCATTATCATACTCCGCTCTGTCTCCTGCACAATTTTTAAGCATTTTATAACGAGCTGGCGAGCACATGGAGGGCTGTGTGGCCCTCCAAGAAATGCCACACCCCACATCATTACTGACCCACTGCCAAACCGGTCATGCTGGAAGATGTTGCAGGCAGCAGAACGTTCTCCACGGCGTCTCCAGACTCTGTCACGTCTGTCACATGGTGGCTCAGTGTGAACCTGCTTTCATCTCTATGAGAGCACAGGGCGCCCAGTGGCGAATTTGCCAATCTTGGTGTTCTCTGGCAAATGCCAAACGTCCTGCACGGTGTTGGGCTGTTTAGCACAACCCCCACCTGTGGACGTCGGGCCCTCATACCACCCTCATGGAGTCTGTTTCTGACCGTTTGAGCAGACACATGCACATTTGTGGCCTGCTGGAGGTCATTTTGCAGGGCTCTGGCAGTGCTCCTCCTGTTCCTCCTTGCACAAAGGCGGAGGTAGCGGTCCTGCTGCTGGGTTGTCGCCCTCCTACGGCCTCCTCCACGTCTCCTGATGTGGCCTGTCTCCTGGTAGCGCCTCCATGCTCTGGACACTACGCTGACAGACACAGCAAACCTTCTCCCCACAGCTCGCATTGATGTGTGCCATCCTGGATGAGCTGCACTACCTGAGCCGCTCGTGTGGGTTGTAGACTCCGTCTGATGCTACCACTAGAGTGAAAGCACCATTCAAAAGTGACCAAAACATCAGCCAGAAAGCAGAGGAACTGAGAAGTGGTCTGTGGTCACCACCTGCAGAACCACTCCTTTATTGGGGTGTGTCTTGCTAATTGCCTATAATTTCCACCTGTTGTCTGGTCCATACAACAGCATGTGAGACTGATTGTCAGTCAGTGCTGCTTCCTAAGTGGGCAGTTTGATTTCACAGACGTGAGACTGACTTGGAGTCACATTGTGTTCTTTAAGGGTTCCCTTTAGTATTTTCAGCAGTGTATTTACATATAAATAGGGGGGACGGGGACGCAAATTTACAAACTCGCCTAGAGCGGCACCAGAGCCTGGGCCAGCCCTGGGGTTAAGGGCCTTGCTCAGGGGCCCAACAGTGGTAGCCGGCTGGTGAACCCATGACCTTCTGATCAGCAGTCCAACACCTCCACCACTGAGCTCCCACTTGCCATTAACTCAATCTAACGATAAGCTTTTATTCTATTAATACTAAAGTTTCTAAATCTGTACAGTGACTTTAGAGTTTTTATAGCACCTCCTCCTCTTTTCCAGTTATTTTATCAGGAAACATTGAACAAGTGAATATATGATGTAAATATTAGCATAGCTTCTGTTTTAAGAATGAACACATTCTAAATGTCACAACTGCAGGATGTGGTGAAATAATACATTTAAATATTTTACATTTTATTATTATAAAATTTATTATGAGCTCAATTACATCTACTGTATTTAGCAGATGTCCATGTCCTGTTTACACAGCTCAGCTGGTGAGGGTCTAGGGCCTGGCTTAAGGGCCCAACATTGGTAGCTTGGTGACCTGGGTGATGACCTCACAACCTCTGAGCTACCGCCACGGTTACTGTTAAAGTTCGTTCCCTTTTCTATGATTTAGGTTCCTCCTCTGTATTTTAATAGAAATGGTTGCTATTTTATTAATTCATTCATTCATTAGAAATCACCAGATATTATTAAACCGGCGTTGGGGTCGTGATCATACGACCGTGTGGTTTCTAAGGATGAACAGCGGTTTAGGATATAATTCGGCGTCATGTTTAAACAGAAACACAGAGAAACCTTCCTCATAGAAATGTAACTCTACACCGAGTCATCATCCAGCACAGCCCTCAAGTGTTGCGTCACCGCACTTCCCCAAACCCGTCACCCTGCTCGGAGAGACGGGGACGTCCCTGGTACACGTCTCCGGCGATTTCTAGGGATGAATGGAGAGCAGCGCTAAACTCGGGAGTTTAACCAAAGATTGGAAAAAGCAGAACGAATCTGTCTCACATCCACCATATAAGGGCAAGTTGGGAGTGAATACCTACTTCCTGTTCCTGATTAGTAACTCATGGAACTGACGAGTCATCAATGAGTGAACTCGACATGATGGAATAGACATGTATGAACAATAAAAGGGTGAGTGATGTCATCAGGTTACTTAACCAGACATGATCTGTAGAACGGAAATTCACAGCTCAGTAAAATCGATTTATCGTACTGATGAATTGCTAATGTTGTGATTAGCTGATGAATATTTAGCTGATAGACATTAAAAGTGAAGTCATGTCCACCATGTGTTAATTGGTGTTTGGTATAAAGGCGAGTGTGTTTCTCTGGTGTGTGTTTGGTTTGATTCAACAATAACTACGTTATATCTGTAGAAGCTCCCGAGGTTTTCTGCACCAGGCGCTCTAATCTAAACAGGATATTATTGTTCAAAGCTCTGATCAGGACACGGTAAACCGGAGCGATTCAGATCCAATCAGCATGTTTATCAGACGTTTTTTAATCCAGACATTAGCGGTATGTGCTACAGGAGCAAACGCTTTACTACACGCCAAACAGAACGCAAACAGACTATAAAATAAACAAAAGGAAAAACAAGAAGCAAGAAAAAAGGTTTTAGATTGGCATTCATGGGAAACTGTCATCATCATCCTCAGCCATTTCTTTAGCAAACTCCAGATCCTGCTGTTCCCGCTCCCGCCGCTCCTGTCACCGCACACACACACACACACACACACACACACACGGGTTTAGATAAACATGCTCCCTCTGTAATACCCCCTCATTCCCAGGAGGTTATTATTTCAGTACCTCTGCAGACTCCAGGTCCTTATTGTAGGCTTTGGGTGGGAATCTCATAGCCTGTGAGAAAGTAAACACACCCTGAGTGAAGTGACTCTGCACTCTGATCCACACACACTCACACGCACACACTTACCTTGACAGACATGTTGTGGATGTCCAGGCAGAAGGAGATGCGCTGGTGGAAGGCCAGCTGAGGCTCCCGAGTGCCGTAAATGTCCATCGTCTCTTTGGACTGAACGTAACCTTTCTCATGATTTATACTCGCTTCGATCACACCATCACGTATCGCCTACAAACACACACACACACACACACTTAAACACTGTCCGGCTAAGAAGAGGCAATCCTACTGTGTGTGTGTGTGTGGTGTGTCTGTTTGACCTTCGCCACAATAAACTCAGCATCCTCAGGACTGTCGAGCTGCAGTTTCTGCGCGATGTCAGCCAGAGAGATCCGCGAATACGACAAGCTGATCATCCTCACGCCTACACACACACACAGACAGAGACACACACACACACAGACACACACAGACAGACAGACAGACAGACACGACACACAGACACAGGAATGGTAAAATTTGAATGATTAAGTAAAATTGAACAAAACTGAATGTTATTTTAAATAAACATTTGTAATTGTTTGGTTCTGAATTCTTGGAGTGCAAATATCCAATTTTTAAAATTACAGATTCAGAAAATTCAGAACAAAAAATTTAATGTTAAAAAACTGCAGAATTCAGATCCTACTGAAAGATCAGGTCCTCCACAGTGTGTGTGTGTCTGTATCTCTCTCTGGGCGTCTCTCTCTCTCTCATGGTCTCGCTCGCGCGCGCACTCTCAGTGTGTGTGTCTCTCTCTCGCTCTCAGTGTGCGTCTTGCTCACTCTCTCTAGGTCTCGCGCTCGCTCTGTTTAGGTCTCGTGCTCGCTTGTGAAAGGTCAAGTCGTGCGGGTGGTGTAAGAAGAGTATAGAGGAGTGTACCAGGGCAGGACGCTTGTTCCCCCTGCAGCTCCCATTAGGAAAGCTGCTGTTGGCTCTGGGGAAGTTGCTGCACCCAGACAGTGGTGGGACATGACCAAATCACAAATTAGAACACTCTGCCAACAATACACTCTCAATGTCACAAGAGACATTGCTAGAAGCTCTGAAGATAGAAATAGTGGAACTCCAGCGGTTGGAGACCACAGAAGATGCATGTTGAAGCCCTCAGTAAAAAAAGGCAGTATAAACAACCATCACAGCGCAGGGGGAGCTGGTCCGCTCACGCTTTAGAATTGTAAATGAGATAGATGATCCTTCTAAGTTCTTCTTTAGTTTAGAGCAAAAAAATGGAAAGCTTTTTGAGCTTTTTGAAAGACCGGCCAAAGCTCTCAGAGCAAACGGCCAGAGATATGGACAAGGAGCTTAAGCTGGCAGAACTCCAGGAAGCTCTCCAAGGCATAGAGACTGGGCGGGCGCCAGGCATTGATCGTCATCCTGTTGAGTTCTACAAAGCTTTCTCGCCAGTAACGGGACGTGCTGGAAGACCTGCAGGAGAGTGTAAACAGCGGTCAGCTTCCGTTGAGCTGCAGAAGAGCTGTCCTGACCCTGCTGCCAAAAAAGGGAGACCTGACGTTTCTGAGGAACTGGCGCCCAGTGTTACTACTGTGCACTGACGGCAAGCTGCTATTAAAAGCATTAGCCTCGAGACTGTGGAACTGTGGTTACGAAGCAGATCATTCACTATGACCAGACGTACTGTGTGCCTGACAATGTACATTTAATTCGAGACATTTTGGACATCTCCACGCTATTGGGCTTAATCAGGAAGAGGCTTCTGATCGGGCTGAACATGAATACTTACGGGAGGTTCAGCCCAGGTTTCATAGCCATGATCAAGGTGTTGTATAGTGAAACTGAAAGTGTATTAAAGGTTAATGGTGGTTTATGTGCCCCTTTTAGAGCACACAGAGGGATCAGGCAGGGCTGTTCTGTGTCAGGTATTGCTGTACACCCTAGCCAGTGAACCTCTTAAATAAACTAAGGTGGTGATGGTAGACTCACAGAAGGATGTGAATGTTAAATTGATATTTTAAAAGAATTTCAGATTATATTCCCTGCAAAAGGTCTGTCTCTGCGCGCGCGTCTGTCTGTCTGTCTGTCTGTCTGTCTGTCTCTGCGCGCGCGTCGTCTGTCTGTCTGTCCTCTGCGCGCGCGTTCTGTCTGTCTGTCCTGTCTCTGCGCGCGCGTCTGTCTGTCTGTCTCTCACTCTCTCTCTTTGCGGTGTGTCTCTCACCCGTTTTAATCACGTTGTGTCTCAGGCGGATGATGAGTGTGTACGTCCCATCAGCCTGAAACTTCTCTCCAAACTGATCCAGGACCTGATTAAATTTTGCCAGGTTTCCGGTCCTCACCGCTGTAAACACACACACGAACATTCTTGAAGAATATTTTTCACAAACATTCTTTTTACATAAGAGACAAAGTAAATGTAAAACCAAGAAAAACAGAAAAAAAGTGTAAGCAATAAATTTGTGGAAGCAAGACAGTTCTGGGGAGAGAGAGAGAGAGAGAGAGAGAGAGAGAGAGAGAGAGAGAGAGAGACAGAGGGCGAGAGGAAGAGAGAGAGAGTGTGAGAGAGAGAGAGAGAGAGAGAGAGAAAGAGAGAGAAAGAGAGAGAGAGACAGAGGGCGAGAGGATGGAGGAAGAGAGAGAGAGTGTGAGAGAGAGAGAGAGAGAGAGACAGAGGGCGAGAGGGAAGAGAGAGAGAGAGTGTGAGAGAAAGAGAGAGAGAGAGACAGAGGGTCGAGAGGAAGAGAGAGAGGGAGAGAGAAATAGAAGAGAGAGAGAGGGAGAGAGAGAGAGTGGAGATAAGAGAGATAGAGAGAGAGAGAGAGAGAATAGAGCAAGCAGTGATACGTCGAGAGGGACTACGAGATATAGAGATGAGAGAAGATATAGTAGCGAGATAGAGAGAGGGATAAAGAGTGAAGAGATAGAGAAGAGGGAGGGGGCGACAGAGAGAGAGAGACAGAGAAAGAGAGCGAAATACATATAACATAAGTTTTTATATATAAGAGAGAGAGACAAAATCTTACCCTGTGTGAGCAGGAAGTAGGGCATAAGAGAGCGTTTGAGTGATGGCTGACGGAACTGCAGTCTGTCTGGAATCTCTCCCAGCAACAACTCTACCACAATCAACAACTTATGGACCTGAGAGAGAGAGAGAGAGAGAGAGAGAGAGAGAGAGAGAGAGAGGAGAGAGAGAGTGTAAGAGCAAGAAAGACAGACAGACATTATTATCGCAAATAATCTAAAATGTGTCTTTATATAAAAATATTTTTCTCCCTGACCATCAGACACTAATGTTGAGGTTTGGAGGTCTGGGGTACAATTAGGGTTCCAGTTCATCCCAAAGGTGTTCAGTTTAAAGTTTAATCAGGACTCAGCATGTCTTCATGGAGATCAGGGGATTAGTGCAAGGGACATTGTCATGCCGGGACAGGGTTCTAGTCTCACATTTCCAGGAAAGGAAGAACATGATAAGAAAACAGAGTTTTGGCGATTTGTGAAGAAGCACATATTTCCTCATTCTACCTTTTTTTCTCACGATGTGATAGTCGGGGGGGCTACATACTTTCGGCACTAGCCGCTATATGATCAGATGATATTAAGAGACTCTTTCGGTCTGTTTTGAAGCCAACACCAGTGTTCTGTGGTGCTTTACGCAGTGCGTTAGTCAGAGTTCTCCTAGCTTCAGAGTATTCCAGCTGGATGGCTTTAATACGCCCTGAAATACACACACACACACACACACACGGAAAGTGACATTACAGAACACACAGATCAATACACACCTAGCATTAAAAAATATTTACAGAGCGATGTGTTGGCAGTGTGCTAGCGATTGAGAGGAAGGGATACGATTGGTAGAGGAAGTGGTTAGTAGTGCAGTAGAGGTGTAGAGGAAGTGATTAGCAGCGTGGTGATTAGAGGTGTGGTGTGGCGTGTTTGGTGTAGTGATGAGCGGCGTAGTGTTTAAACCCCCCGGTGTAATAGAGGTAGCGAGCCCACTCGTTGTTATTGGCGAGTTCAGGAAAGACGGATTTGGAGACGAGTTTCTCGGCCTGGTCGTACAGGTTGTAGTGCAGGTAGTTCCTCAGCAGTAGGTTCAGCAGTGTGGCCTGACCGTCAGAGTCGTGACGCAGCGTCGCCGTCCGCAAGCGTGTGTGCAGGAAGCTGACAAGTAATCGTCGCATAACCATTAAACAACTTTCAAACCACCTTGGATCCAAATAACCATTGGATACCGTCGCATAACCACCATACAACATCAAATAACCATCAAATACCATCAATAACCATCAAACCACCATTGGATACAAATAAACCATTGGATAAACCGTCGCATACCACCATCAACATCCAAATACCATCAATACCATCAATAACCATCAAATAACCATCAAATAACCCATCAAACCACCATTTGGATCAAATAACCATTGGATAACCGTCACATAACCACCATACAACCATCAAATAACCATCAAATAACATCAAATAACCATCGTACAACCATCAAACCAACCATGGATACAATACCATTGGATACCGTTGCATAACCCATGGACACCATCAAATACCATCAAAACCATCGTACAACCATCAAATACCATGTATAACATGTATACTTTAAACAACATCAACTTCCAATTGTAATACCTATCAAATAACCATCGCATAACCATCGTACAACCATCAACCACCATGTGTCACATTGCATAACCATCAACAACCATTGTTAATCATCGTATACCATTAATCACCACATAAACCATCAAACCACCTCCAATGATTTCGTAGGCAACTATTAAACAAACTATTTATACCATTAACCAATCAGCTAGCCTTAATCACCGTATAACCATCAACCACCATCCAATGATTATCTTATAACTATTAAACAACTATTATATCCATTAAACAATCATCGTATAACCATTAATCACCGTTAAACCATCAACCACCATCCAATGATTATCTTAACTATTAACAACTATTAAACCATTAACAATCATCGTATAACTTAACACGTATAACCTAAACAATAATAATTATCTTCGGTACCTATTCACAACTATTATATAACCATTAAACATTAATCACCCCGTATCGTATACCATTATCATCACCGTATAACCATCAAACCACCATCCATGATTAGCTTATAACATTAAAACAACTATTAATAACCATTAAAAATTAAACAACTCTTAATAACATTAAAACGTATCACCATAATCAACCGTATAACATCAAACCACCATCAATATTATCTCTATACTCTTAAACAACTATTATATAACCATTAAACAATCATCGTATAACCCTTAATCACCGTATACATAACCATCAAACCACCATCAATGATTATCTTATAACTATTAAACAAATATTTATACCATTAAACAATCATCTGTCGTATAACCATTAATCACCGATAAACCATCAAACCACCATCCATATTATCTTATAACTATTAAACAACTATTATATAACCATTAAAAATCATCGTATAACCATTAATCACCGTATAACCATCAAACCACCATCCAATGATTATCTTATAACTATTAAACAACTATTATATAACCATTAAACATTATCAACCGTATACCATCAAATCCCATCAATAATTATTATATTAAACCACTTTATATACCTTAACAATCTCGTATAACCATTATCACCGTATACCCAACCACATCCAATGATCATACTAGTAACACATTATATACCATTAAACAATATCGAAACATAATCACCGTATAACCATCAAACCACCATCCAATTATCATCGTACAACCATCATCACACCCTAAAAACGTGTGTTGGTGTGTTTTACTGTTACTTGCACAGTGTGTGTGTGTGGTGTGTTTACCTGCGCACCCATATCCAGCTGATTGAGGAACTCATACACTCTGCAATGATAATAATAACATTTTGCTGCCACCAGGTCCAAAGCCCTGCGGTTCTGAGAGCTGATCTTCTGCAGAAGGTCATCAGAAACCTTCTGAGCCTAAAACACACACAAACACCAAAATTCCACAGCAAATTCCACAAGCTACACATTTACATTTCTGCCATCTGGCAAATTTTCTTATCTAATTTCTCTCATTCATATTATCCGTCTGAGTAGCTGAGGGTCTTACTCAGGGGCCCAACAATGGCCACTAAACTACCACTTCTCTCGTTCTCAAACACACACACCCCCCTCCTCGCCCGTACCTCAGTGTAGCGTTTGTTGTTGATGAGGTAGACGAGCAGCAGCAGTTGTAGATACGCCTCCACTTCAGGGATGAGAGGAGCTGCTGCTGCTTTACCGGTACGAGGCCTGAACTGAACATCGCCCTCTGTGTCCATCGGCTGGTGACACACACACACAGATGGTAAACACACACACACACACACACACACTCAATGTGCTTTAATCAAGAGTTTACAACAGAAGAAACATGATTGATTTCCTGATACAGTGACTGCTGCATCTGTGTGTGTGTGTGTGTGTGTAAGAGAGAGACCTCCTCGATGAAGCCGAGCAGGAACTCCTTTCCCACGGCGTTTGAGGTGTAGAAGCCCGAGATGGCTTTATGGAGGACGTTGGGGTTGAGGCGGCGGCTGGTGGAGGGAAGAGCACGCAGAGCTCTCAGGACGAAACGGGGCTCCTTTCCTGACACCGCCTTCTCGATCTGCTTCACATGCTCCTTAATGTCTGCAGAGACCAGAGACATGTTCACAACACACACCTAAAACCTGTGGGAGTTCAACTGAAAAAACTATATCCACAAACACTTCTGTTGTTGAACTGACTGACTTTCAGCTCATGTCGTAATGTAAAAGCCTGTAATAGCGCAGTTGAACCGGTGTGGCGCTGTAGAGCACGACTGTAAATCAGCGCTCATGCTGAAGACTTTAGGCGTGAGGATACCTTTAAGACTTTACCTTTAAGTGTAACAAACAGGACGATTAAATTGTAAACTAGTTTTGAAAAAATGCAAACAAAATATGGCCTTCAGTGGAACAGATCTGATCAGAGTGACGTGGATATTTACAGCTGATCTGCAGTCAACACGAACACTAAAGTGCCGTCGCCTCAGGATATTAAACGTTTCACAGAATTTAATATAAAACCAGACTCAGTGTCACTTTCAGGTCCAATTATAATCGGATTTTCTGTAATCAGTCTTTAGTCGGTGGGCAGTAAACTGTTTACTATCTTACACTAGTGGATGCAATAAAGAAACAAACAAAAACAATGCAATTCATCTATAAACTGCGACTCTTTCTCTAACGATTCCTGAATCGATTCGCAAAAGTCCACTATTGATTCTAAATGGAAAGAAGATGGCGGCGGTGCAGACCTGCACGTGCAAAGAAACAGAATAACAGGTTCACCTAAACACCTGCGTGTTGAACGAAAGCAGACCAAAATGGACCAAACTGGTTTATTAGATCCCCTGCGCACATGCACTCTCACCAAACTACGGCAAGCCCAGAGGGGAAAATGCATTTATACACACACACACACAGACAGACAGAATGAGCGCTGACACAAAATTGCCACATTTAAATTTATTAAACCGCTTATTTTGTTACATAAACACTGAGTGACGCTCACACGTACGGATGAACAAAAACGGACATCAAACCCCCCAGTAACACATCCAACTCTAAAGAAAAAATGGACACATGATGGACACATGATGGACAGCTCGGAAGCTGGGCATCAATCGATTCGGGATTCCCAACCCGCTTTGATGCACCTGAACAGCATTATAAATACAGTATATAATTCTTAGACTTTTCCCAGAACCCAAAACTGATGTGTTTGTATTTATTCCAGTGATTATGTACAACTGAAAATGTTGAAGTGATTGTAAAAGCTGCATATTTAATCTAAGGAATAATCCATGAAATAACTGCAGTAAAGAGAATTGTAAAGAAGTGTTTATTAGTTTTATTCATCATTAATGATAAATTAATGTTTGCAGTCCAGACAGATTAGAGAAATATAAAGAGTATAAAGAGTTATAGAAATAATGGTCATATATTTATGATTAATGTTTTTCTATGATAAATTGTGTTAACTGGTCGGGTTTGGGTAGTCACGTGATCTGCCCTGCCGCAAAACAAGCACGCGACGTGAAATTTCTGTCAAAAAACCCAATCTTAATGGTGTTTATTATGGAGTGACGTCACCAAGATGGCGCCTGATTTCAGTCAGACAAAAATGACTAAAGAGAAATAAACTTGTCATAAAAAATAAACAATAAATTAACAAACATTGTGAGTGAGATAACGGTTTATTCCGCCGAAATATATTATTAGTTCAGCTAAACACTCACGTCAAACGGCTAGCCCACTAAGCTAAGCTAAGCTACGCTAAGCTAAACTAAGCTAAGCTAGCCCGCGCTAAGCTAATGTACGGTTTCTGAAAGTCGCTGCGGTAATAAAGTTATTATTTTACTTCGCTCATAATCTCGTGTTTCTGAAAAAGATATTTTGTGTTTAAACCTTCCAGCGTGATGGAGTCCTGCTCCTAGCCGGGTTTTAGCCGGGGTAGCGCTTTTCCTCGGGGCTCGGGCATCTCCACATCCTGAGCCTCGGGGCCCGTGCTCTCCTTCTGCTTCTCCGCTTTACTCTCCTTCGCCTTCTCGCGTCTCTTTGTCGTTTCTTTCATAGTGATTTTAAAACGCTAAATAACGCAAAGAAAATGGTGCTGTTTAACTCCGAGATTTTAACCACCTCAAACCCCTCGACCGTAAACGCCACCGTACGTACTGAATGACTGGCAACTATTTGAGGGGCGCAAAGGATTGTGGGAGTCAGACATTCTCAAGCGATACGGAGTAAATTCAACAGGCAAAATAAATCGATTCCTGAAGAGTCGCTGATGTAATTATTCACCACAGCACGTTAAACTCTTAAGAAGCAATACTTAAACACCACCTGCTCTGATTTCTGTTTGGACGGAAACTCATGTTATTACAGTCATGTTATTTTTATTGTAATATAATTGTATACTATTAACACAGGCGCAAAACCATTTACTCCATATAGCCCATCTTACTTAGCTGGCTGAGCATAAAAAGAGAAGAATTAACATAAATAAACAACATTAATGAATAAATAATAACACGATACACGAACAAACAATAAACCTATACATAAATAAAATACTTCTAAATACACTACAATACATACACTACGGTTCAATACACCACATACACTACACTACACTACAATACAATACAATACACTACATTACAATACACTACAATAAATACAATAAAATACACTACAATACAAACACTAAATCAATACAATAAAATACACTACATACAATACACTACATAAACAATACATACAAACAACACTACACTACAATACAATACAATCATACAACAATACACACACTACGGTTCAATACAATAAAATACACTACATACATACACTACATACATAACAATAAAAACTGTTTCAATACAATACAATACACTACAATACAATACAGACAATACTAAAATACAATACAACATCAATAAAATACACTACAATACAATACCCTACACTACAATACAATACAATAAATACACTACATACAATACACTACATACAATACAATAAAATTACACTACAAACAATCACTACAGTACAATACAATACAATAACCTACAATACAATACACTACAATACCATAACAACATACACTACAATACAATACACTACAAACATACACTACAATAAAATAAATACAATCCATACACTCACCCACAATACAACATCGACAATATACCACAGTACATCACTACAATACAATACACACCAGGTAACTACACTACTACAAACAATACACCACTACTCCTATACACTACAATACATACAATGCAATGCAATACACTACATAAAATTGAGCAGGAGACAGAGAGCGAGTATGATAATGATTAATTAATAGCTATTATACAATTATACATATTAGGAGTAGCACTAAAAGAAGAAATAAGTGAGTTAAATGATGTAGTGGAAAAAAGATGGTGTGCTATCAAAAAGTTTTCCCAACATATAATAATCATGGCGGTGTGGTGTGTGTGTGTGTGTGTGTGTGTGTGTTTGTGTGCACAAATAATCGTCTAGTACGGTAATATAAATCAGGAAAACACAGACACGGTGGTACAGAGTGGAACAGGTTTATTGGACAGCCCCAAACGCTAATTAAGTGGAATAACATCAACCTCGTCAGTCTTTGAGGTAGATAGGAGGAGACGGAGGAATCAGACTGGATGATAATCGTCAGAGAAAAACAACGGTGGTGGAGGTGAGGCCGGATGGAGGGTCCAGCACTGTTAGTGAGATCCGAGGGATCAGCAGTCAGGGTTTGGGTTCCTACATCACAGGTTCGAGGAGAAAA
>VCAZ01000001.1:15800646-15823707 GCA_005784505.1 Bagarius yarrelli | reverse complement strand
GGTAAAAAAAAAAAAAAAAAAAAAATTTAATTAAATTGTAATGGTAACAATGTGAATGCTTCACACTACACTCTTCCTTCTCCATCATCATCATCTGATCGGAATAAAATCTCTGTGTTTTAATTCCTCACACTGATTCGGATTAAGAGTAAAACTCTGGCCGTCACAGGAAAAAAAAACAAAGAAATACTAAAATTTATAAAAATGAAATTTTGAATCTAGATTTATAAAAACCATAAGATGGTTAAGATGGAGACGTAGTAATCTTTCTCAGTCAGGAAGGTTGATGGCGTTCACCATTTCCAATAACCTTTAACCCTGCACCCTATACTTATAACCCCACACCAGTTACAACACACTCTGGTGTGATATAACCCCAAGTGTTTTCTCCTAACGCTTGTGGAGGGCCAGCTCAATTTTTGCAGCAGCGCTCACATACACAACACACCACACAACACACACACACACACCACACAGACACACACAGTAGTTTTAAACACTATAGATACAAAAAACCCCTCAGAGTTTAATCCTAAATTTAAACCAGACACAACCAAAAAAACTGCGTCTCATATTGTGCATTTTTCCAGAACAGTTTATGCAGATGGCATGCAGAAAAAACAGACAGATCAAAGAGTGACACACACAAGCACTCTGAGAGATCAGACGCCGAAATAATCACACACTATTTTCAATAATTACATTCTGTGAGAGATCAGACGCTGAAAAAATAATAACATTCTGTATGAGATCAGACGCTGAAAAAATAATAACATTCTGTGAGAGATCAGTTGCTAAAATAATCACACACTATTTTCAATAATCACATTCTTTAAAGACCAGGCGCTGGAATAATCACACACTATTTTCAATAATCACATTCTTTAAAAGACCAGGCGCTGGAATAATCCACACACTATTTTCAATAATCACAATTCTTTAAAGACCATGCTCTGGAATAATCACACACTATTTTCGATAATCACATTCTTCAAGAGACCAGGCGCTGGAAATATCAAAGAGGGGGACTATTTTTTCGATAATCACATTCTTTAGAGATCGACGCTAAGACCATTACGCACTATTCCACTAATTACATTCTGTGAGAGTCAGAACGCTAAAACATTACGCACTATTTCCAATAATTACATTCTGTGAGAGATCAGATGCTAAAATAATCACACACTATTCCAATAATCACATTCTGTGAGAGATCAGACACTGAAATAACTCATATATTATTTCCAATAATCACAGTCTGTGAGAGATCAGTGCAACATAACACACATTATTTGCCATAATTACCCTCTGTGAGAGATCAGGCGCTGAAATAGATCTCAGATTAGAATACACACTGAAGTTATTACAGAAAAGTACAGTAAAGACAGCTGTCTGACTAGGCGTAATTGGATGAGGAGCGACTGATCTGGGGAAACTTTATACACTTTTAGGATTCGTGCGTGCATGATAATTGATAAACGTGTGTGATGTGTGATGAATCGCATGATCGTCATTTGTTCTGGAGAGAGTTTCACTTTGGAGAATGAAAAAAAGTGTCACTGAGAATTGATTCAGCTGGAATAATTCCAAGAATTTTTGGATGGACAAGGACGAAGTATCGAGCAACACACAACTCACCTTCTTTCTCTCTCTCGCGCGCGCACACACACGCATCACTGTTTTTTTAATTGATAATTAATATCTTACCTGTTTTTCTTACCTGCTCTTACGCACGCGCCCTGCAGCAACATTAATACACCATATGAGGATCGAAACAGCCGCGATGCCAAAACCACTTCCCCATCTTCCTCCTCTGCGCCTTCATCATCTTCCTCAGTCCAGTGAACAGGCGACTCTCACTTATTCTCTGCCATAAATCATCAATTTTACTGAATACAGAGCGGATGTGGAGCAGAGACTCAGCACTCCCTCAGCCCTGAAGGTGTGTGTGCGCGTGTGTGCGTCTGAGCCCTTGTGGTGTGTGTTTGTGTGTGTGTGTGTGTGTGTGGTGTGTGTAATGTGTGTAACCGCGCGCGCGTGTGTAAGTGCATGAAAAAAAATCTTAGGAAAAAGGATGAGAGAAAAAACCTGAGTCAAAATTTTTAAACACACACGCACACGCACACAAACAAACACACGCGAAGAGGCACTTCAGCCAATCACGAGGCTGAAAGCGCTGTATGGCTCCGCCCACTGGCTTAATCAGTGAGGTGAGAAGTTCACGCGTAATTACATGTGTGTATGTGTGTCTGTGTGTGTGTGTGTGCTCGTATATATATATATATATATATATATAGATATATATATATATATATATATATATATACGAGCACATGATTATGCATATGATTAGCATATGATTATGATTTTCTTTTCAATTATTTTATTATCTAATTATCTAATTATCTACTTATTTTATTATCTAATTATCTAATTATCTACTCAGTGATGTCAGTATTTTTATTATTTATGTATTTTATTTATTTTTATTAGGTATTAAATCTGAAGGATCAGTTAATGGTTTAGGATTTAGTCAATGAAAAATGGCTTTTGGCTTCTGAATTGATTAATGGTCTGATTTCTCCTGCTTAGGGTGGCGCTTTCATTGTCATATTTAAATCATGACACGAAGACACACCCACTGGCCTACAGACATTCTTTCCACACCCACACAGTTATTCTTCTGTGTTCTGTTGTTTTATCATTATTACTCTTATTAGACTGGAACCAGATACAGACAGACAGAGAGCGAGAGAGAGACAGGTGGACAAGCAGACAGACAGAGAGAAAGAGACAGACATTTTATAGACAGGCAGTTATCCAGACAGATGTGGAGACAGACTTTTAGGCATGCCTCTGTGTAAGAAGACAGACAAACATAAGGTTCTGTTTAATCCTGTTACAGCGTCATGCTGCTGTCTATCATCAGTGACTTAATGATTGGCGGCTGCTGACTTTAAAGCGGCTGTATGTGAGTATTTTCCGGGTTGATGTAGCTTAAAGCCGCTTTAATTAACTGGATTAGATTAAATTTTCTATTAAAAAGAATTAGTTAAAAGTGTTTAGTGATGATTCTGACTCTGACACTTGTTTTGGACAGAGCGGCTCGATTCTACACTCTCTCCACAGTGCATAAGTGTGGATTTACTTCAAATCCCTTAATTTTAGGCAAACAAACAGCCAAGTTTATGATTAAGCCCTGAGTATAAACCCTAATTATGGCTTTATAAAACAAAGCCAAGGCTTAATCACTGTCATTAACTCTCTACACCGAGCAAACCATCAGAAACACAGCACGGGAGGGTGTGTGTGCATGTGCGTGTGGGTGGGTGCTTGTGTGGGGAAGGGTGGTGGTGGACGTAAATCTGTTTTTGGAGAGAAACATACACGAAAAGTCTTCCACTATAAAATCCAAATATCCAATGGAAATTCATCAGTTTAATTATATTGGTGCTTTTTTAATTTCAGATTTAACTGGGATTTGATATATTTTTTAAAGTTTAAATAAATCCGTGTGCCAGCTGTGGAAGTTGATTCTTTTGATTAAAATCCTAAAGTAGTAACAAAGAAAGCTTTTACATGAAGTCCAGCCTCGGAATTAACATCATTATAAACAACTAAGTCATCGATTAATACAATATATTCTTTGTTGTGTTTGAAAGTTCTGTGTGAAAGAGTTATTTAAAGGGAAATAAATCCTTGACGAATCATCCATCAGTACAGTGAAGAGCCATCTGTGCCTGAGAGCTTTATTCCTCTGATACCCAGGCAATTTACACACAATTACAGTTTTCAATTTATTAAAGAACAAATCTTAACCGTTTATTTATTATTATTTATTACTGTTTATACATTATTTCCTGCACTCTTTCTGACCAATCAGATTCCAGCTTGCAGCAGCGGTCCTTATGATGGCGTGTAAATGAGAGAAAGTGTTTTTTTATGTAAAAAAAACCTTTTCACATTAAACACTTGATCTTACAGAATCAGTGTGTTGCATGTCATATGTAACTCTGTTATCACTCCGTGAGCGTTCCAGGACGCTACTGCAGCCCTGAGTTTCAGACACAGACTAAAAACTAAGCAGTTCGAATTCACCTCCTGCTTCGCTTATTCAGCTAAAACTCAAACGGTCTGCATTTTCCCCCCACTTATTACACGTAAAAACCCTTCATTCAGGGAAACCACTGGAATGGAATTCTTCAAATGTTTTTTTTTTTTTCTTGGCAATGAAGCAGAGACGTGCAGCTCTCACTGTGTTTCCCGGGCCCAAGGCCTGAAGCGGTTCATTTTAATTGAAGCGTCCGTCCTGTGTTGGCTCATGTGGGAAAAATGCGCTGCAAGCAAAGCAAAAAACACTGCCGCTATTTTTTCCATGCGCTTGAAGCGTACAATTTTGTGCGTTTGTAGATTCTTTGTGCAGTCTAAAGTGTGTGATTAAATAACCATAGCGCTCGCTGTGGAACAGCTCCATAATGCTCTGGTGTAATTATTCTATAAAGAGAATGCTTAAAGAACGCCCCGTCTAGCAAGAGGCTTTTAATTTCAGCGGGACGTGTGTTTATGATGATGAAGCGTTCCTGTTGCAAGTAAAAGTGGTGACTAAAATATTCGTCTCACTGTGATCACTCTGAACTTTACGTCAGGATTTGGAAGTTTGTGATTTGGTGGTTTTGGTTTTATTTGTTCTCTTTGGGTTTAGTCAGAGTCTATGACTTTCAGATATTTCAGTCCAGTGAAGACTACAGTGTGGAGAAAGAATAACAAACCTTAAAGCACTACAGAGCCCCAAGTTCTGCTGAGTGATAAAGCTGTAGGATTCCAGAACCACAAACTAAGAACATTAATCAGTGTTGGAACCTCAAGTAGTTTTCATTTACATTTATATTTACACACACACACACACACACACACACACACAATAATGAGTTTTGCTCTCTGATTGGTCATTAGATGTTGATGAATTCTCGAAAACAGCAGCTCTAATCTGCAATCGTTTCCAGTCCATTAATAAAGTGTGTGTGAGGAATCTCCAGAATGACTGCTGTGTATCAGTCAGAGGTAAAGCTGTAACTTAAAGTTTTCCACATTCTTAGGACAAAGAAGTTTCTACTGCTTTGTGCTTTCTAAAGAACATGACAAGCTGAAATTTTTCTCTAATGAGAAGGAAACTTAAAAGGGAGATAATGCGGAGAGACTTCTGAAGGAGTAAGAAATCAGAGAGGAATTAGAAGTAAGAAAATTGAACAGATGACAGGAAGCGGCTTTTAAAAAATGTTATGTAACTATAAAGTGCTAAAAAGTGTAGGTCGTTCCTCAATAGGGCAAAAACTTTTCTGGCCTTTGTTACTAAATCCAGTTTGGGTGTAGGCATTTATTTAGTTACTTATCTTTTGTCTGCAAAAGTGCACTTTAAAAAGCCCTTCTCAGTAGATTGCCAACAAGATCTGGTGTAGCAGTGCTGGCAATTTTCGTTTTATTGAGTTTCACTTTTGCACCCTGGGGAACTCTGGGAGCAGCACTGGGCACGTCGCTCGAACCAGAGAGCGGGCTGTCACTGAATGTCAGAATTTAATTGGTTGATGATTTTGTTGCTAATACATATAATATAATACATATAAGAATCATTTTCAACCCAGACCTTTTTAATGTAGGATATTCCAGTTCACCTTGAACAACACTAATCATGGGCAATTTTATGGATTTACACTAATAAAAAGTAATAAAATTGAACTAAATAATTTTTAAAATGTGTTTTTCATAAAGCCAACAGAGAAGGCCCTGCTGGCCCTGACCGCCAACCACTGATTTACCATCAATGTGGCTACCATAATTTATCACTGGCCCAACAACAACACACACCCCATCCTCTACATATACACTCTGAGCTCCTTTCCTGTTGGATTCCTGGTGATCCTGAGGGCAAAGATTATCCGTGTTGGGGTAGGGGGTGACTGGAGGGGTAAAAGGTCTTTCACGAAGTGTGCAATTTTGAAAGTATGGCTGTGCAGAACTGGGACAGTTTAAGGTACAGCACCCATCTGCCTCAAATGTCATTGTCGGGAAACCACCCAGACACTACCACGGGAGTCGCTCTGTACGCAGTACTACTGATAAAAATGATAATTACATGAATAAACTTTTACGTACACTTAACTTTCCTATCCTTGTTCATTTTGTCGCACTTATTCGAAAAGTTCTGGGTAGAAGTTCACCTGGACCCTTGCTTTCAGAAAGTGTGCACAAGTAGGTGGGGTGGAAAAGCTCACCAGTAAATTGGGACGCTCTACACACTCGCACCCTTGCCGTTAACACGCAAATGAGGGGCATAAGTACGGATATTGGGACAGGGCCTTAGTGTCATTTAGAGTCTAAAAACAATAAACAGTACAAATGTCCCTCACCGACAGTCTGTGATGGTAAAGTGTTCATATGGTGTGTTTGTTATCCATAAATTTTGAAAGTAAACTGTTTTGAACTTGTGGGAGAAGTCATACAATTTATCTTGTTACATCATCACAGCATATTTCTTTCATTTCTTCAACTAAACACAAGGCTTACTGTAAACTTTAAGCTGTGTGCGTGTTTATGTTGTGTGTGTGTGCGTGTTTATGTTGTGTGTGTGTGCGTGTTTGTGTGCAATAAATTAACAACTGGCTGAGGTGGGCAGTGTGTTTTGTTTGCGGTCAGCAGCTTTGCTATAACAAATGAAGTTTGTTATTTGTTATAGCAAACCTTTCAGCCATTTTAGGTGTAAAGAATCTGAAGTGAGAATGAAATAGTGGAGCAAAAAACAGAGACGTACATCTGGAAAAGCCGTTAGACCAGGTAGCAGTTTCCTGCAGTTTAATATGAATGACTGGAATTCTGTGTAATAGTGTTATAAGCTAATCGATGTAGCATAACTTTGTGAAGTATTGCCAGCATGTCTGCATACAAATTTTCGTTCTCTTGTTATTCAATGTAATTCTGATTATTGACCCTTTCTCGTTGTTTATTTCACTATCTTTTGGTTCTGTGTTGGGTTTAGCTATTTGTTTACCAACACTTTGCCTGCTCATTTTACTAGTTCGATTGTCTTTTGTTTAATAATCAACCTGTTCTGCAACATGGATCATTCGCGGGATGTTACTGAGGGTTTGTAACACATTCTGACATCTTGACGCTGCTTACCGAGTCTTTAAGCGCTAAAAGTTCGGTCAGTTACATCACAAGAGGTATCAGGTTTTTGGTATCAGAGGGTTTCAACAAGTACCAGTACGATTAAATAAGCTCAGTATCGGGCCTGATCCCCATACCAGTATCAGTATCAGTGCATCCCTAATGTGCACCTTGAAAGGTCCACTTACCCACAATGCAGAACTGTTCATTTTCAATAAGTGATTTAATATGTATCCAGTTCAATGTTTAATAGTGAATTGAGCTGATTCATTTTCAGACATGTGATTTGCTTACAAGGAAAACAATCAGTTTAGAGCACATAAACAGAGAGAAAACTGTCAGTGTCCTGGAGGATGACATTTATTCTCTGCCCATTTGGAGCAGAAGTTTAAGTCACTTGGCAGACTTGGGTTCTGTCCTAAAGTGGTGGTGAGGAGTGGTGAGGAGGTCCAGTCTGTCATTACGAACTCCTGCATTTATGCTGATGGTCTGGAGCCAGTGTGTGTCTGGTTTCTTTAAATTCTTCAAAAAGGACATTTCCAAGAACATATGGATGTCTACACAATTATTTTTTTTTGAAACCTGAGCCTCTTTCCAGGAGAGCAGACCAGAGACCTCGCTCACTCTCAGGCTTGGCTTCATCACTTGGTCTTAGACCTACGCTGAGAGAGCTGATGAAATGTTCAAAGCACGTTGGCGCTGAACAATGATTTTAACATATTTTAACATTTTGTTGTTGATTTTTTAATGTGCATCTCTGTTAGCATGTTATTTGTGGAATGTGCGGAATTCTGATAAATAGAGCGATCTAATTGGGCTGACCTCATGGCTGGGATCTGTTCTCTTGTCAGTGCCGGTTACTAGATGCACATCACAGAGTGTTTATGCTTTCTCTTTCAGCTTGAGTGGTAATTTTTCTTTAGCTCCATGTTGTTTGTTATTTTCCTTTAGACTCTGGGTTAGTTTATAGAAAGAGATTCAACCCAGAACCTTTACTTCACATGAAAAGGAACATTTAAGCTTTAAGATCAATTTTCTGATGTGAAAAATAGAGAGACAGAGGGATATTAAACAGCGGAGCAAGTAAACGTGTGTACCTGTTAAAAAGAGAAATAAAGTAATACATTAGTTAAGCAACTAGTTACAGTAGCTGGGTTCAGACAAAAGTCAGGTAGATAGACATAAAGAAAGATCAAGAGATTGAAGTCATGGAGAAAGTGATAGTTGGGCAATGGAGCTTTGATGGAGAGAGAACAATAGAAAAGAGTTGTGATGGAGGAAGGGGAGTAATGGATGAAGTGATGGAGGGAGGATTGTAATGGAGTGAGTGATAGAGGATTGTGATAGAGGAAGTGATAAAGAGAGTAATAGAGGAGGATTGTGATGGAGGCTGAGATAAAGAGTTTTGATGAAGGGAGTGATAAAGGGAGTGATAGTGAAGAATTGTAAAATAGAAGAGAATGACATAGGATTTTAATTAAGGGATTAATAGAAGGAGTGATGAAGAAGGGTTGTGATGATTGAAGAGACAAAAGAGGATTGTGATGAGTGATAGATAATTTTGATGGAGTGAGTGATAGAGGGGGCGATGGAGGAGGATTTTGATGGAGGGGCTGATGAAAAGAGTTTTAAATAAGGATTGTGTTTGAGGGAAGTGATGGAGGAGGAATGTGACTGGTCGTAGGTGAACAGGCTTTAAACTCATTCTGAAGGTAAAATCTGCCAAAACACATTAAAGGGCTTCGACTGTCACTGACCATCTAAACCCCAGGGATTCGAACAGACTAAACAGGAAATTCAACACACACACAGGCCAGATCCGATCCATGGAGCAGTGCTGTGTTTTTCTGGTTGGATGAGAGCAGTATGGTATTTTGATTGGCTAAGAGCAAGTATGTTTGTTTTCTAATTTGGGGAAGTGGTAGCACAAGTGGTTAAGGTGTTGTTTAGAAGCTTGTGGGGTTCAATACCCAGCACCACAAAGCTAGCAATGTTTATCTCTGGTTGAGGGTGTCTGCCAAATGCTTTAAATATACAATAGCTGAGAGGAGTATGGTGTTTCCAGATTAGCTGAGATCAGTATGTTGTGATATGATTGGCTGAAAACAGTAAAATTGAAGACAATCGGTGTGTGAAACGTAGATTGAGATCCTGGGGTCAGGTGAAATTTCTCTCCAAGATGCATGCGGGAATTAAAATCTTCGATTTTAATAAATTAGATTAGAGATCAGATGATGATAAAATTTAGATTTACATTTACGGCATTTGGCAGACACCCTTATCCAGAGCGACTAACATTTATCCCTAGCAATTGGGGTTAAAGGGTCTTGCAGAGGGGCCCAACAGTGGTAACTTGGTGGTGTTGGAAATCGAACCATGATCTTTTAATTAGCAATCCAACACCTTAATTACTTCACTACCACTACCCCGAAATAATTGAAATGATTTTATGGTCCTGATTGAGGCTTCAGGAAATTTCTGCTGTAGCTGCTCACCGCTGCTTTGACATCTGCTCAACATTTAGAATATTTAGTTATTGGTTGAGGATGCTAATAAAAACCAGGGTGCAAGTCTGACTAAATAGAACCAAGTAGGAGATGATGGAAAAAAAAAAAGAAAATAAGATGTGACATAGAAAAAGAGAGAAATCAGAACCATGTTGATCTGATTTTCCAATTATATCTGAGGAGAGACAGATCTGGAAAAGAAAGCGGAAAAAACACATGGAGTCAATTAAGGACAAAGTAATCACATCGTTCAGTACAAACCCGGAAAACAAACACACACACACACACACACACACACACACACACACACACATAGGTCCTAAAGAGACGCACAGCTGACTCCCAAACGCCAGCGTTTTCGCTATTAAAGCTGTAATAATTAGTGATAGTGACATCACAGCCTAATCAGTGTAAGTGTGTGTGGCTGTGTGTGTGTATCAGAGTGAGTGCTTTAATATTTAGTGTCATAGTTGCTGTTTCGAGAGAATTTATCACTTGATTACCAATCCGAAAGCAGAAACTCAGCGGTTGTGTGTGTGTGTGTGTGTGTGTGTGTGTGTGTGTGTAAATAAAAGCTACTCCAATTTTAACACCGGAATCTGAAACTTTAATGTCGTGTTTCTTTTAGACAAAAACAAACAATCAAAATACTTGCTTTAATATTAAATCGAACAACTCGATTATTAAAAAAAATAATTAAAAAAATTAAAAAGTGTTTTATAATAAAAATTTTGTTAAGACGAAAGTTCGAATCGTTTAAGTTAAAGTGTTCCAAGTAAATGTTCAATATTTCCAGTCAGAAAATATTAGCTTTGAGGAATTTTCCCTCCCGGTCGCTGGATATAAACTCCAGATGTTGTGGGTTTTTGACAAAAGTGAAAAAAATTGAGAAAGGTAAAAGTGGAAAAGCACAAAATCTTCAAGAGAGAGGAAGGAAAATAAAAACAAACAGAACGGACAGAGCAGTGAGACTGAAAGAGAGAGCGAGAGAAAGAGTGACAGTGAGAGGGAGAGAGAGACGGTTGTGTGCTAATTGATAGAAGACTGTGTGCGTATGTGTGTGTGGGGTGTGTGTGTGTGTGTGTGTGTGTGCAGATATTTTACACAAACTGTCATCATTTTTCCATGTCGTGTTTTTTGGTGTGGTTTTCTTTTCATTCCGGTTTTTTCTATTGTACTTTAATTACTCTGTTATGATCATTAAAGTGGTAAAACACCACCCCTAATACACACACACCACACACTTTCATGTTTCTAACCACACCCACACTTTCCATTTTACTAACCACCCCCCCCTGCAATTGTACTATACAACACAACCACCTTCCATTTACTACACACCATACTACACACACACACCACATTCTCTTTTACTACACCCAAAAATACGCCCACACTATTCCCATGTTATACACACACCCCACATCCAACCCTTCAATTTTACAATTCCCATTGTACTACACACCCTTCCAATTTCTAATTTTAATACCCCACACCCCACTTCCTGTAATTTCCACACACCACACGTTCCATTTTACTACACAAACACCCACACCTTCAATTTTACTATAAACACAACCAACTTCCCATTTTACTACAACACCCCCATACTTCCATTTTACTCCACACACACGCTCACACTTCCCATTTAATACACACCATCCACACTTTCTATTAACTACCAACACCCCACCTTAATTTTACTAAACCACACCCCCTTCCAATTGTACTACACATACACTACTTTCCATTTACTACACACCAACCCACCTTCTCATTTACTACACACACGCACACACTTCCGATTGGATGACACACACCACACTTCCAAGTTTCTACACAACACCACCATTCCCATTGGACGAACACACCCACACGTCCATTTTATACACACAATGGAAGAACACCACCCACATTCCCTTTTTTTTTTACTGCACACACACCCCACTTCCCATTTTACTAAAAACCCCACACTTCCCATTTTAAGACACACACCCACTTCCCCTACTTCCCCGACTACGAACAAACCACAGTTTCGTTTTATAACAACACACACACACACACACACAACATACTATCTTCTCTGTGCCATGTGGATAAGTGTTTATGGTTAGTTTATCTTAACTATTAGCTGCCACCAGTCACAGGGAGAGACATATAGAAAAGGTGTTGAGAGACTGTCGGTCGGTATTGTGTAAGTGAGGTATAAGTGTGCAGTTACATTTAGAGAAACTAGAGTTTTGTGTGTTGTGGAAATCAGATATCTATGATAGTATTACTAATCGATTGAATCATAAAAGCCTGTCGTTTTTTCACAGTGATTTATAATGCAGACAATGTTCCTCTAAGATGACTAAAAAATAACAAACCACACCAGTACTGCAGATGACAGAGCTGGTAAACACTTTGTAAGACCGTGGATCGCTGTGGGAGTGCTGTGGATGCTGTGTGAATGGTATGTAATTGCTGTGGATGTCTGTGAGGCTAGCAAGTGCTTGTGAGAACCGTGTAAGTTAAGTGTGTGCTGTGTGACTTGTGTAAAGCTGTGTGAGTGGTTTGTGGGAGCTGGTGTAAAAGCTGTTTGAGGGTTGTGTGAGCACTAGCAAGCGCTGTGGTAAGAACTGTGGTAAAAGCTGTGTGATGATGTGTGACCATTGTTAAAAAGCCGGTGGGAGTGCTGTGTGAACCGTTTTTTAAAAAAAGCCATGGGAGTGCTGTGTGGCCGTTGTTTGAGAAGCTGTTGATTGCTGTGTGACCATTGTTAAAAAGCTGTGTGAGTGCTTATGTGATCGTTGTTAAAAAGCTGTGTGAGTGCTGTGTGACCGTTGTTGGAAAGCTTGGTGGAAATGCTGTGTGACGCGTTGTGTACAAACTGTTTTTGAGCACTGCGTTGCGTGTGTGTGGGAGATATTAAGAAGTATTGTGTGCGTTGTGTGTAAAAAGCTGTGTGAGCACTGTGTGAGTGTCTCTGTCAGTGCTGTGTAACAGCAGTCTGACCATTATGTAAAAGCTGTGTGACCATTGTGTTAAACGCTGTGTGAAGGACCTGTCCTGAGCATTCGTGTAAAGCTGAGTAGTACTTTCTAAACACTTTTTAAGTGACTTTCTAAGAGCTGTGGTGACCGTTGCCTGTGTGAGCACTGTGTGAGTGCTCTGTAAAGTGCTGTGTAACAGCAGTGTAAACCAATTGTGGTAAAAAGCTGTGTGAGTGCTGTCTGAGCATTGTGGTGAGAGCTGAATGAGCACCGTGTAAGAAAGCTGTGGTGACCGTTGTGTAAAGCCTGTGGTGAGTGGCCTCTGTGAGTGCTTGTGTAACAGCTGTGGTGACCATTGTGTAAAAGCTGTGTGAGGGGGTGCTTGTCTGAGCATTGTATGAGAAGCTGAGTGACAACTGGTAAGAAGCTGTGTGATAAGCTGTGTGATCATTGGTAAAAGCTGTTTAAACGCACTGTGTGAGTGCTGTGTAAAAGCCTGTGTAAGCACTGTGTGAGTGCTGTGTAACAGCTGTGTGACTGTTGTGTAAAAGCTGTGTGAAGTTTTCTGTTGTGGAGTGCTGTGTGTAAATAGCAGCTGTGGGACTTGTTGTGTAAAAGCTGTGTGAGTGCTGTGTGAGTTCTGTGTGAGTGCTGTGTAACAGCTGTGGGAACTGGTTGTGTAAAAGCTGTGTGAGTGCGGTGTAGTTCGTGTGAGTGCTGTGTAACAGCTGTGTGAGCGTTGTGTAAAAGCTGTGTTGAGTGCTTGTGTAAGTGCTCTGTGAGCTCTTGTGAGTGCTGTGTAACAGCTGTGTGACCGTTGTGTAAAAGCTGTGTAAGAGCTGTCTGAGCATTGTGTAAGAGCTGAGTGAGCACTGAGTAAGAGCTTTGTGCCGTTGTGTAACAGCTGTGTTGACCGTTGTGTAAAAGCTGTGAGAGTGCTGTGTGAGTGCTCTGTAAGTGCTGGTGGGACTGTGGTAAAAGCTGTGTGAGTGCTCTGTGGTTCTGTGTGAGTGTGCGTGCTGAGTAACAGCTGTGTGAGTTGCTGTGTGAGTGCTGTGTGAGTTCTGTGAGTGCTGTTTAAAAGCTGGGTGACCGTTTTGTAAAAGCTGTGTGAGTGCTGTGTGAGTGCTCTTGAGTTCGTTTCTTATGTGAGTGCTGTGTAATAGCTGTGTGAGCGTTGTGTAAAAGCTGTGTGAGTGCTGTGTGAGTGCTCTGTGAGTTCTGTGTGAGTGCTGTGTAACAGCTGTGTGACCGTTGTTTAAAAGCTGTGTAAGTGCTGTGTGAGTGCTCTGTGAGTTCTGTGTGAGTGCTGTGTAACAGCTGTGTGACCGTTGTGTAAAAGCTGTGTAAGGATGGGGAGTGTGTGTGCTGTGCTGTGTGGACCGTGTGTGCGCGTTGTGAAGTATGTAGTGCGTGTAAGTGCTCTGTATTCTGTGTGAGTGCTGTTAAAGCTGTGTGACCGTTGCAAAAGCTGTGTGAAGTGTTGTCCGTTAGGTGTAAGAACTGGTGAGCACTGTGTAACAGTGGTGCGTTGTGTAAAAGCTATGTAAATGCTGTGTGAGTGCTGTGTGAGTGCTGTTTAACAGCTGTGTGACCGTTGTGTAAAAGCTGTGTGAGTGCTATGTGAGTGCTCTGTAAGTTCTGTGTGAGTGCTGTGTAAGTGCTCTGTGAGCTCTGTGTGAGTGCTGTGTGAGTGCTGTCTGAGCATTGTGTAAGAGCTGAGTGAGCACTGTGTAACAGCTGTGTGTTCATGATGTGTGACTTCTTGTCAGAGGTGAAGCTGTAATTAATCTCCTGTGAGGTTTCTCTGGAATGTAAAGAGATTTTCATCTGATTCTTTATTAAATAATCAATTAAGCTGCTGTGACCAGATAAAGGAGTTCATAATTGAAGTAGAATGTGTGTGTGTGTGTGTGTGTGTGTGTGTGTGTGTGTATTTTGTCTTTGAGTATCTATAAAGTTTTTTTTTTCTTTTTCTTCTCATTTTTTTTATTCCCTTTGCCCGTTTGAATTAGAAGAAAAAGACTAAAAGACTGAAGGATTGTTAAGAATCAGATTGTGTGGGACGCCACCTAGTGGACTGTGATTTATTCTCTTATTGTCTCTGACTCTAAGTGAAGTGTGGAATTCACTGAACACTTCCGATTACAGTACCAGAAAATAAAATCATTTGATAAATACGATGTAATAATATTATCAGGAGAATATTAAAGTTAAGATTCCGAGGATCAGATATAAATATTTTATTACGAGAAAATTAACATTCAACATTTTGAAAAAATATATAAACTTACTTAACTCTCATTCCACTGCTGGTTTTCCAGTATTCTAAATAAAAATATACAAATAATTAAGCCAGAGTTTCTTTCTTAAACTATACGTTTTAAGTTATGTTGTTAAATTAATAAAAATATGTAATAATTCACTGTAATATTCAACTGAGTGTAATTTCAGCTCAAGCCTCCAGATGGCGCCGCTGCTCTGTTCACGCAGTAAAAAGTAAATGTAAATGAATAATAACAAATACAAGTCAAACATATGAACATTCATATCTTATCTTAACCTGTGTTAGTGTCCGTGTGTGTGTGTGTGTGTGTGTGTGTGTGTGTTCTGCAGTTTTTAAAGCACTTTTTTAAGCACTCTCGGCTCCTGACCCACTTTGCTAACATGTGCCGTGTTCTCAGGTTCCTCTGAGATATTTTTGGGCTTCTAATGTGTTCAAACCTGGTGTGAAATTAAATATGATTAGCAGGTGTGTGTGTGGGTGTGTGTGTGTGTGTGTTATAAAATATTAACTCCTGTGGCATTGAGGAAACACAGTTATAAATAAAATCCAACTGACCTTTTGTCTATCTGAGTGGTTTGTAGGCGTAAGAAGTGAAAATGAAGCTTCTGATCCTGGCGGTGCTTTTGGGCTTGAGTCTTGCCCAGCACAACCCGCACACCAAACATGGCCGTACGTCCATCGTCCACCTGTTCGAGTGGCGCTGGACGGACATCGCGGATGAGTGTGAGAGGTACCTTGCTCCCAACGGATATGGAGGAGTTCAGGTACACCTGCTACCACCATTGTATTATCTGTAGAGCTTTATGTCTTTGAGCTCATCTTTATATCTTTATAACTCAAGTGTTAAATTACCGAACAGATTTCCCCCCCAAGCGAGAGCATCGTCCTCACCAACCCCTGGCATCCATGGTGGCAGAGATATCAGCCAGTCAGCTACAATCTTTGCTCCAGATCTGGCACTGAGGATGAACTCAAGGATATGATTACCAGGTGCAACAATGTCGGGGTAAAGCGTGCACACACACACACACACACACACACACACACACACACACAAACACAGAGTAACAACCTTCACATACACAGCTGGGTAAATGAGTGTCCTAAACTCTGACTTCAGGTAAATATTTATGTGGATGCAGTAATTAATCACATGTGTGGTGCTGGAGGTGGAGAAGGAAAACACTCAAGCTGCGGTTCGTATTTTAATGCCAACAAAAAGGATTTTCCTTCAGTTCCCTATTCCAACTTGGACTTCAACGATGGAAAATGTTCCACTGCAAGCGGAGACATCGAGAATTATAACGATATATTTCAGGTACATAACAGTGTGCAGTGTGTCTTACATGTCACACCATTATACACTCGATCTAAGAGGTAAATTGGTGTAGTTTGGTTAAGATAATGCGGCTTGGGTAATTATTTGTGCAGATTGGGTAACACATGGTGTAGTTCTGGTAACACAGGTTGCATTTAGGATAACACGGGGTGCAGTTTGGGTAACACATTTCTCCAGTGTGGGACAATTAAAGGTATATATTATTTAACTTATCTTAAAACAGGGTGCAGTTTGGGTGGCAGATGATGCCTTTTGGGTAATAGATGCTGCAGATTGGGTAACACAGGTTGCAGTTTGGGTAATAGATGGTGCAGTTTAGATACCACAAGTTCAGTTTAGGTAACACAGACTGCAGTTTGAGTGACGAATGTTGGATATTGGGTAACAGATGTTGCTATTTGACTAAAACAGAGTGCAGTTTGGGTGACAGATGGTGAAGTTTAGATAACAAAAAATTTAGTTCGGGTAACACAGGGTGCAGTTTGGGTGACAGATGGTGCAGTTTGGGTAATAGATGGTGCAGTTTGGGCAACAAAGGGTGCAGTTTGAGTGACAGATGTTGGCTTTTGAGTAATAGATGCTGCAGTTTGGGTAATAGATGGTGTGGTTTAGGCAACACGGTGCAGTTTGGGTTACAGATTTTGCCTTTTGAGTAATAAATGGTGCAATTTGGGTTACAGATTTTGCCTTTTGGGTAATATAAGGTGCAATTTGGATAAAACAGGATGCAGTTTGGGTAATAGATGTTGCAATTTGAGTAATAAATGGTGCAGTTTGGATAAAACAGGGTGCAGTTTGTTTGTGCAAACAGTGGTGATCTGTAAATGTCCTAATGTTTAGGTGTGAATGTTTCCGTGGTGTTTTGTGGGATGTGGCTGGTTTTAGGTGAGAGACTGCCGTCTGGTCAGTCTGCTGGACTTGGCGCTGCAGAAGGATTACGTCCGTGGTAAAGTGGCGGAATACCTGAACAGGCTGATTGATCTGGGCGTGGCTGGTTTCAGGGTCGACGCCTGTAAACACATGTGGCCTGGAGACCTAAAAGCAGTGTTCAGTAAACTAAACGACCTCAACACCCGCTGGTTCCCCGCTGGATCCAGACCCTTTATCTACCAGGAGGTGTGTGTGTGTGTGTTTGTAAGAACTCTGGGCTGTGCAGTATTTCATGTGTAGTGGTAATGTTAATGTATTTATATGTCTTAAAGATTGCAGTGTGTGTTTAAGATTGATTATTGATGACGATTTTCAGGTGATTGATCTGGGTGGAGAGGCGATTAAAGCCTCTGAGTATTTTAGCCTTGGCAGAGTGACTGAGTTTAAATACGGCGCTAAACTCGGAACTGTCTTGCGCAAATGGAACAACGAGAAACTGCGCTATCTGGTGTAGGTGAAAACACACAGTTTTTTAATTCCCTTACTTGATACACAGTTGACCGTGTGTGTATGTGTGTATTTTCAGTAACTGGGGTGAAGGTTGGGGTTTCATGGCGTCTGATAACGCGTTAGTGTTTGTTGATAATCATGATAATCAAAGAGGACACGGAGCTGGAGGAGGTTCCATCCTCACCTTCTGGGATCCCAGGTAGGCTTTTAGCATTTTTATATATATATATACACGCAAATGTGCTAAGATGTGATTGGTCTCTGGCTGTGTAGTGTTTAACAGCTCTAACATGTAGCAGTTTATATAAATGCACCCGATTTAATTTATTAGCGCTTCCATAGTAGCCAATATGAAATAATCGGGTGCATTATATAAACTGCTACATGTTAGAGCTGTTAAACACTACACAGCCAGGACCAATCACATCTAAGCACATTTGCGTGTATATATATATAAAAATGCTAAAAGCCTACCTGGGATCCCAGAAGGTGAGGATGGAACCTCCTCCAGCTCCGTGTCCTCTTTGATTATCATGATTATCAACAAACACTAACGCGTTATCAGACGCCATGAAACCCCAACCTTCACCCCAGTTACTGAAAATACACACATACACACACGGTCAGCTGTGTAGCAAGTAAGGGAATTAAAAAACTGTGTGTTTTCACCTACACCAGATAGCGCAGTTTCTCGTTGTTCCATTTGCGCAAGATAGTTCCGAGTTTAGCGCCGTATTTAAACTCAGTCACTCTGCCAAGGCTAAAATACTCAGAGGCTTTAATCGCCTCTCCACCCAGATCAATCACCTGAAAATCATCAATCAATAATCAATCTTAAACACACACTGCAATCTTTAAGACATATAAATACATTAACATTACCACTACACATGAAATACTGCACAGCCCAGAGTTCTTACAAACACACACACATACCTCTGGTAGATAAAGGGTCTGGATCCAGCGGGGAACCAGCGGGTGTTGAGGTCGTTTAGTTACTGAACACTGCTTTTAGGTCTCCAGGCCACATGTGTTACAGGCGTCGACCCTGAAAACCAGCCACGCCCAGATCAATCAGCCTGTTCAGGTATTCCGCCACTTTAACCACGGACGTAATCCTTCTGCAGCGCCAAGTCCAGCAGACTGACCAGACGGCAGTCTCTCACCTAAAACCAGCCACATCCCACAAAACACCACGGAAACATTCACACCTAAACATTAGGACATTTACAGATCACCACTGTTTGCACAAACAAACTGCACCCTGTTTTATCCAAATTGCACCTTATATTACCCAAAAGGCAAAATCTGTAACCCAAACTGCACCATTTATTACTCAAAAGGCAATATCTGTAACCTAAACTGCACCGTGTTGTCTAAACCACACCCTCTATTACCCAAACTGCAGCATCTATTACCAAAAACCAACATTTGTCACTCAAAACTGCACCCTTTGTTGCCCCATCTATTACCCAAACTGCACCATCTGTCACCCGAACTGCACCCTGTGTTACCCGAACTGAATTTTTTGTTATCTAAACTTCACCATCTGTCACCCAAACTGCACTCTGTTTTACTCAAATAGCACCACCATCTGTTACCCAATATGCAACATTCGTCACTCAAACTGCAGCCTGTGTTACCTAAACTGAACCTGTGTTATTCAAACTGCCCATCTGTCACTCAAACTTCAAACCTGTGTTACCCAACACTGCATCACCTATTATCCAAACTGCCTTCTGGTGTTACCTAAACTGAACTTGTGTTATCTAAACTGCCCCATCTATTACCCAAACTGCAACCTGTGTTACCCAATCTGCAGCATCTATTACCCAAAAAGGCATCATCTGCCACCCAAACGGCACCCTGTTTTAAGATAAGTTAAATAATATATACTTTAATTGTCCCACACTGGGGAAATGTGTTACCCAAAACTGCACCCCGTGTTATCCTAAATGCAACCTGTGTTACCAGAACTACACCATGTGTTACCCAATCTGCACAAATAATTACCCAAGCCGCATTATCTTAACCAAAACTACACCAATTTACCTCTTAGATCGAGTGTATAATGGTGTGACATGTAAGACACACTGCACACTGTTATGTACCTGAAATATATCGTTATAATTCTCGATGTCTCCGCTTGCAGTGGAACATTTTCCATCGTTGAAGTCCAAGTTGGAATAGGGAACTGAAGGAAAATCCTTTTTGTTGGCATTAAAATACGAACCGCAGCTTGAGTGTTTTCCTTCTCCACCTCCAGAACCACACATGTGATTAATTACTGCATCCACATAAATATTTACCTGAAGTCAGAGTTTAGGACACTGATTTACTCAGCTGTGTATGTGAAGGTTGTTACTCTGTGTTTGTGTGTGTGTGTGTGTGTGTGTGTGTGTGTGTGTGTGTGTGTGTGCACGCTTTACCCCGACATTGTTGCACCTGGTAATCATATCCTTGAGTTCATCCTCAGTGCCAGATCTGGAGCAAAGATTGTAGCTGACTGGCTGATATCTCTGCCACCATGGATGCCAAGGGTTGGTGAGGACGATGCTCTCGCTTGGGGGGGGAAATCTGTTCGGTAATTTAACACTTGAGTTATAAAGATACCTGAGCTCAAAGACATAAAGCTTTACAGATAATACAGTGGTGGTAGCAAGTGTACCTGAACTCCTCCATATCCGTTGGGAGCAAGGTACCTCTCACACTCATCCGCGATGTCCGTCCAGCGCCACTCGAACAGGTGGACGATGGAAGTACGGCCATGTTTGGTGTGCGGGTTGTGCTGGGCAAGACTCAAGCCCAAAAGCACCGCCAGGATCAGAAGCTTCATTTTCACTTCTTACGCCTACAAACCACTCAGATAGACAAAAGGTCAGTTGGATTTTATTTATAACTGTGTTTCCTCAATGCCACAGGAGTTAATATTTTATAACACACACCCCCCACACACACACCTGCTAATCATATTTAATTTCACAACCAGGTTTGAACACAGTAGAAGCCCAAAAATATCTCAGAGGAACCTGAGAACACGGCACATGTTAGCAAAGTGGGTCAGGAGCCGAGAGTGCTTAAAAAAGTGCTTTAAAAACTGCAGAACACACACACACACACACACACACACACACACACACACGGACACTACCACAGGTTAAGATAAGATATGAATGTTCATATGTTTGACTTGTATTTGTTATTATTCATTTACATTTACTTTTTACTGCGTGAACAGAGCAGCGGCGCCATCTGGAGGCTTGAGCTGGAATTACACTCAGTTGAATATTACAGTGAATTATTACATATTTTTAGAAATTTAACAACAAAACTTAAAACGTATAGTTTTAAGCAAGAAACTCTGGCTTAATTATTTGTATATTTTTATTTAGAATATTGGAAAACCAGCAGTGGAATGAGAGTAAAGTAAGTTTATATATTTTTTCAAAATACATTTGAATGTTAATTTTTTCATAATAAAATATTTATATCTGATCCTCAGAATCTTAACTTTAATATTCTACTGATAATATTATTACATCGTATTTATCAAATGATTTTATTTTCTGGTACTGTAATCGGAAGTGTTCAGTGAATTCCACACTTCACTTAGAGTCAGAGACAATAAGAGAATAAATCACAGTCCACTAGGTGGCGTCCCACACAATCTGATTCTTAACAATCCTTCAGTCTTTTAGTCTTTTTCTTCTAATTCAAACGGGCAAAGGGAATAAAAAAAAGAAAAAAAGTGAGAAGAAAAAAGAAAAAAAAAAAACAATTTTCTACTTCAATTATTGAAAATACTTTACATAGAGAAAACTACTCAAAGACAAAATACACACACACACACACACACACACACACACACACACACACACACACACACACAGAGCTCACAGAGCACTCTACTTCAATGCTATGAACTCCTCTATCTGGTCACAGCAGCTTACATTGATTATTTAATAAAGAATCAGATGAAAATCTCCTTACATTCCAGAGAAAACGAAACCTCACAGGAGATTAATCACACAGAAATACAGCTTCACCTCTGACAAGAACACAGTCACACATCATGTACACACAGCTTCACAGTTACACACACACAGTGCTCACTCAGCTCAAACAGCACTCACACAGCTACACACAGCTCACCAGCAATACACAACACACAGCACAAAGCGGTCACACAGCTTTCACACGAACTCACAGACAGCACTCACACAGCTTTTACACAGCGGTCACACAGCTGTTACACAGCACTCACAGCACACACTCACACAGAGCTCACAGAGCACTTACACAGCTTTTACACAACGGCCCCACCAGCTGTTTACACAACAGTGTTACACAACAGCACAGTGTTACACAGTGCTCACTCAGTTTTTTCTTACACAATGCTCAGACAGCACTCACACAGCTTTTACACAACGGTCACACAGCTGTTACACAGCACTCACACAGAGCTCACAGCACACAGAGCACACAGCACTTACACAGCTTTTAGAAAGTACACACTCGCTCTACGGCCCCACAGCTGATACACAGTGCTCACTCAGTTCTTACACAATGCTCAGGCTGACAGCACTCACACAGCTTTTCACACAGCACAACGGTCACACAGCTTTTACACAACGTTACACAGCACTCACACAGAACTCACAGAGCACTCACACAGCACTCACACAGCACTCTCACAGCTTACACAACGGTCACACAGCTCACACATCACTCACACAGTTAAAAAGGTCAGCTTTAAACAGCACTCACACAGAACTCACAGAGCACTCACACAGCATTTACATAGCTTTTACACAACGCTCACACAGCTGTTACACAGCACTCACACAGAACTCACACAGCACTTACACAGCTTTTACACAACGGTCACACAGCTGTTACACAGCACTCACACAGAACTCACAGAGCACTCACACAGCACTTACACAGCTTTTAAACAACGGTCACACAGCTGTTACACAGCATTCACACAGAACTCACAGAGCACTCACACAGCACTCACACAGCTTTTACACAAACGCTCACACTGCTATTTACACAGCACTCACACAGAACTCACAGAGCACTCACACAGCACTCACACAGCTTTTACAAAACGGTCACCCAGCTGTTAAACAGCACTCACACAGAACTCACTCACACAGCACAGCACTCACACAGCACTCTCACACAGCACACAACGCAGCTGTTACTCAGCACTCACACAGAACTCACAGAGCACTCACACAGCTTTTACACAAACAGTCCCACAGCTGTTACGCAGCACTCACACAGAACTCACAGAGCACTCACACAGCACTTACACGGCTTTTAAACAACGGTCACACAGCTTTTACACAATGGTTACACTGCTGTTACTCAGTGCTCACTCAGCTCTTACACAATGCTCAGACA
>VCAZ01000001.1:15613146-15795646 GCA_005784505.1 Bagarius yarrelli | reverse complement strand
TTCTCTTCTATTTTTACAATTCTTCACTATCACTCCCTTTATCACTCCCTTCATCAAAAACTCTTTATCTCAGCCTCCATCACAATCCTCCTCTATTACTCTCTTTATCACTTCCTCTATCACAATCCTCTATCACTCACTCCATTACAATCCTCCTCCATCACTTCTTCCATTACTCCCCTTCCTCCATCACAACTCTTTTCTATTGTTCTCTCTCCATCAAAGCTCCATTGCCCAACTATCACTTCTCCATGACTTCAATCTCTTGATCTTTCTTTATGTCTATCTACCTGACTTTTGTCTGAACCCAGCTACTGTAACTAGTTGCTTAACTAATGTAGTACTTTATTTCTCTTTTTAACAGGTACACACGTTTACTTGCTCCGCTGTTTAATATCCCTCTGTCTCTCTATTTTTCACATCAGAAAATTGATCTTAAAGCTTAAATGTTCCTTTTCATGTGAAGTAAAGGTCTGGGGTTGAATCTCTTTCTATAAAAACTAACCCAGAGTCTAAAGGAAAAATAACAAACAACATGGAGCTAAAGAAAAATTACCACTCAAGCTGAAAGAGAAGCATAAAAGCATAACTCTGTGATGTGCATCTAGTAACCGGCACTGACAAGAGAACAGATCCCAGCCATGAGGTCTGCCCAATTAGATCGCTCTATTTATCAGAATTCCGCACATTCCACAAATAACATGCTAACAGAGATGCACATTAAAAAATCAACAACAAAATGTTAAAATATGTTAAAAATCATTGTTCAGCGCCAACGTGCTTTGAACATTTCATCAGCTCTCTCAGCGTAGGTCTAAGACCAAGTGATGAAGCCAAGCCTGAGAGTGAGCGAGGTCTCTGGTCTGCTCTCCTGGAAAGAGGCTCAGGTTTCAAAAAAAAATAATTGTGTAGACATCCATATGTTCTTGGAAATGTCCTTTTTGAAGAATTTAAAGAAACCAGACACACACTGGCTCCAGACCATCAGCATAAATGCAGGAGTTCGTAATGACAGACTGGACCTCTCCTCACCACTCCTCACCACCACTTTAGGACAGAACCCAAGTCTGCCAAGTGACTTAAACTTCTGCTCCAAATGGGCAGAGAATAAATGTCATCCTCCAGGACACTGACAGTTTTCTCTCTGTTTATGTGCTCTAAACTGATTGTTTTCCTTGTAAGCAAATCACATGTCTGAAAATGAATCAGCTCAATTCACTATTAAACATTGAACTGGATACATATTAAATCACTTATTGAAAATGAACAGTTCTGCATTGTGGGTAAGTGGACCTTTCAAGGTGCACATTAGGGATGCACTGATACTGATACTGGTATGGGGATCAGGCCCGATACTGAGCTTATTTAATCGTTCTGGTACTTGTTGAAACACTCTGATACCAAAAACCTGATACCTCTTGTGATGTAACTGACCGAACTTTAGCGCTTAAAGACTCGGTAAGCAGCGTCAAGATGTCAGAATGTGTTACAAACCCTCAGTAACATCCCGCGAATGATCCATGTTGCAGAACAGGTTGATTATTAAACAAAAGACAATCGAACTAGTAAAATGAGCAGGCAAAGTGTTGGTAAACAAATAGCTAAACCCAACACAGAACCAAAAGATAGTGAAATAAACAACGAGAAAGGGTCAATAATCAGAATTACATTGAATAACAAGAGAAACGAAAATTTGTATGCAGACATGCTGGCAATACTTCACAAAGTTATGCTACATCGATTAGCTTATAACACTATTACACAGAATTCCAGTCATTCATATTAAACTGCAGGAAACTGCTACCTGGTCTAACGGCTTTTCCAGATGTACGTCTCTGTTTTTTGCTCCACTATTTCATTCTCACTTCAGATTCTTTACACCTAAAATGGCTGAAAGGTTTGCTATAACAAATAACAAACTTCATTTGTTATAGCAAAGCTGCTGACCGCAAACAAAACACACTGCCCACCTCAGCCAGTTGTTAATTTATTGCACACAAACACGCACACACACACAACATAAACACGCACACAGCTTAAAGTTTACAGTAAGCCTTGTGTTTAGTTGAAGAAAAATGAAAGAAATATGCTGTGATGATGTAACAAGATAAATTGTATGACTTCTCCCACAAGTTCAAAACAGTTTACTTTCAAAATTTATGGATAACAAACACACCATATGAACACTTTACCATCACAGACTGTCGGTGAGGGACATTTGTACTGTTTATTGTTTTTAGACTCTAAATGACACTAAGGCCCTGTCCCAATATCCGTACTTATGCCCCTCATTTGCGTGTTAACGGCAAGGGTGCGAGTGTGTAGAGCGTCCCAATTTACTGGTGAGCTTTTCCACCCCACCTACTTGTGCACACTTTCTGAAAGTAAGGGTCCAGGTGAACTTCTACCCAGAACTTTTTGAATAAGTGCGACAAAATAAACAAGGATAGGAAAGTTAAGTGTACGTAAAAGTTTATTCATGTAATTATCATTTTTATCAGTAGTACTGCGTACAGAGCGACTCCCGTGGTAGTGTCTGGGTGGTTTCCCGACAATGACATTTGAGGCAGATGGGTGCTGTACCTTAAACTGTCCCAGTTCTGCACAGCCATACTTTCAAAATTGCACACTTCGTGAAAGACCTTTTACCCCTCCAGTCACCCCCTACCCCAACACGGATAATCTTTACCCTCAGGATCACCAGGAATCCACAGGAAAGGAGCTCAGAGTGTATATGTAGAGGATGGGGTTGTGTGTGTGTTGTTGGGCCAGGCCAGTGATAAATTATGGTAGCCACATTGATGGTAAATCAGTGGTTGGCGGTCAGGGCCAGCAGGGCCTTCTCTGTTGGCTTTATGAAAAACACATTTTAAAAATTATTTAGTTCAATTTTATTACTTTTTATTAGTGTAAATCCATAAAATTGCCCATGATTAGTGTTGTTCAAGGTGAACTGGAATATCCTACATTAAAAAGGTCTGGGTTGAAAATGATTCTTATATGTATTATATTATATGTATTAGCAACAAAATCATCAACCAATTAAATTCTGACATTCAGTGACAGCCCGCTCTCTGGTTCGAGCGACGTGCCCAGTGCTGCTCCCAGAGTTCCCCAGGGTGCAAAAGTGAAACTCAATAAAACGAAAATTGCCAGCACTGCTACACCAGATCTTGTTGGCAATCTACTGAGAAGGGCTTTTTAAAGTGCACTTTTGCAGACAAAAGATAAGTAACTAAATAAATGCCTACACCCAAACTGGATTTAGTAACAAAGGCCAGAAAAGTTTTTGCCCTATTGAGGAACGACCTACACTTTTTAGCACTTTATAGTTACATAACATTTTTTAAAAGCCGCTTCCTGTCATCTGTTCAATTTTCTTACTTCTAATTCCTCTCTGATTTCTTACTCCTTCAGAAGTCTCTCCGCATTATCTCCCTTTTAAGTTTCCTTCTCATTAGAGAAAAATTTCAGCTTGTCATGTTCCTTAGAAAGCACAAAGCAGTGGAAACTTCTTTGTCCTAAGAATGTGGAAAACTTTAAGTTACAGCTTTACCTCTGACTGATACACAGCAGTCATTTCTGGAGATTCCTCACACACACTTTATTAATGGACTGGAAACGATTGCAGATTAGAGCTGCTGTTTTCGAGAATTCATCAACATCTAATGACCAATCAGAGAGCAAAACTCATTATTGTGTGTGTGTGTGTGTGTGTGTGTGTAAATATAAATGTAAATGAAAACTACTTGAGGTTCCAACACTGATTAATGTTCTTAGTTTGTGGTTCTGGAATCCTACAGCTTTATCACTCAGCAGAACTTGGGGCTCTGTAGTGCTTTAAGGTTTGTTATTCTTTCTCCACGCTGTGTAGTCTTCACTGGACTGAAATATCTGAAAGTCATAGACTCTGACTAAACCCAAAGAGAACAAATAAAACCAAAACCACCAAATCACAAACTTCCAAATCCTGACGTAAAGTTCAGAGTGATCACAGTGAGACGAATATTTTAGTCACCACTTTTACTTGCAACAGGAACGCTTCATCATCATAAACACACGTCCCGCTGAAATTAAAAGCCTCTTGCTAGACGGGGCGTTCTTTAAGCATTCTCTTTATAGAATAATTACACCAGAGCATTATGGAGCTGTTCCACAGCGAGCGCTATGGTTATTTAATCACACACTTTAGACTGCACAAAGAATCTACAAACGCACAAAATTGTACGCTTCAAGCGCATGGAAAAAATAGCGGCAGTGGCAGTGTTTTTTTGCTTTGCTTGCAGCGCATTTTTCCCACATGAGCCAACACAGGACGGACGCTTCAATTAAAATGAACCGCTTCAGGCCTTGGGCCCGGGAAACACAGTGAGAGCTGCACGTCTCTGCTTCATTGCCAAGAAAAAAAAAAAAACATTTGAAGAATTCCATTCCAGTGGTTTCCCTGAATGAAGGGTTTTTACGTGTAATAAGTGGGGGGAAAATGCAGACCGTTTGAGTTTTAGCTGAATAAGCGAAGCAGGAGGTGAATTCGAACTGCTTAGTTTTTAGTCTGTGTCTGAAACTCAGGGCTGCAGTAGCGTCCTGGAACGCTCACGGAGTGTGATAACAGATTTACATATGACATGCAACACACTGATTCTGTAAGATCAAGTGTTTTAATGTGAAAAGGTTTTTTTTTTTACATAAAAAAACACTTTCTCTCATTTACACGCCATCATAAGGACCGCTGCCTGCATGCTGGAATCTGATTGGTCAGAAAGAGTGCAGGAAATAATGTATAAACAGTAATAAATAATAATAAATAAACGGTTAAGATTTGTTCTTTAATAAATTGAAAACTGTAATTGTGTGTAAATTGCCTGGGTATCAGAGGAATAAAGCTCTCAGGCACAGATGGCTCTTCACTGTACTGATGGATGATTCGTCAAGGATTTATTTCCCTTTAAATAACTCTTTCACACAGAACTTTCAAACACAACAAAGAATATATTGTATTAATCGATGATGACTTAGTGTTTATGATGATGTTAATTCCGAGGCTGGACTTCATGTAAAAGCTTTCTTTGTTACTACTTTAGGATTTTAATCAAAAGAATCAACTTCCACAGCTGGCACACGGATTTATTTAAACTTTTTTAAACTCCCAGTTAAATCTGAAATTAAAAGAGCACCAATATAATTAAAACTGATGAATTTCCATTGGATATTTGGATTTTATAGTGGAAGACTTTTCGTGTATGTTTCTCTCCAAAAACAGATTTACGTCCACCACCACCCTTCCCCACACAAGCACCCACCCACACGCACATGCACACACACCCTCCCGTGCTGTGTTTCTGATGGTTTGCTCGGTTGTAGAGAGTTAATGACAGTGATTAAGCCTTGGCTTTGTTTTATAAAGCCATAATTAGGGTTTATACTCAGGGCTTAATCATAAACTTGGCTGTTTGTTTGCCTAAAATTAAGGGATTTGAAGTAAAATCCACACTTATGCACTGTGGCGAGAGTGAGTGTAGAATCGAGCCTCTCTGTCCAAAACAAGTGTCAGAGTCAGAATCATCACTAAACACTTTTAACTAATTCTTTTTAATAGAAAATTTATTCTAATCCAGTTAATTAAAGCGGCTTTAAGCTACATCAACCCGGAAAATACTCACATACAGCCGCTTTAAAGTCAGCAGCCGCCAATCATTAAGTCACTGATGATAGACAGCAGCATGACGCTGTTTGTAAACAGGATTAAACAGAACCTTGGTGTTTGTCTGTCTTCTTACACAGAGGCATGCCTAAAAGTCTGTCTCCAACATCTGTCTGGATAACTGCCTCTGTCTATAAAATGTCTGTCTCTTTCTCTCTGTCTGTCTGCTTGTCCACCTGTCTCTCTCTCGCTCTCTGTCTGTCTGTATCTGGTTCCAGTCTAATAAGAGTAATAATGATAAAACAACAGAACACAGAAGAATAACTGTGTGGGTGTGTGGAAGGAATGTTAGCTTGGCGATGAGCATTGAGCTAAGAGGGTCTGTAGGCCAGTGGGTGTGTCTTCGTGTCATGATTTAAATATGACAATGAAAGCGCCACCCTAAGCAGGAGAAATCAGACCATTAATCAATTCAGAAGCCAAAAGCCATTTTTCATTGACTAAAATCCTAAACCATTAACTGATCCTTCAGATTTAATACCTAATAAAAAATAAATAAAATACATAAATAATAAAAAATACTGACATCACTGAGTAGATAATTAGATAATTAGATAATAAAATAAGTAGATAATTAGATAATTAGATAATAAAATAATGAAAAGAAAATCATAATCATATGCTAATCATATGCATAATCATGTGCTCGTATATATATATATATATATATATATATATATATATATATATATATATATATATATATAGATTACGAGCACACACACACACACAGACACACATACACACATGTAATTACGCGTGAACTTCTCACCTCACTGATTAAGCCAGTGGGCGGAACCATACGCGCTTTTAGCCTCGTGATTGGCTCTTCGCGTGTGTTTGTGTGCGTGTGTGTTTAAAAATTTTGACTCAGGTTTTTCTCTCCTCCTTTTTCCTAAGATTTTTTTTTCATGCACTTACACACGCGCGCGCGGTTACACACATACACACACACACACACACACACACACACACAAACACACACACAAGGGCTCAGACGCACACACGCGCACACACACCTTCAGGGCTGAGGAGCTGCTGAGTCTCTGCTCCACATCCGCTCTTTATTTCAGTAAAATTGATGATTATGGCAGAGAATAAGTGAGAGTCGCCTGTTCACTGGACTGAGGAAGATGATGAAGGCGCAGAGGAGGAAGATGGGGAAGTGGTTTTGGCATCGCGGTGTTTCGATCCTCATAGGTGTATTAATGTTGCTGCAGGGCGCGTGCGTAAAAGCAGGTAAGAAAAACAGAGTAAGATATTAATTGTCAATTAAAAAAACACAGTGACTGAGTGTGTGTGCGCGCGCGCGAGAGAGAAAGAAGTGTGAGTGTGTGTGTTGCTCGATACTTCGTCCTCTGTCCATCCAAAAATTCTTGGAATTATTCCAGCTGAATCAATTCTCAGTGACACTTTTTTTCATTCTCCAAAGTGAAACTCTCTCCAGAACAAATGACGATCGTGCGATTCATAACACATCACACACGTTTATCACTTATCATCACCCACGAATCCTAAAAGTGTATAAAGTTTCCCCAAGATCAGTCGCTCCTCATCCAATTACGGAGTCAGACAGCTGTCTTTACTGTACTTTTCTGTAATAACTTCAGTGTGTATTCTAATCTGAGATCTCGTTTCAGCGCCTGATCTCTCACAGAGTGTAATTATTGGCAAATAATGTGTGATTATTTTAGCATCTGATCTCTCACAGACTGTGATTATTGGAAATAATATATGATTATTTCAGTGTCTGATCTCTCACAGAATGTGATTATTGGAATAGTGTGTGATCATTTTAGCATCTGATCTCTCACAGAATGTAATTATTGGGATAGTGCGTAATTGTTTTAGCGTCTGATCTCTCACAGAATGTAATTATTGGGATAGTGCGTAATTGTTTTAGCGTCTGATCTCTTAAAGAATGTGATTATTGAAAATAGTGTGTGATTATTCCAGCGCCTGGTCTCTTGAAGAATGTGATTATTGAAAATAGTGTGTGATGATTATTCCAGCGCCTGGTCTTTTAAAGAATGTGATTATTGAAAATAGTGTGTGATTATTCCAGCGCCTGGTCTTTTAAAGAATGTGATTATTGAAAATAGTGTGTGATTATTCCAGCGCCTGGTCTTTTAAAGAATGTGATTATTGAAAATAGTGTGTGATTATTTTAGCAACTGATCTCTCACAGAATGTTATTATTTTTCCAGCGTCTGATCTCATACAGAATGTTATTATTTTTTTCAGCGTCTGATCTCTCACAGAATGTAATTATTGAAAATAGTGTGTGATTATTTCGGCGTCTGATCTCTCAGAGTGCTTTGTGTTTGTCACTCTTTGATCTGTCTGTTTTTTCTGCACGCCATCTGCATAAACTGTTCTGGAAAAATGCAAATATGAGACGCAGTTTTTTTGGTTGTGTCTGGTTTAAATTTAGGATTAAACTCTGAGGGTTTTTTTTTATCTATAGTGTTTAAAACTACTGTGTGTGTGTGTGTGTGTGTGTGTGTGTGTGTGTGTGTGTGTGTGTGTGAGCGCTGCTGCAAAAATTGAGCTGGACCTCCACCAGCTTTATGAGAAACACTTGGGGTTATATCACACCAGAGTGTAACTTGGTGTGGGGTTATTAAGTATAGGGTGCAGGGTTAAAGGTTATTGGAAATGGTGATCAACCTTCACTGACTGAGAAAGATACTACTGTCTCCATCTTAACCATCTTATGGTTTTTATAAATCTAGATTCAAATTTCATTTTTATACATTTTAGTATTTCTTTTGGGTTTTTTTTCCCTGTGACACCAGAGTTTTACTCTAATCCGAATCAGTGTGAGGAATTAAACACAGAGATTTTATTCCGATCAGATGATGATGATGGAGAAGAGTGTGTAGTGTGAAGCATTCACATTGTTACCATTTACAATTTAATTTAATTTTTTTTTTTTTTTTACCCTGAAAAATAAGTTTCATTAAATGAACCCTTTTTAAGCAGCACCTTTTCTTTCTGAGTTCTGAATTTTTTCGTTTCAGGTGTGTGTGTAGTGAACGGATCGGTGCGCGTCGGACCGCAGAGCATCATTAAGCTTTTGCAGTTCTTCTGAATCTTCCTTTGGTTTAATTGGTAATTTTTTGAACAATAGGTTTACCAATGACACAAGGAAAGAATTAGCATTATTTCCTGACTTCCACTGTGTGTGTGTATGTGTGTGTGTGTGTCTGTGTGTGTGCGCCATTTCTCCACACTAGCCTGGTTCCCACTGAAGGCCTGTTAAGGGTGGGGGTAGTGTGCAATGGGAGATCTGAGGGGAAAAGATGGAAAAACATTTCCTCCAGTGTCTTAAACTGAGCTGGGGCGCTTAAATGGTTTCCACACGAGACGAGTTCATTGCGGTTCTTCAACCTGCAGAACAAGTAATGTGTCTCATGGACGTTTATAAACTTATCCAAAATATTTATTCTTACTCAATTGAAAGAAATGTAACTTTACTTAAATCACAGGAAGTGGTATTAATTAGCCTAATAGTGTTAGTTATAGCCTAAATGTTCTAGCTAAGGAGTTCTTACAGGTTCCTCCTAACAAAAGGAGTAACCCTTCAGATTTAAATTATTATTTTGTTAAAATGTTACACATCACTCTTTAGAAAGTGCTTATTAGGCGTTTATTCAAAAATGAAGCTTTGAGTTTTCCAGAAAGATTTTTTTTTCTCCACCCAGAATTCTTTGCTGATGAAAACTTCCTGCTGCAGGGGTTTACTAGAACCTTTAGAAGTTACCTGAGTGTGATCTTGACTCTTACTGCTAGCATTAGCCCAGGCTTTAGTGCAGTAGCTATCTGGGATGCATTAATCTGATCTGACCTCAAACTATTAAAGTTATCCAGAGTGCGTTCTAAAGACTTATGTTCCAGATGTGGGGAACTTTCAGGAAGAAAATGCGGTGTGATGACCTCTCTCTCCATGCAGCTGTATTTATCCAGGGCAAGAATGTCAGTACGTGGAACCTGCAGCTGAAAATATGTGCACACATACACACAGACTCAGTATGATAATTTTTGGTTTGTATGTGTGAGTTTGTGTCTGTTATTAGCTTTAATATCTATGGTTGTGGAATATGCGAATGAATATTACAGTGTAGATACAGCAGATCATCCCTTTTCTTCATACTGCCCTCTAGTGTTCCTCCCCTGCACTGCACTCAGATCTCAGATCACTTTTACTGAGTAATCATACAGTTCTGTGCTCACAGAAACTCATTCTGCTTAGAACCATCATTAGGACGTAAAGGGGTTCCATCAGAAAAACACCTGAAAAAAGTATTGAGGTTCTTACACTTTAAACACTTCATCTTTAGCTAAGCTAAGAATTATGAGGGGGTCTTCCTATCTAAAGAACACTTACGAGTGTGTTTACAGCTTTCTTTCTGCACTATTCTTCACTTTAAGGGTTCTGTTTCTTGCTAGTGTTAATGATGTACACGTTGGTTCGATGTGAGGCGTTTTTATTGGATTCAGATATGATGTGAGACATTGGTTCTGGATTCCACTGAAACTAAAAGTGTGACATTTAAAGCTTCAGCACACAGAAGAGCAAATCAAAGAAACTTCGAAACAGGAAGTAAAATTCTCTGCTATGATAAAACTTCAGACTGGCATCATTAGGCAGTTAAAGTACACTTTTCTCAGGATCTCTCTCTCCTTTTTTCCCTCTTTCTTTTCTCTCTCACACCCTCTCCGTCCCTTTCTGTTACTCTTTTTCTTTCTCTGTTTTCATATCTTTCATTCTCTCTCCCCCTCCTTGTCTTTTCCTTTCTTCTTCCTGTTCCTTTTTTTCCCTCTCAAGTCTCTCCTCACACTATCTCTCTCTCTCTCTCTCTCTCTCTCTCTCTCTCTGTAATAAGTATGAGTGATAGCATGCAGTGAGCAGTGATCTCAGTATAGGCTTTATTTTCTCATTCTTCTCAGAGCCATTGGTTTTGTGCTGATTCGGGTTTCTGTGGTGTTTAAGAGCTTCTGTGCGTGCGGTTAAACTGAAACGCCAAATCTGCACATCTGGAATATATGAGGCTGTTAGGTATGCAGACGCACTGGAAGGCATTTCTGAGGCACACAAAGAGACCTTTAGTTCACACACTGGAGAATAAAGAGGGAGAAACACACACACATACACACACACACACACACACACACACACACAGAGGCTGTGGGTAAGGTTCCAGTCTATTAGTTGCAGTGATTTCAGGGTGTGGATCAGCGGATTCTCATGAGATTATAAAGTCTCGCATTCGGACCTGCTTGCATTCCTCACCTCCTCCTTGAAATTTAGTGTCTGATCTCCGTCTGTCAGACTCCAGCTGTAATAGGAAAGTGTTTTCATAGTTATTTTAATCTCTGAGATAAAGCCTGATGTTCTGAAATGATATGCATCTCTGTGCCGAGACTTTAATGTTTTCCGCATGCTCCAAGAAACCAAACCCACGACTTTACCTGACCCTTCATGTGCAACAGGAAATGAGAGAACAGTCCTATTTGCCATATGGTGAAATAGGCACACGTTGAAAACGTTTCATCTGTGCTAGATTGGTTTATTCGTTCGTGCGACGCTATTAAACACTTCTACAGGCATGAAAAAATTTAATAAAGGCTTAAAAAAAAGGTGTTGTAGCGTAGTAATAAAGGTGTAGAGCTGTAGTGAGGGTGTAGCGCTATAATAAAAGTATAACATAGTTATACAGCTGTAATTAAGCGGTAGTGCTGTAATAAAGGTGTATAAAGGTGTAGAGCTGTATTAAGGTATATTATAGATATAGAGCTGTAATTAAGTGGTAGTGCAGTAATAAAGGTGTAATAGAGGTGTAGAGCTGTAATAAAGATCTATAGCTATAATCAAAATGTAAAGCTGTAATATAAGTATAATATAGTTATAGAGCTGTAATTAAGTGGTAGTGCAGTAATAAAGGTGTAATAGAGGTATAGAGCTGCGATAAAGATGTAGAGCTGTAGTAAAAGTGTAGAGCTATAATAAAAGTATAACATAGTTATACAGCTGTAATTAAGCGGTAGTGCTGTAATAAAGGTGTATAAAGGTGTAGAGCTGTGATAAAGATGTAGAGCTGTAGTGAGTGAAGTGTAAAGCTGTAATATAAGTATAATATAGTTATAGAGCTGTAATTAAGTGGTAGTGCAGTAATAAAGGTGTAATAGAGGTATAGAGCTGCGATAAAGATGTAGAGCTGTAGTAAAAGTGCAGAGCTCTAATAAAGGTATAATATAGTTATAGAGCTGCAATTTGTGGTGGTGCAGTAATAAAGGTGTAATAAAGGTATTGAGCTGTAATAAAAGTGTAGAGCCGTAATAAAGGTATAATATAGTTATAGAGCTGTAATTAAGTGCTAGTGCGATAATAAAGGTGTAATAGCGGTATAGTGCTGTAATAAAGATGTAGAGCTGAAGTAAAAGTGCAGAGCTGTAATAAGTATAATATAGTTATAGAGCTGTAATTAAAAGGTGGAACAGTAATAAAGGTGTTAGTGTGATAATAAAGGTGTGATAGAGGTATAGCGCTGTAATAAAGGTGTAGAGCTGTAGTAAAGGTGTAGAGCTGTAATAAAGGTATAATATAATTATAGAGCTGTAATTAAGTGGTAGTGCAGTAATAAGGGTGTAATAGAGGTATAGTGCTGTAATAAAGATGTAGAGCTGTAGTAAAGGTGTAGAGCTGTAATAAAGGTATAATATAGTTATAGAGCTGTAATTAAGTGGTAGTGCAGTAATAAAGGTGAAATATAGGTATGGAGCTGTAATAAACATGTAGAGCTGTAGTAAAGGTGTAGAGCTGTAATAGGAGTATAATATAGTTATAGAACTGTAATTAAAAGGTGGAACAGTAATAAAGGTGTAATAGAGGTGTAGTCTTGTGATAGATGTTTAATCAAGGTGAAGAGTGAAAATAAAGGTTCAGTAAAGTTGTGTAGTGTTTTAATAATGATTATAAAGGTTATAGAGCTGTAATAAAGTTGTAATGAAGGCATAGACTTTAAATGAAGGTGCGCAGCTACAATAAAGGTGTTTAGCTGTAATAAAAATGTAATAAAGGTGTAGAGCTGTAATAAGGTTTAATAAAGCTGTGGTGATAAACTGGTAAAACTGTGTTATAATAGTGAAGAGCTATAATAAATATGTAATAAAGGACAAATGCTGTAATAAAGGTGTTTTAGAGGTGCATTGCTGTAATAAAGGTGTAATAAAGTGTAGTGTTCTACTACCATGCTTGGTTCTGCTGCCATTTATTGCAGGCTGTATTCCAGACTGCTTCTGTTTCCAAGTTTAAAGCTCTTTAAGTTGGAGTCCTGTGGGATTTGATGGAAAATAACATCTTCAGCCATGTTAAAATAAAACCCTGCTGAAGTCTGGATTTGAGCTGAGGCTCATTTATCTCAGCAAGAAAGAAAGATGAATGATCTTAAGCGAGCTCAGAGTTGTGTGTATGTGGTTTACTGTCTTTCAGAGTTGGAACATTATACTTCCTGTCTATCTGCTGACCAGAAGACATGTGATGATGTATTAATCCTTCATAACATCAGGGTTCAGTATATAACGAGACCCTTGCAACTGCACAATTTACAGACCTGATATTTAAAGTTAAACTTATTCATTTGTGTGTGTGTGTGTGTGTGTGTGTGTGTCTGTCTGTCTGTCTTTCATGTGCTGTACTCCATTTAGTACATATGCGTTTATTACAGAGGAGTTGTGGTTTTGGTTTATAGTTAAACAGTCAGCAAGAAATCCTCTGCATACAGAACATTTGGAACTCTTTAAAGGTTCTTTGTTCTTCTAATGGAACCCTAAAACAGAAGAATAGAGGGAACCTTAAACCTGTGAAATGTTAATAACTCAGTAAGTTTATGCTGCTCATCACCGTGATGCTTTAATGGATGGCCACAAATTTTGGGTTAGTGCCAGATGAAAACTTCAGTGGAGGTTTAATCACAACAGCGTGCAGAACATCTCGTAAAAGTTGGCGCCTGTGGAGCCGTGAGTGTGTGGGCGGGTCAATAACTGTAGGTTATTGTAACTTCTTATGAAGAGTTCTTGTTAAGAACAACACACACTCAAATGTCATTTGCACAAATCTGTCTGGTTCAGCTCTGTGACAATCGGTGTGTGCATGAACCTGATAAAGATGGAGAAGTGTTCCTTCTGGAAGAACTCAAATAGGATGGAAAGAATAAGAACTGAAAAGTAATTTAAAGATCTGATCATTTCTCTCTAACACCACGCCCCCTGCGCTTTATTCCTCTTGCACTACTGAGGCTCACATCTGTTACAGACCCAAACTCCTGAACTTCTTCATCCTGAAGAACATAAACCTATACTGCAGTAGACGGTAACCTGACACTGGGGACTCCTTCCGCACTCACTCACACACACACACATTTCCCCTTATGGAAACAGTCTAAACTAAACAGTCTGTTTATTGTCATTAAAGTGTGTGTTTGTGTGGCGGAGCTTTTATGATAATGATAAAATGATAGTGTCTCAAAGCGAGCAACCTGTGTTACTGTCAGAGCTGCTGTCCTTGTGTGTGTGTGTGTGTGTGTAAGCTGTACTTCACACTGGGAGAAAACACTTGGGAGTAATCAATCAGCATTAGTGTTATTGAAGAGCACATCTGGAACCAACAAGCACAAAAGTGTGTCTAGCTGTGTAAAGTGTGTTTATATATAATTGGTTGTGTGTGTGTTTCTGTGTCTGTGGCTGTGTGTCTGTTAGACCTTCAAGTCTGTGAGAAATGATCGAGATAAATCTAATGTGTGTTTTTGATGTTTTCCAGCTCTTTCTGCTGCTTTATAAACCCCAACCCTGTAAGATCTGTTTGTCTTCTCAAAGACTGTCTTACCTCCCCTTGTCCCCTTGTCCCCTTGGTTGAGTGCCCTAGTTTATCAGTATATAGGGTGGAGTGCAGTGTGTTGATGAGCAGCAGATGTGGAATCCATGTCCTGCTCCTGGGCTTGCTGTCATGTCCTCACTTTCCACTGCACTTTTCCAGCTAGGACATTTTTGTGAGGTTCTGAGTCCCAGGCTTTTTTAGATTTTTTTTAAAGCGCTGCATAATGATCCTGAATCCAGAGAATTTGTCCTGCTTCCAGCTTCAGTTTAGAGAAGCAGTGCACAGCCTGGATTCAGATGATTCCCTGTGTGTGTGTATGTGTGTGTGTGTGTGTGTGTGTGTACAGATCTCAGATGTAAGTCCCAAAATTTAATAATCATTAAAATAACATCTGTATCTATACTCTTACAGCATTACATTGCTGGCAGATGCCCTTACCCAGAGCCACTTATATCTATTTCTTTTATACGACTGAGCAATTGGGGCAGCTTGATGGCGCTGCGAATCAAACCCAGATCTTTCAATTAGCAGTCCAACACCTTAACAACTGTGATACCGATTCTCTCAGCATGGCCTTGTGTATGTGTCTGTTCTAATAAAACACTTCTTTTTTTTCCTCTATGTCCTAATCTCAGCTGAGCAGGTTGACGTGCTGAAGGTTCTGGACTTTCACACTTCTCCAGAAGGAGTAACAAAGACGCAGGGTATGTGTCCTGTCAGGAGAGGATCCAAACCCGATGTGGCCTACAGAGTGGACAAGAAGGTGCAAATCAGCACGGCAACAAAAAAACTCTTTCCAGGTAATAAACCAAACACATGACCGGAGCTGAGACGTCGCTCCATGAATCAGACGTCGGTTTAAATTTAAGATCAACAGTGTGAAAGTGTAGAAGATTTTTAATACTGTAAGTAATTGAGGGTTAAACAGGACTTAAAGTGGAAATAAGTGATGGCTACGCTACTAGTCAGGAAAGCAAACAGCTGATAAATTTAATGTTATTGAGATTAGAATTCTGTAATAAACAACAAAAACCACGCCATACTCCATACTCCAAACGTAATAATCAGTGTGGTTAGTGATAGGATATTTGTCAGAGATTACGCTCACAATTACACATTTTAACAGAAAAAACACTCGACTACTTCTGCGTTAATGTTCCTTTCTGTTATTTTCTCTCTCTGTTTTTTCTTTCTTTCCTTCTTTCTTTCCTTTTTTGTTTGTTTTTTCCCCTTCCTTTTTCTTTCTTCTCTTTCGATTCAGAGTCCTTACTTCCTTTTTTCCCTTTTCCCTTCCTTCTTTCCTTCCTTCCTTCCGTCCTTCCTTCCTTTTTTCCTTCCTTCCTTCCTTTCTTTTCACTGCCCTCCTTCCTTCTTTATTTCTTTTTTCCTTCTTAAATTCTTTTTTGTTAGTTTTTTCCCTTTTTCCTTCAATTGTCCCTGCCTTCCTTCCTTCCTCTTGAATTTCCTCTTTTTTTGTTTGTTTTTTTCCTTTCTTTTCTTTTTCTTTTCTTCTTTTTAGATTCTGAGTCCTTCCTTTCTTTCTTCCTTCCTTCCTTCCTTCCTATTTTTCCTTTCCCTTCTTTCCTTCCCTTTCCCTTCCTTCCTTCCTTCACTTCCTCCCTTCCTTCCTTCCTTCCTTCCTTCCTTCCTTCAATTCCTTCCTTCACTTCCTCCCTTCAATCCTTCCTTCCCTTCTTCCTTCCTATCTTGCATTGCAAATAAAACATTGATACAGCGCTGTGTGTAGTCAGTGTGTAGTTAAACTTGTAAACATCTGTTTTAAATCCTACGTTAAAAATAGTTTTCAGACACATTTGTTTTTTTATTTTTGTTTTATGCTCAGTGTGTTTGGCCTTCATTTACAGCTGATAAACTTTAATATGGTGATAAACACAGCCGTTAAACCGTTGCGACTTCGTTCAGACTTTACAGGAAGAGGAAAAGGGGCTCGTTATTTCAGCATGAAATAATTCAGGCTTGAACAACACTGCTGCTCTGCATTCTGTGGCTCCGCCCCTCTTCTTCAGCACCAGCATGTTACTGTTGATTGTTTTTATTACACACTGTCACATCACCTCAGCTCATGGCACTGTTTCTTTTTTCTTTGCAGCTGGAGTTTTTCCTGAAGATTTCTCCATCCTCATGACCATCAGGCCCCGAGCCGGAACACAGGCCTTCCTGATGTCGGTGTATAACGATAAAGGATTGCAGCAGCTCGGCGTGGAGATTGGACGCACACCGATCTTCCTGTATGAAGATCAGCACGGAAAACCAGCGCCGGAAAATTATCCCTTATTTAGAAACATTAACCTGTCCGACGGGAAGTGAGTAAAACAAACTCTCTCTGATGACATCATCACTGACATCAAACAAAACTAAACAGTAACACAGTCATACAAGAATCCTTTCCTCCAACCTCTCAATCACTTATACTCCTTTTATTTGTCCTGTGTCTTGCTCTTGAGTGCCTCACTTCCCTGAGAGAGTCTCTCTCCGCTAAGTGTGTCTCTTCCCTGAGAGAGTCTCTCTTCCCTGAGAATCTTTCTTCCCTGAGCATCTTTCTTTTCTGAGAGTGTCTTTTCCCTGAGAGTGTCTTTCCCCTGAGTGTCTTTCTCCTGAGTGTCTTTTCCCAAGTGTCTTTCCCCTGAAAGTGTCTGTCTTTCCTGAGGGTACCTGTCTTTCCTGAGAGTGTTATCCTCTCCAGAGAGTGTCTCTCTTTTCTGAAAGTGTCTCTTTTTTCTGAAGGTGTCCTTACCCTGAGGGTGTCTTTCTCCTGAGTCTGAGAATGTGTCTCTGAGAGTGTGTCTGCCCCTGAGAGTGTCTTTCTTCCCTGAGAGTGTCTCTCTTTTCTGAGAGTGTCGTTTTCCCTGAGAGTGTCTTTTTCCCCTGAGAGTGGCTTTTCTGAAGTGTCTCACTCCCCTTAGAGTGTCTTTTCCTGAAGTGTCTCACTCCCCTTCCCCTAGAGTGTGTCTCACTCCCCTTAGAGTTTCTCACTTTGGTCCCTGAGAGTGTCTCTTCCCTAAGAGTGTCCTTTTTCCTGAGAGTTGTCACTTCCCTGAGATTGTTTCTTCCAGGAAATTGTTTCTCTCCTTTGACAGACAGTGTTTTTCTTCCTGAGAGTCTCTCTTTCCTTAGAGGGTTGTTTTCTCTTGTGTTATCTAAAAGAGTGTGTCTTTCTTTTAATCATGTCGTCTCTCTATCTCGTTGAGCCTTTCTTTTTCCATGATCATGCCTGTCTCTCCTGATATGTGTCTCTCCTTATAATGTCTTTTTCTTATGATAGTGTCTCTGTTCTGTGTCCCTCTTAACCCTGTCTCACCATGTTGGTTTGTATGTGGTGTTTGATTTTTCCCTCGCTATGGACAGCATCTGATTAATGTGTGATGAAGCACTGGCCGCTGTGTCATTGTCTATGAGTGGGAGGAGCTTTGAGGGTTCCGTCTTCAGAATGTTTATAGTGGCTCATACGCACTCCACTTCGCTCCACCCCCACACCCAGTTCTGTCATGCTTCCAGCTCTGCAGCTTGATGTCTTGCTGTGGATTTTCAGGATGTCTGAGCACCATTGTTGGAGCGCCATTGTGGGTTTTGGAGGAGATTTTTTTACAGAGTATTTCCACTCCTCAATCTGGAATGATTCCCAGCTGTGATTTGTTGAAAAGTGATTTTCAGTAAAGAGATCGGAAAATGCTCACGTGTGACAGTAAATAGTTGCAGCTGGAGGATTAATCACAGCATCAGCAATCAAACCCAGGATATTATTGATTACCAATTCATTCACAATTTATTATTACATCATTACAACACAGGTCACAACACAACAGGTGATGACAGGGGTCAGTCTGTAGTTGTTATGTTTATTTATACTTTAGTTTTCATGCTGCATCACACAAAGTGTTGGCGTAAAAATAGAACACTGCATGAATCTTTCAGAAGGTCTTCGTGTTCTGTACAGGTGTGATGTCTTAGCTACAGAGAGACAGACAGGGGCTGGGTTTATCTAAAACAAAGGCATGTCTCGGGTACATGTGGGTAAGTGCTGTGCTGCTGGCTGTGCTGCTGGTTTGATGTAATCAGAATGAGATCTGACTGTAAATTACACACAGAATGTTAGTTGAGGTCTTTATGAAGAAAATGAAAAGAGATGCAGCTTTGCTTTTCTCAAGGAATGGAATTTATGGACATTTAACACGGGTTGGAATAAAAGAAATTTACTTTACAAAATTATTTACATGAATTTCAGACTAATGTTCGTTAAGATGCTAAACACAAGTCTGTATCAGCCTGGTTGATGGTCCAGTCTTCATCAGGCTGCAGGACAAACAGTCACAGTATGGCGTTAGTTCTCGCATCACAGCATGCACCAAGAGAATCATCTTGAAATATTTTTTTTTGTTTATATCATGATTAAGAGCATTTCATGACTGTGTGTTTAGGTGGCACCGGGTGGCCATCAGCGTGGAAAAGAAGTCCATCACCATGATCGTCGACTGTAAAAAGAAAATCTCGAAGCCCCTAAGCCGGAGTGATAAACCTGTAATCAGCACCGAGGGCATCACAGTGTTCGGCACCAGGATCCTGGATGAGGAGGTGTTTGAGGTAAGAACTGCATTCTGGGTAATCCTAAGCACTCAGTGTTTCTCTGACTTTCCTTCATGCCATGTTTATGAGGCTTCCAGCATGACCTGAAAAACCTGGACATTTACAGCCTGGTCTTTTAGTCATGGAAAAAGCACCTGGAAACTCTGGATACCGGCTCCAGAGACGTTATATAAGCTGCTGTTTTACACCACTAAACCTCTTCTGGGCTGATTTTTTTTCTGTATGCGGTTGAAGTATTCCAAAATGTTTAGTCTTATACTTTTTTACACACTCACCTCAAGTGTTCTGAAGTACAAGTCTTATGATTTACATTATACTTTAATTAGACTGATTAGATGTATGTTAGATTTACAGTGTATGATGTCGTAGACTGGTTTTGGGTTTTTTTTGCCTTTATTGATAGGACAGGTCAAAGATAAAAGCGAGGGACAGAGAAGGGGATAAATCACTACGGCAAGCAGGGGTGTCTAAGCTCGTCGTTTAGGTGCACACCAACCCTAATCAAACACACCCAAACCAACTAATCAAGATCTTGCTAGGTAGACTTGAAATTTACAGTGTGTTGAGACAAGTTGGAGTTAAACTCTGCAGGACACCGGGCTATCCAGGACTGAGTTTGGACACCCCTGCACTACACCATGGAGACTGCTTTAATAAATTAAGCTCAAAACTTTTTCAGTCATTAACGAGTTCATTAAATCACTTCTTACTTATTTAGTGTTTTCCTTTATGAATTATTTAGTTCTAACAGACATTCATTATTATTTTATTTAGCGGATTGATTTGTTTGAATTGTTTAAACACTTAATGACATTATACGTTAACATCAAGTTAACGAGTGTGTGAAAATTAACACCGAGTTTCTAAGGTTTGGTACATTAGCTTTAGAGTTCCAGAAGAAATGTGCAGATAAAACATTTCAGAATAATTAGCTGTTTTTAGTGATGAAACATATTATTGTGAGTTTGAGTTTTTCCTTCTTTCGAACATAAACACGAGTTAGTGGTTAGCATTCGCCTGCTTCGAATAAACACATGCAGTCGTAAACACCCACAGAGCTATGGAAAAAATCTTAAAGACTAAACAGTGTAGTGTGTTTCATGAAGCCTCAACATGTGTGCTGGTCAGATGAGTCAGGAGACGACATGCTAACCCATCTCCTCGCTAAGAACATGATAATATCGTGCATGCTGATGCTAATGCATGCGGTGTTGGTCTGTTCGATATTAGCTGCTGGAATGTGTTTTGTAAAAATGTTCTGCTACATAAATCAGCAGGAACTTAAAAATAAAGTATAAAAACCTGGCTGTGTCCTGCTTCACTACCTCACTATGTATAAATTGCTATAACGTTAGCGATATAACAGTTAGGACCAGGAATACAAGCTTCAGATCAATGACACGTTGCTTAGATCTGGAAATGAAGTCGGCCGGGATTTCGGTCTAGCTGAGAGCCCTGTGAAATATGGCATCATTTTCCTTAAGAGTGCACAGTAAGCATCACTGCTTCCTGTTTTATGTGGTGCATTCTGGGAATAATTCAAATGAACTTTCGACTTTACTGGAAGAATATACATTTACGTTTTCGGCATTTGTCTGACGCCCTTATCCAGAGCGACTTACATTTATCTCTTTTATACAACTAAGCAATTGAGGGTGAAGGGCCTTGCTCAGGGGCCCAACAGTGGCAACTTGGTGGTGTTGGGAATTGAACCCAGATCTTCCAGTTATCCAACACTTTAACCACTGATCCACCATTTTCCCACTGTGTGTGTGTGTGTGTGTGATGGACTTACTGATTATTTCTGACTGTTTTGTAGATTGGATTAGATCAGATTTGTAGAGTAGACAAGTTGTTCCCTGATTTGAGTTATTCTCTCATTTGAGGACAGTTTAATCGTTTCAGAGAGGTTTCTGGGCTTTGCTGCTGTTTTGCTGGATAAGAGTCTCTTGTTTAATCCGGTCCATCTGTTGAATTTAATTCATTTTTTAGCTCATAATAAATGCGAGCTTTAATGACACTCCTCTGCGTGACTTCAGCACAGAGTAGGACAAAGACTTCTTTCAGGATGCTCTGAGACTCGATTCCAGAATGGACTCATAACATAAACACCTCCATCACTCTCTTGTACCGTGTGTGTGTGTGTGTGTGTGTGTGTGTGTTTGTGTGTGTGTGTGTGTTTCTGTAATCGGACACTTTAAAACTCCATCACTCGGTTATACTGAGCTTTTGTGTATGTGTGTCTGTGATTGTGTGTGCGTTAATGTTTATATCTTATGTGTATCTGCATGCCTTTGTTTGATTGTGTGTATTTATGTGTGTTTGCATGTCTGCGTGTGTTTATGTGTTTATATGTGTGTGTATGTCTTTTTTGTGTATGTGTGTGTATATATCGTATATGTGTTTAGATAAAGGGGGGTTTTTTTTCAGGTAAACTAATCAAAATCAGTCACTGCGATGAAATGAGTCAGATTGGTAATTCAGTCACTCTCATTTAAATTGACTCTAATCAACAATAGCACACTTCATCAGACAGCAACGTTCTGTATGTTTATCTTATAGAATAATCGACTGTTTCAGCTGCCATTGTGTAAGTTTGACTCTGATTCAAATGTCACCTCTGACAGTGATGAATCACTGATTCAAAGAATCAAGTCATTTAAAAAAAGACTCATTAAGCAAGGTGATGGAGGTTGTTAAATACTGTAACTGTCTTTTTTACACACAGACACACACACACACATTCAGGTGAGTGTTTGAGTTTTGGCAGAAATTTAGCTTTGAGATAAACACAGGTGGGTAATACTGGGCTGCTGAGTGAGGATTAAATGTTCTGTGAGTTTCTGTGTTTGGATAAAAGTGAAACAGTATTGTATGGGGGTGGGTCTGCAGATGGCATAAACAGGTGTGAGTTTGGACGTGGGAGCGTCTGCAGAGGAAAATATGATCTGTGTGTGTGTGTGTGTGTGTGTGTACGTGAGTGTGTGTGTTTCTGAGCCAGAAGTTCACAGATGTTTAAGAGATACTGTGATTTAAAGAAACCCACACAGGACACAAACCTGGAGACTCTTTTTGTTCCCTGTGAAAAGTGAAGCAGTTCAATGTGTGGTACAGATTATTGAGTGTGTGATGAATCACGATATTTTACACACGGTGTCAGTGGTAGCAATTATTGAGTGTGTAATGAATCACGATATTTCACACATGGTGTCAGTGCTGTAATGAGATTTTCGGCTCAGTAAGCTTCGGCATTAATTGAAGGGGTGCAAAAACTTTTCAGATAAGCTAAAGAAGTGACAGTGATGTCTCTTTAAAATTCCAGGTTAAGATGATCATCATTCCGTAAAGTTTATAACTAACTAATCCGTAAAGTTTTGCAGGCAAGTTCATAAAAAGAACCATCCACAACAGACAATTTAATTCACTTGAACAGACATGTTTAGCTAGTTTTACTCTGATCAACCAATCAGAGGACAGAAAATGCTGACATCATTATGAGCCCTATATCAGGCCCTAAAAGGCTAATTTAAAAAGCTGATTGGGAAAAATTTATATAGTTTACATTTTATGGGCAGCACTACTCATTCTGAAGGCTTTGGCAAATTAGATTACCCTAGAAACTGAAATCTGATTGGACAAAAAAATCTAACATCCACATACACGTACTGGAAGCAGTGCAGCGAGAGAAACACTATAAAATAAAGAGAATAAACTGTTGGGAATAAATTAATACAATGGACCAAATTAATACATAATGGAACAAATATTATAATTTAGGTTGTAAATGTAGGTCAGCTTCTGATAGTGTTTAGGCAGCAAAGAAGACCTTGCTGGTCCTGACTGCACACCAGTGAATCATACATAGTACAACATAAATTAAATATATAAGTATGAGCATGAGATGTTAAATAAATACAATATGACTATAAAGTATAAGATTTATATATATATATATATATATATATATATATATATATATATATATATATATATAGATATATATATACACCATAGAAAAAGTAGATACACATGGATAACACATATTTAGCAGTGAGTGTTGTAGTGGGAGCTTCAGCTAACTGCATCAAAGTTTCTCCTCATCTGTTTAACTGCAGATGTTCAGTATTTTGTTGGAGCTGTTTCTAGTGAAGGTTTTTCATTTGTTGTCGGTATTTTGCACAGGAGGAACAAGGAGGAAGCACAGCTCTTCCTCTACCTCACTGTTTGTACAGTGAACACACAGTCTCTGTTCTCGGCCCGGTTCTCTTATAATGGTGCTTGTCCATGGAAAGACTGTGTTAATTTAGCTTGTAGCCGCTCAGGATTCGTCTTTGCTTCAAATATCTGATGCTGTACATAAAAGTCTGCCGATTTATATTCTCTGCTTTAGGGTTCGATAGCAGTGTAGTCTGGAATAGGTTTGTGTCTGAGTATTCCAGTGTGCCTCATACACTCTCCTCATCTGTTCAGTCATGTGCTGGACTCTTATTAGACAGGCCGGGGCGTTAGTGAGGCTCAGGACCAGCTGACAGAGGGTTTTTAGGTTTTAGGGTATTGTCTCCAAAATGTTACCGCTTTTTATTGCCTAAATCTGCCCTGCATGCATTGGCTGGTTAAACTTTTAGAATATTTCCACAGAATTCTGTGAGAGTTTCTGTGGGATGTTTGTCACATATAATGTGGACCGCAAGCCTGAAAACTCAATAGGCGCAATCACACTGTTGAAAATTTGAATGGGGATGTCTATTTTGTAGATTTTTTTCTGATTACATGAAGCTCTTTGTGTTTTTTCTTTAGAGAGTGAGCGCATGTCTGCTGTCCTAAGATCTGACAATTTTTTGGAAGACAACTGTTTAGGTTTTGGTTAGATTGACTGTAAGGGTACCAGTTCTAACAATAATGCTCGAAAAGTTCTCGCTGCTGCTTCTGTGGGATTTTGTAGATTAAGATTGTCTGTGTAGAGCAAAAAAATGAAGCTACAGAATGTTTTAGTAACACAAATTAAAAGCATTTAAAATTGTCAATTGTCATGTCAAAATGCAAAAATTTTTAATTTGGGTTCTGCATTTTTTTTTGGACCCCTGGGCTCGATTATTGGAAGATGCGTGTACATTTACAACATTTAGCAGACGCTCTTGTCCAGAGTGACGTACAAAAGTGCTTTAAGTTTCACATCATGGAACAGCTCAATACTGGTACAATAGCTCACACATCACACTGTAACAACCCACAAAAACTGTTGAAAAAGCAGTATAGATGTTTTTGTGCTAGGTATTTGAGAAAGAGGTGGGTCTTTAATCAACAGTCGGTGACTCTACTGTTCTGACATTAATGGGAAGTTCATTCCACCATCTTGGTGCCAGAACAGAGAAAAGTCGTGAGGCAGATCTACCTTGTGTTGTAGGGGCTGGTGGGACTAATCGAGCGATGCCTGTGGATCTGAGGCAGTGTGGTGCTATGCGAGGAGTCATGAGTGCTTGTGCTGTGGGTCTTGTGTCTTTTGTGTTGAGGCAGCTGATGGTCTGTGTGGTAGCTGGTATTTGGTCTCTGCCTATGGTGGTCTTTAAATCTGGTGACTATTGGGTTTGGGTCTATCCTGAGTGGGGGTTTTTTCTTGGTTTAAATGGAAGTGATCCTACAGGTGTGTGTCTTTGATAGATAGATGTTGTGCAATAAATGTGTTGAAAATGTCAGAGTTGGAAACTCTGTATAATATTCTTTTTTGAATGCTTCAAATGTGATTCCAGGAGAAGTCTTTTCTAGGAAAAAGTGTTGAAATTGTAATGTTGGCAGTAGGTAACGCCGTGTGAGCTTTTTTACTCATCTTCTTTACTGTCTCGGCTACTCTGCCTCCTTTAGAGTGTAGGGTGCTCATTTCAGTGTGTATTACATATTATTATGTTGTTAGAGTCGTGTCGTTTTGACTGACAGTAATTTTAAAATGCTGGCTGTGGTGGGGCATCAGAATTTTGTGTGGGTAAACAGCCGCCTGTGGTTCTTGTATTTGCCATTCGAGTCCACAAGAACTGCTGTCTTTGGGTTGCGGATGGCTGCTTGACTGATTGGCCAGTGGGCCGCTTGACTAGATGAACGTGACTGTCGCTTTCTCTCTCTCGCTCTCTCTCTCTCTCTCTTGCTCTCTCCATTTTCTCTTGCTTTCTTTTTTTTATCTTTCTCTCTTTACCCTTCTTTTTTATTTATCCCTTTCCCCCTTTCAATATCTCTTTTTTTCCCTCTGTTTCTGCCATATTCTCTTTTTTTCTTTCCCTTTTTCCCTACCTTTTAAACTTTCCAGTTTCTCTCTCGCTCTCTCCCTCTCTTTCTCTCTCTCTCTCTCTCCCTCTCTCTCTCTCTCTCACACACACACACACATTCTCTCCTTCTCTCTCTACAAACACACTTTTCAGAAGAAATTATTACACTACTGAAAATCAGTCTCAGGTTTTTAGTGAAAGTGTAAAAATTCTGCATTCGGATTTTCTCTCCGCATTTTTTTCCAGTCTATGCATGCATTTTTCACCTTTCTTCCACTTTGCCTTTTTTTCCAGGAAACTGGCCTCCTGTGGAGAGAAAGATTGAGAACTAAGCGTCCATCACACACACACACACACACACTCTTCCACTGCTGGGAAACACATTGTATGGTTTAACTCTTCCTTGGAGAGTAATAATACCGGCTTCATTGCTGCTGTTTGGAGAAAACCTCTCTGGCTCTGATGCTCGTCGTTCTCTATCATTACTACTAAAAACCTGCATCTATTTGCTGATTGAACCTAAGAATGATTTTAATGTTTAAATCCTACTTTTTCCAGTTTTGGATTCTATTTTTTTTTTTTTTTTTAATCTTATATGTATCTTAGTTGTAGAACCCCTGAAGCTGTGAAGATGTGCAGCTCCTCCTGAAGCAGGTTATGAAGGAGGAGCAGGTTTATAAAGTATGGATGAAAATAGAAATAAATGAAATGAGCTGAAACAAAAATTCATCTTTGCAGCACTTTCGCTTACCAGCCGTCTCACAGTTTCCTCAAGGAATGTGGACCAAACTCCAGAGACTAAAATTCCAACATACTCTCTTTCTCTCTCTCTTGTACTCACACACCTTCAAATTCTGTCTCACCACCTGTCTTACCGGTTTACAGACAGTTTTAATCTTATGACAGGGTGAAACCTGAAATGAATTGTAGGCAGTGTGTTAAAAGACATAGCGAGAAGCTGCATGAAACATTGTGGAGCCTATAATGTGCTAGTCTGATGTTAGTTTTAGCTTCACACTACGAACACACAGACATGAGTTCAAAGGCCATCAGCAAGCGTTTCAGAAGCTCATTCATGTCAACCTTCAATGTTCTGCAAAAATAAATTATAGCTAGCTGGCGTGCTAATTAGATGGAATAATAGAGGCTGTGTGGGATAAAAGCTATATATTATTAATTAAATTCATTTGTGAACATATTCTCCTGTGTTTTTTCAGGGAGACATCCAACAGCTGCTGTTGGTGGCAGACCCGCGAGCGGCGTACGATTACTGTGAACATTACAGTCCAGAGTGCGGAACACCTCATCAGGAAACTCCACAGGCACAGGAACCCGAGGTGGAGGTGAGACCTAATAAAGTCACCAATCAGATAAATTAGATGATACAGCAGAAAGACATGCGATCACTTCAACCAGCTGATGTGGATTAGTGTCCTGTTAAAAAACTCGTCTTATCTAATAATCATAACTCGATAAATAGCCTGTAAGTGTTGATGTGGACTTGTTGATTATTTAATGACTGTATTGTCGCACAGTTTGTCTCGTAATCTGTAGTGTCTGTGACTGAAACGCACCACTCGAGCCATGCGCGCGCTTAGATTTTCCAATGATATTTAAGAAAAAAAACTTATGAGCTCAGAGTGGAAACATTTCCTGGTGATATATTTCCCTTAATGACTTGCGCAGGCTGCAGCTCTCTCAGAGGACTGATCAGATTTTCCCCTCCGATATGCGGGGCTGCGACACCTGGTAAAGCTGAAAGGTTCGGCACACGTCGCTAACACTGTGATAAATAATTCTTATAACGCGCAGGGAAAAAAAAAGAGTGTGGTGGATTAACGCATAATAAAAAAAAGAGCGAGACTGAGAGAGAGAGAGAACGCTCAAATTAAAATAGAGAATAATACAGAGGTGTGAAAATCTGCACAGTGTCAGGAGTCAGGACTGCATGTGCATGAGTTTTATTCTCTTTACAGCTCCAAAACACAATCAAGAAACTGATTAACTACCATCCAAATGAAGCTTTGTCTCAATCTGTCTGTCTTTCTATCCATATTGCTCCGTCTGTATTTCTCTCTTTTTCTATTTCTTTCTTCTTCTCTGAGTTGAAGTGGTAAATGGTGACCATCTATGGTCAGTGGAGTGTACATGTGATTATTCTCTCTCTCTCTCTCTCTCTCTCTCTTTCTCTCTCTCTTTCTCTCTCTGTCTCTCTCTCTCTTTCTCTCTCTGTCAGATTTTTTTTGATGACATTCAAATGTAATTCCCTTTTTTTTCTCTCTCAGTACAACCCTGAGTATACAGATTATTACGACTACACTGAGGGGGAAGTCCCAGCTACTGATGTTCCTCTAAAGGAAACTGACACCAACACTGACACCGACACCAAGGTAGCGCACGCTCATTGATATTCATGAGCCCTGATGTGACATCACACAAAGCTGAGGGACGTGTATGTGTTTGTAATGGCCTATCTGCACTTTTAGACCAGCACGGGAGAGCTAGATTACTACACCGAGAGTGAGCTGGAGTACGGCACCGTAGACGGATCAGAACCCCAGAGTACCACAGGGTCACCTGTTAAAACTGAGGTCAGTATATGCTCACATATACACAAACACTACACACACTACACATCTATAAACACACATATACACGCACACTACACACACATACACTACACATATATACACCCATACATATACACACACTACACATACACACACAAACACAAATACACATATATGAACACACATATACACTCACAATAAACATACCAAACAAACACACACATACACACTACAAATATACACACTACACATATATGAACACAAATATACACTCACACTACACATACACATACAAATGCACATATATGAACACACATATACACTCACAATAAACATACCAAACACGCACACATACACACTACAGATATATGAACACACATAAACATACACACACACTACACATATATACACCCACTGATATACACACACTACACATACACACATAAACACATGCACACTACACATATATGAACACACATATAGACCCACACTGCACACACACACACACTACACATACATTCGCATATACACACACTAAACCTACACGCACAAACACATATACACACCTATACACAGAGGCCTCTAATTAATTAGTAATTAATCAGACTTCCTCTGTGAGCAGGAATTGGCGTATGAGGAGGAAATTGTGGATGATTACATCACCAGGGTGGAGCAAGTGGGCGTGGACTCGCCTCCCACAACTGTGGAAACCAAAACCGTGGAGATGGGAGAGAGTGATGTCACTTCCTTTAAAGAGTATGACATGAGTGAGTTCGAGACTAAAGAACTGGACCCGAGTCACTACGATGACGGCTTCTACGACTACGGCACGGTGGCCCCGGGGCCTGACCCGGTCCAAGAGCACGAGGTGGAAATGCCAGCAGAGACCGGCCAATCAGAGGGCGTGAGTTTACATTCTTAACATTTAAAGAATAAGGAGTTTTAACATTATAGAATTTGATCTTGTTAGAATCAAACATTTAAAACAGTAATTGCTTAAATTAATTAACAGTTAGACAGACAGACTGAACAGTAATGAGAGTGAGATTAATGTATCTTAATGGGACACACTTAAGTTTAAAAACATAGCAAGAAAAAGGGTAAGGAGAAAGAGGTGATGGTAAAGGAGAAGTAGTACAATAAGGAAGAAGAAAAAGAAGAAGAGGAGGAATTGATGGTAGAGAAGCAGTAGAATGAGAGAGGAGGAGGAGTAAAATAAGAAAGAGGAGGAACAGAATGAGAACGAGAAGGAGAAACAGAATAAGAAAGGAGGGGGAGTAGAATGAAAAAGAGAAGGTGAAGGGGCGGGATGAAAAAGAAGAGGAGGAGTAAAATGAAAAAGGGGAGTAGAACGGAAGAGAGAAGAATAAGAGTAAGGAAGAGGAAAGAATAGAAATAGGAGGAGGAGCAGAATGAGAAAGAAGAGAAGTAGAATGAAAAAGAAGAAGAGAAAGTGGAATAGAATGGAAAAAAGAAGAAGAAGGCTCAGAACAAACAGGGGAAAAGGAGTAGCCAGAGGAGGAGAAGCAGAATAAGAAAAAGGAGGAGAAGAAAGAGGAGAAGCATGATGAGAAATAAGACAAGGTGGAGGAGGAGTAGAATGAGATATGGTGGAGTAGCTGGAGAGAGAAGAGGAGTAGAATAAGAGAAGAGGAGTAGAATGAGACAGAAGAGGAGTAGAATAAGAGAGAGGAGGCGGATTAGAATGAGAAAGAGGAGGAGTAGACTGAGACGGAGAAAGTCAAGAAATAAAAAAGGAAGATAAAGAGGAGTAAAAAGAGGAAGAGAAGGAGTACAAGGGGGAGTAGAATGAAAAAGAGGAGAATGAGTAAACAAAGAAAGAGAAGGAGGAAGAGTAGAATGAGAGAGGAGAAGGAGGGTGACATGAAATAGGAGTAGTAGAATAAGTGCTAGGTGGACAATTAGAATAAGAAAGCGAAGGAGAAGTAGTGGAATGAGAGAGAGCATAAAAAAGGGGAGAAGGAGGAGGAGGAGTAGAACGATGTGATGGCGTAGGTGTAGTAAAGTGGTGATATATTTAGGTTCGGTTTTGGCACATGCTGTACTGTAGTATCATGCTAATAAATCTCAAATCTACTGTTTAGCATGTGTTTGGTCTGGCAAACACTCACACACACACTCACGCACACACAAACTCCTTAAACTGAAGGATTTCTTGGCATGTGCTGGAGTGTGTAAACAGTCTCCTGGGACTGGAACCTGTGTGAATAAAGGGAATTTGTCTCTTTAACACGTAACAAGCCACAAACACCTCATTACCAACTGATTACACATCAAAATAGCTTTACACTTTAAGGGAAAATCAGCAACAAAAAAGTTTCCAAAGAAGTCGTGAATATTGCAGAGGGAAGGGAGAGATTTTATTCCACTATATCAGCGTTTAAATACAAAAAACTATTTGTGTGTGTGTGTGTGTGTGTGTGTGTGTAGAGGACTGCTGGTGGTTATGGAGGAGAGAAAGGACAGAAAGGAGAACCTGCTGTCATTGAACCGGTAAGAAAAAAAAATAATTGTATAAAAATTAGGAACAGGTTTATTAAAGATATATATATGTGTATGTGTGTGTGTGTTTTCAAGGCTGAGGTAAGGTGTATGGTCTGGGAGGACAGGGGCAGGGTTAATCTGCGGTGGGTTAAGATCAGGGCAGGGCATTGGGGCAGGGATAATCTGCAGTGGGTGAGGAGCAGGGCGAGTCTATTCTCAGGGAGGAAAGGGGCAGGGATAACCTGCGGTGGGTGAGGAGCAGGGCAGGGTGTATGGTCAGGGAGGGAGGGGGCAGGGTTGATCTGCGGTGGGCTAGTAGCAGGGTTGATCTTATAGTCAGGGAGGGAAGGGGCATGGATAATCTGCGGTGGGCTAGGGCCAGGGCAGCGCATATGGTGGGGTGGGTGGGTATACTATGGTAATAATAATGTATTCCTTAACCCTTTCCAGTTCAATATTTCTGACACCCCAATACTGAGGTTATGGAAAAATGTTGGTGAATTACTTGAAAGTAGACTTCAATATAAATTAATATAATATTTGGAGAAAACAGAGACGGCATCTCCATTGAAGAATGGAGTTCCGTCTAGCTAATCTTCGAGGAAAGTAGTCAACAAATTCCGTGCTGTGTTCAGTTTACACCCAAAAACGCCCTTATCCTTCCATATGCGCCACATTGAGCATTTTATTAGTTGAGTCACCTTCAGTTTTTTATTTCCACTGCATATAATTTGTCGAGGTCACAGTTTCATCCCTGTTAATATTCCTGCAGGCACACCCACATGAGTATAACACACGACTGCAATGTTTACAACTTGCACAATCTATTGGCTTAAATCTGACAGGCTCTAACAGCAGAGCGGGCAAATAAGTTAAAAACATGATGCAGGGAAATCATAATGTCAGACAAGGTTCACTGTAGCATGGAAAAGGGTTAATATTAATCTGCAGCGTCTGACTCGGATATTAGCAACCTTCTGATCTGTACTGATTAATGTCATCCTCATTTCTTCATTTCTATTCGGGTTTTTACACTATTAAATCGTTTTTCACCTACAGTGAGCTTTAAAGCAACATCTGTACTGAACAGCTGTTCACATTAGAAACTACAAACAAAGAAGCTTTCCAGGCGTCATTCACTTAAGAGCATCAAATAAAGTCAAGTTCATCTTTGACTGAAAAGGCTAAGTCTCTGCGGACAACACAGCGGATTAGTCTGTATGCTTTAAACAGATCTGCTTTATTCTGGACGCACACACACACACACACACACACACAAAAAAAAAATATTTTTATTGACAAATAAAATGTTTTTGGTCTGTGTTTGCTGTAAAACTCATAATCTATAGCACACCTGGATTACTTTAGACATGTTTACAAATCTCTATAAAGGGGAAAATAGGAAGGAATAACAAAGGGGAACAAGAGTGTCGTAAGCACAGCATGCACAGCATCTTACAGTAATGCTGCTCAGCCACTGCGTTCGTGTCGTTACGGAAGGCACACACTAACTTTTCTGCTGTTAACAGGGTGCCAGTAATTTTGTATGACATGAAGTGTCAGTGGAGGTTAATGTTATCAAGTCTTTGTAAATGTGATTAAGATGAAGATTGAAAGTGAAATCTGTCTCAGTAGAAGAGAATTTGAACCTTATTGTGCAGCTGAAGCAACTCATCAATCCCATCATTCTGAAAGTTAAGCACTAACCTTAGCTCAGGCGGAACTCTTACTCTACAGCTACTCTGTCTAAGATAAAATTATTGCTGGCAGAGAGACAAAACAATCATGACATTCTATTTTGACTTGAACAGATGTACACAATAAAAATCTTTATTAATTAAATATCTGTGTGTGTGTGTGTGTGTGTGTCAACTGTTTAGCCTAACTCTCTCTTACTTTCCGATGTTTTGGTTTTCAGGGAATGATAATAGAGGGACCACAAGGTCCACCAGGACCCCCGGTAAGCATGAACACAACGCACACACAAACACACACACACACACAGAACACAGCTGGAGTAAATGCATTCAGATGTATATTGCCTGAAATTTTACACCCTCTTACACACATTCTCCTGAACCCTAAAAACAAATGTTCAAGGCAGTAAGAGTCAGTAAATTTTGTGCGTGTGTTACAGGGTATTCCCGGCTCACCGGGTATTCAGGGCCCCACTGGCCTCCCTGGTGATTCCGGCGCCAAAGTAAGTAAAACCTTTTTTGGTCAGTAATAACAAATTTATTACACAATAATAACCTGTTTATTACATGTTAATAACATGTTTATTGCATAATAATAGAACTTGTATTGCCCATATGCCCATCATTCATATAAAATGAAAAAACAAACATAATTTAAATGCAAGCTCCACTCCCAGCTTTCTGACATCAACAGGACATCATCAACCCCAGCAGGCATGCTTCTGTTCACTTCTTGTTTGAAAAACAGGAAGTTAAAGTGAAAAGTAAATTTATATATTAGCTAACAGCGTTTGGGATATAACATACCCAGCCGATACACACTCTCATTTATTACTGCTAAATTTTTTGAGACCTCCACCACCTGACCATCATTCACTCTGTCACCCAATGATTGCATTGCTGACATTTGGCAAGCGTGTATCTAAAGCAACTTAGATTTATTGTTATGTTATTATCCAGCTAAGTTAAGGGTTTTTCTTAGGAGCCTAGCAGTGGCGGCTCAGTGGTGCTGGGAATTAAACCCATGATCTTCAGATTACTGGTCCAACACCCTAATAACTAAGCTACCACTTCCCCATGATGAAACAAAATAAGCAACCTCCTCCGGGACATGCCATGCAGATTTGATACACACACAAACAAAGTAGTAGATGTCAAGGAGTTTACAATAACATCAGGATTTCTGGTAGCACACATGCACACATATGGGAATCATTAGAACTGTGCCGTCTGGAAAAGTGGTGTGACATGCTTGCTAAAGACATACACACAGACACATACACACACACATTCTTTCACAAATACACTTAATGTTGAATGAAATTTATTAACTTCTAGTGTGATGTGTGTGTGTGTGTAGGCACAGAGGAGTGTCTAGTGTGTATTGAAGTGTGTGTGTGTGTGTGTGTGGGCACAGGAGAGTGTGTAGTGTGTGTACTCATTGGCGTGTTTGTAATTACGGTAGTGTGGGGGGTATTGAATTTTGTGTGTCTGTGTGTAGGTACAAAAGGATGTGTGATATAAGAGTGTGTGTAATTACCAGAGTGTGTGTAGTTTGTGTAGTTATGGGAATGTGTGTAGTTACAGGGGTGTGAGCAGTGTGTGTAGTGTATGAACTAGAGGAGTGTGTTATCTAAAATTTGTTTCACTCTCTCTCTCTCTCTCTCTCTTTCTCTCTTTCTCTCTCTCTCTCTCTCTCTCTCTCTCTCTCTTTTTTTCTCTCTTTCTCTCACCCTTTCTCTCTCTCTCTCTCTCTCTCTCTCTCTCTCTCTCAGGGTCCCCCTGGTCGTCCTGGTATTCCCGGTGCTGATGGAGTTCCTGGACCTTCAGGAACTGTCCTCATGCTGCCAGTAATCTCTTCATTCTTTATATTTTATCGATTTTATATTTCTATCCATCTGTTCACTTGACTGCATCTTCTTCTGTTACTCTGTCCATCTGTTCCTTCCCTTTTATTGTTTCTCCATTTTTCCACCATTCCTGTCTTTGTCTGTTTTCACTTCTTTTAGAGATCTCTTGATCCATTTTTCTATTTTTTCAGCCTTCGGGTTTATCTTTTATCTCTGCTGCATTTCAAAACTGTATTATATGATCCCCTTGTTAACCCTTACACTGTGTGTGTGTGTGTGTGTGTGTGTGTGTGTGTGTGTGAAGTTCCGTGCAGGAGGTGAGGCTTCTAAAGGTCCGGTGGTGACAGCACAGGAAGCTCAGGCTCAGGCCATCCTGGCTCAGGCGCGGGTGTGCTCTTCTTTTTAATAGTACATGTTTACTGATAATCTAACTGCAAAGTCTAATTAGACTGACGCTGTGTTCTGATTGGCTGGTGTGTTTACAGCTGACGATGAGAGGTCCGCCCGGGCCTGTGGGGTTATCTGGCAGAGCAGGACCGATGGTGAGTGTTTAAGAGCACACCCACCCACAGACACACATTGTTGTGTATATATTTTTGCACTGTGTTAAGTATATATGTGTGTGTATGCGTGTGTTTTAGGGTAATCCTGGATCACAAGGTCTTAAAGGTGATAGTGGAGACGCTGGTCCACCTGTAAGTAACACTTTTAACTTTTAGTCACACCTAGTCTAGACTAGTCTAGTGTGTCGGGCTTTATGTGTATAAAAAAGCTAGGTGGGCGTGACTTTATGTATGCAGTAAAATTAGATGGGCTGGGCTTTATGTTTATAATAAAGTCAGATGGGCGGAGCTTTATGTGTATAATAAAGACGAGTGAGCAGTCAGTAAAGTCAGGGCGGGACTTTAGTTGTATAATAACGTCGACTGGGAAGGGCTTTATGTGTATTATAAATTTAGGTGGGCTTTCTGTTTATAATAGAGTCAGGTGGGTGGGACTCTATATGTATGATAACATCGGCTGGGCAGGGCTTTATATGTATGATATCGTTGGCTGGGCAGGGCTTTATATGTATGATATCGTTGGCTGGGGCTGGCGGGGCTTTATGGGCATGGCTGGGCATGGGCTATATCGTCGGCTGGCCAGGGCTGTTATAGGGGCTTTATATGTATGATATCGTTGGCTGGGCAGGGCTTTATATGTATGATATCGTCGGCTGGGCAGGGCTTTATATGTATGATATCGTCGGCTGGGCAGGGCTTTATATGTATGATATCGTGTCAGGGCTGGACAGGGCTTTATATGTATGATATCGTCATGGCTGGGCAGGGCTTTATATGTATGATATCGTTGGCTGGGCATGGGGGGCTTTATATATGTATGATATCGTTGGCGGCTGGGCAGGGCTTTATATGTATGATATCATCGGCTGGACAGGGCTTTTATTTATATGTATGATATCGTTGGGCTGGGCAGGGCTTTATATGTATGATATCGTTGGCTGGGCAGGGCTTTATATGTATGATATCGTCAGCTGGACAGGGCTTTATATGTATGATATCGTCGGCTGGGCAGGGCTTTATATGTCTGTATGATATCGGGTTGGCTGGGCAGCAGGGCTTTATATGTATGATATCGTCGGCTGGGCAGGGCTTTATATGTATGATATCGTTGGCTGGGCAGGGCTTTATATGTATGATATCGTCGGCTGGGCAGGGCTTTATATGTATGATATCGTCGGCTGGGCAGGGCTTTATATGTATGATATCGTTTGGCTGGGCAGGGCTTTATATGTAGGATATCGTTGGCTGGGCGGGGCTTTATATGTATGATATCGTTGGCTGGGCAGGGCTTTATATGTATGATAAAGTCGGCTGGGCGGGGCTTAATATGTATATTTACAGGTGGGCTGGACTTTATTCAGACTTGCCGCTTCTTTATTCCTCCTGTAATATTTCTGAGGATTCTTTTCATGTTTTTTTTTTTTGAACTGTGGGGTTTTTTTTATTGAATTCTTTCCACCCAAATAGATTTTCTTCACACACACACACACACACACACACGGCTGTCTGTAAAATGCTGGAATATTTTCCTGTCGCTTTCTGTCTGTATTTTGCTAATGATCTGGATTAAAGACTGTGTGTTATTATTGTTGTGCATGTGAATGTGTCTCTTCCATGCTGTCTTAAAGAGTGTTAAGCATTATTTCTGAGCTACTGTGGTTCACGCCTGTGTAATTGATGAATGCGGTTTGTATTTCAGGGTCCGAGAGGACTGCAGGGTCCCACTGGCCCTCTGGGGAAACCAGGGAAAAGGGTAAGAACAAAAAAAACAAAAATGTGTCATTAGAATGTGTTAAACTCGGCTTAGGCATCCTGACAGCGCTGTGATTAGCAGCAGAGCAGTGAGAGACAACAAGCCTCCAGCCGCAGCCACACCCAAAGCCCAAGCGCTTTTTAGTGTGTTCTCTTGCATTCACACTCCTCTTTCACCTTAATGTTCTAGAGGACAGTAAAACGGATCACTGTATTATTATAAAGCAAAGAGCAAGAAGTCAAAACTCATGGTAATTGGCTGAGTGTGAAACGTCCAGAGAGGGAAGCGGTGTTAGAGATGTGCTGGAAAATCACAGGTGCTCCAATCCGGAAAAATCTGGATTTTTTAAAAGTACTTCTAAAGAACTAAAGCCAGTTCTGAAACAATTTTAATTATTAAAAAACCCCACCACAACGCCACTTTACATCCCAAAAACACCACTTTACATCCCAAACTCCCACAATTTAGGTAAATCCTAAACCTCTGTTACATCCTAAAGCCCCCCTTCCTGTACATTCTAACCCCCTACACCTCTCTAAACCTAAACATCCTCACTTCAATTACATCATAAACCCTCGAACTTTGTACATCCTCAACCTCTGTTAAAACCTAAACTTCCTCATCTCTCTACATCAACCCCCAACCCCTCTTAACCTCTAAACCTCTACTACGTCTGTTACATCTTAAACCTCTGTTACATCTTACATCTCTGTTGCATCATAAACTCCTCACCTCTTTTACATCCTAAACTTCCACCTTTGGTACATCCTTAACCCCTGTTACGTCCTAAATCTTCATTACATCTTAAACCTTGGTTACATCTCAAAGCTCCTCATCTTCATTACATCCTAAACCTTCACAACTCGCAGCGGAAACCGATATACACAAGCATTTTTACTCTACCTATCTCAGAAACTGAACTTATCTCCTCCTGGTTTGATTTGATTTGATCTTTTAAGCATTGATTCTGAAGGTGATGCAGCATGATGAATTGAAGCCTGCTGAATCAGACATGTCTGTAAATTATTTTCAAGGTCAAGGTTTCTGTAAAGGTAGTCACATTTCTCTATATTGCTGCTCCTGCACAAAATCTCATCTGACCATGACTGGCTAGCTTCAGGACGGTGGCTTGGTGGTAAGCACTGTTGCCTTACAGCAAGAAGGTCCCTGGTTTGATTCCTTTTTTCTGTGTAGAGTATAAGTTTAGTCCAAACATGTATGTTAGGTTATTTGGTGATTCTAAATTGCCCATAGGAGTGAGTGTGTATGTGTGGACCTGTGATGGACTGGAGACCTGTCCAGGGTATACTTCTCCAGCAGATCCCCGTGACCCCGAATTAGGGAATAAGCAGGTATAGAAGATGAATGACCAGCTTCACAGAGGAGAGAAATCAAGCTTCCATTCAAAGAGCACGATGTGTCTGAGTTCCGTCAAGTGTTCAGTGATTTGTTAGTGTGTTTATAAATCATTGTCTCTGGTGCTCATTCTGTTGCTTTTATTTGATTGGACATACTTAACACTTAATGTCTGAATGTGTCTCAGGGTCGTTCAGGAGCTGACGGAGCCAGAGGAATGCCGGGAGAAGCAGGAGGAAAGGTATGGCTCTTTCTTTCTTTTTTACTTTCTTTCTTTCTTTCCATCATCTTGTTATGACTGCAGCAATCGAACAGTGAACTGTTTGTGATTTTACAGGGAGATCGAGGTTTCGATGGTCTGCCAGGTTTACCAGGAGAGAAAGGCCATAGAGTAAGACATACACACACACACACATACATATATACTGATGTTTGAGTGTGTGGTATAAAAGCATATAATAAGAAGAAATCATTAAAAGAACAAAAGATAATGTCTTTTTAATTTTCCTAAAGTCACCTCTCTCTTTCTCTTTTTTTCATTCATTTAATTTTTTTTCCTATGCTTCTGTTACTATAGCTTTAATAGCCTATAAAATGTAAAAATATAACTTTATATAATAATAAAGTCGGAATTGTGCTCCGTGTGTGCGCTCTGTGTGTGTAATTACAGAGTGGAAGCAGTGTGTGTGGTTGTGTGTGTAGTATAAATAGAGGAGTGGATGATAATAACCCCTGTCTCACTTTACTCTTTCTCTCGCTCACTCTCCCTCCCTTTCTCTCAGGGTGAGGTTGGCCCAAATGGACCCCCAGGACCCCCTGGAGATGACGGTCATCGGGTAATCACACAATAATTAATTAGAATAATTAGTAAAGCTGAACTTTGGCGTATATAAATGCGTGTGTGTCTGTCTTGTGTTGTGTATGTTAGGGTGAGGATGGGCAGATTGGACCCAGAGGACTGCAGGGAGAAAGTGTAAGTGTTTCATCACCACAAATCCTGTCTAACTGTCTAATCACTTTTTTAATCATCGTCATTTTTACATGCACTGTCACACAATATCAGTAGTCTTATTTTCATCCTTGCACCCATCTTTTCATCCATCCATATATCTATCTATCCATTCATCATTTAATTTTATAGCATTTGGCAGATGCCTTTACTCAGAGCGACTTAATTTTATCTCTTTTATACAACTGAGCAATTAGGCCTTGCTTAGGGGCCCAACCGTGGCAATTTGGTGGTGCTGGGAATTAGACCCTGATTCTCCAATTTGCAATCCAACACCTTAACCACTGCACTACCACACCATCCAGATTTATCTTCGTATTCATCCATAAGTTTATCCATCCATTTATCCATCAATCTATCCATCCAGTCCTGTAGTTGTTGTCAGATCAGTCATATTTGTCTTCTTTTTGTTTTGTTTTTTCAGGGTCCTAGAGGTTTACTCGGCCCACGTGGATCTCCAGGTTCTAACGGTCAGCGTGTAGGTTCTCCACGTTCTCCATGTTCTCTTTAGTCTATGTTAATACAGGAATTGTTCTGTGATGAACAGATCTTTAGTGTGTTTTCTCTTCTGCACACACAGGGACTTCCTGGACTGGATGGGCCAGCGGGTCCTAAAGGAAACATGGTGAGACCCTGCTGCTGGTCAGACGCACATCCCTACTTTCTGTTCAGGAGAAGATTACTCTTCATTTGTTACTGTTATTATTCAAGAACGTGATTTGTAAATGTTCTGAGATTTATTCAGAATATCAGGTTTGCACACCAGCAGTTTAATAACCTGCAGGTCTGTAGATCACACACTGAGCTGTGTGAGCTGTATGAGTCTATGAGCTAGGAGATGTTGAGTGTGAATGTGTGTGTTAATGTGTGAATGGCGGGATGTGAGTGAGTGAGTGAGTGCTATATAATTGTTTGAGAGTGTGGAGCTGACTGTGTGAGCGTGGGGATGTGTGTGTGTGATTGCTTTGTAGAAACTGGGATAGTTCTGCTCGGAACCTCTGACCTTTGACCCTCTGAGAGTTCTGAAATGCAGCAGTCATCTGTTCTTTTGTTCTTTGACCTTTAACCTGGAAGTGTAGCAGAGGAGACTAAGCCACAGTCTGTGTAAAAGTGGAGAAGCATAGAGACCCAAACATCAGCTCAGCAGCGATCGAGCTTGATAAGCACTTCCTGTTTGTGATGATGTCACTCCGTACTGTTCTGTGTGTTTGTTAATAAGATCAGTGTGTTATTTGGGTTTAGTCCTTCTCTGTCTCCACTAGTCCTGTTTAATTATCATTTACTAATGTTAATTAATACAGCTGGAAGATTTTCATGTAATTTTTTTGTTTTTCTTTCCTTCCTCAGGGACCCCCAGGAGAAGCAGGACCACCAGGACAACAGGGACTCCCCGGCCCTCAGGTACAATCTTCTCTCTCTCTTTCTCTTTCTCTCTTTGTCTCTCTCTCTCTCTTTCATTTTGTTTCTCTCTCTCTCTCTCTCTCTCTCTCTCTCTTTCTCTTTCTCTCTTTGTCTCTCTCTCTCTCTCTCGCTCTTCTCCAGAATATTTTTCTCTTCTGTCTTTCTCTTTCTCACTTTCTATTTCTTTTCTCTCTTTCCCTGTTTTTTCTTTGTCTTTTTTACTGTTTCTCTCTCTCTCGCTCTCTCTCTTTCTCTCTCTCTCTCTCTCTCTCTCTCTCTCTCTCTCTCTCTCTCTTGCTTTCGTTTTTTTTTACTTATTTTTCAGTATTTAGTATTTCATCACTTTGGGGTTCCTGACATCTGCTTTTTTAACTCATGTGTTTTTCTGGATTATTTTTTCTTTGATTTGAGTGTTTCTGCAGAGACTGAAAGACAGATGGACAGACAGATGAGTGTATAATTATAGTAGAGGGAGAGAGAGAGAGAGAGAGAGAAATATAAAATAGTTTGAACAAATCAGTCTTTTACATCAGTCCAGCTCCAGCTGTCTGTCTCTCTGTCTGTCTGTATTTAAGTCTGTCTCTATCAGTGTGCCTTTTAGTCTGTCTCTCTCTCTCAGTCTGTCTTGGTCTTGGTCTGTGTGTGTGTAGCGTGTGTGGAGTGGGCGGGGTATATGGCATTCTGAGAGTGTAATAATGCCGAGTGTCACTGCTGTGTTTTAGGGTTTACCTGGACCTCAGGGCCCAATTGGACCCCCTGGAGATAAAGTGAGTTCTTATACACCAACACACACAAATACACATACACACTCACACACACTAATAATGATAAAGCTGTGTGTGCATTTACAACTATTTACTAGTTTCAATTATTTTAATGGATAAAAGATAAAATAATTATCCAATGGAATGTCATTAAAACTGCTACATCACCCATTATCTATCCCATTACTGATCACATGACCAAAACTATTATATATAATATATCAGTATCATAATAAAAGACATTTAATCTCAAGAGTATATTTTATTTATATTACGTATCTTAATGATGATGTTGATGTGTGAATGTGTGTTTTTGTGTGTGTGTGTGTTCAGGGTCCTGCTGGGAAACAGGGACTGCAGGGTTTATCTGGAGCTGATGGTCCTCCTGTAAGTCCCCCCTCTCTTACTGTCCCACATCCCCCTCTGACTGTCTCACTGTCTCCCTGCCCCATCGCACTCTTTCACTGTCTTACTGTACCCATGACTCACTCTTTTATTCTGTCGCTGCCTCAATATCTCCCTGTCTCTCTTTTTTACTGTCTTACTTTCTAACGGTCACTCTTTCTCAAAACAGTGGACATAAAGCTTCATAAATACAGAAAAATAAAGACAGAGATTAAAAACTCACAGTGGTTAATAGGCACAGATAAGCAGACAGACAGGTAATGATTGTGACTGTGTTATGTAACAGGGTCATCCAGGGAAAGAAGGACAAGCTGGAGAGAAAGGATCTGTTGTAAGTATTTCTTTTGTTATGTATTAAACACGGTCCTAAACATAAACTAACACTTTGTACAATAAAAACACTAACTAGGGGTGTGATGAGATCTCATAGGTTCGGACGTGTCCCGTGATATCTGACTGGTCTCGCAAGAACCTAATATCCTAACGCTATTAGCATGATGTAGTGTAAAGAAAAGCTTAAAATATAAGATGTTCCTGCTACATTTAGATCATTTATGTGGCAATAAACCACAGAAGACTGACAGAAAAGATAAAAACAATATGCAAACAGTGTAAGACATTAATACCATAAACTTCTGCTAAAACAAACATTATGCAAAACATTTAGAAAAAAATACAGCTTTTTAATAAAAGCCACACCTGTTAAAAGAACGGAAAGCAGTTCAGTTTGCATAAGAGGGCAAATAACAAAAACAAAAGCCGCAAAATGCTGTCTGTCTCCACTTATTAACGAACATCTTGATAGCCCTGCTACCTCTGTTTAACTGACGGAGACATAGTTACTGGCCTGAGGTCATAGTTGCTGGCAGAATACGTATACGTTAGGCTTGCTACTATTGGAGGTGTTGATGTGGGGAAGTGGTGGCTCATGGTTAAGGTGTTAACCTGAAGATTGTGGGTTCGATTCCCAGATTCACCAAGCCACCACTGCTGGGCCCTGCAAGGCCCTTAACCCCCAATTACTCAGTTGTATATATTATTTATGTTTAAAAATAAGATAAATGTAAGTCGCTCTGGATAAGCGCGTCTGAGAAATGCTGTAAATGTAATGATGTGATATTGGGGTTAATTCGAAAAATAAAAATTAAATGCTAGCATTTGTAAGCTTATTAAAAGCGAAGTAAGAAAGCAGGGAAATTACGGAAACGCCAAACACTAACACAATGCACATGATCACACTGCACATGTACAAACTACACACTAACAAACTAAACATACTGTACTCTAACACACTGTAAACTAACACACTCATACACTACACATGAACACACCGCTCTTCCAGCTGTTAAAACATAATTATTATACTCTATTTTAGGGTTTTCCAGGCCCTCAGGGTTCTATAGGCTACCCAGGACCACGAGGAGTTAAAGTAACTCATCTGTTCTCACCTTTATCTTCATTACATTCTGTATTTATTGTCTCACAGAGACAGAACATGCATGAATGTACACATTTTATCTGTATCTGTTGTTTAGGGAGCTGAAGGAGTTCGAGGGTTAAAAGGTGGTAAAGGAGAAAAGGTATGTTAGCTTCTGATCTATTACTCTGTTCAATAAAACTAAAAAAACTGGCAGCTTTGTGGTAAAAACGCTCTCTTTTAAAAACTTTAAAAGACTAAGAATAAATTTGGTGTATGTAGTGTGTGTTAGATTAGTGAATAGTTTCTGCAGTGGTGCAGTTCTGCCTCTTAGTCTGCTCTTAATGAACTGTTCTAACCTCTAGGGAGACCGGTAATAAAGGCTTGTGACCACTAGGTGTCACTGTTTCCAGTCAATGTGATCAAATTATAATACTGACAATGTGCTTCATGAATTTTAATTTAAAGATTAAAAAAAATTAAAAAATAGAGTAATTAGCAATATTTACCTTTTTACATTTAAATAAGTTGACCAATATGTAACCTTTGGATGGAAAAACATTTTGATAAAAAAAAAAAAACAATTAAATTATTAGATTTAAAATGATGTTTTATCACAAATAAAATCTGATCTCTTTATTATGTGATATTTCTTCCTACAGCATTTGTCTTCTGCTCAGATTTTCTTTGTCTTTATTTACTTTTAGATGAACTGATGTGTTGCCTGTGACAGGAACCTGTTAGCTCCCAGCCTATGTTTGTGTGTAGTTACAGTGTGACTGAGGAATAACTGCTAGTGGGGTTAAAGATGCTAGGTAAAGCTTAAATAATGATGTAAATCTGTGCTTTTCAGGGTGAAGATGGTTTCCCAGGGTTTAAAGGAGATATGGGACTTAAAGGGGACAAGGTGAGTAACAATGTTTATATAAAGTTCTTCACTATGCAAACAGATAATAAATACATGAAAAGCTTGTCGGAATTGTTAATATAAATTGTTAATAAAATTTTAATTGTTTATGTTAAAGTAACGTTAATGTTTTTTTATTTATTAATTTCTTTGTTGGTTTTATTGCCCACTAATGGAATTGGATAAATTCAGCTTCTACAGACACAGAGCTGTAAAGAAAAGCTCAAAAAGGGCAAAGACATTTCACGCTTTACCCTGCAGCCTAAAGGGGGCGCCAGACACATGTAACTCTTTAGCTCTGTTTAACTGTGTGTGGAGTGATAAATGCTTTATAAACCTGAAACACTTCACTCAGAGTTGTGTGTTTAATTCCTGCTTATCAAACAAAATCTCCACAGTTCCTCTCAGTAACTGACCGAGCCACTAATCACATGACCGTCTTGCCTCAGATGTTGACAGAAGTTGTTAGAGGAAGGAGGATGGATAGACTAATTGATTGATTACTTTATATATTTAGGGAGAATCTGGAGTTATAGGATTGAGGGGTGAAGATGGACCAGAGGGACCAAAGGGAAAATCCGGACCACCTGGAGAAGCTGGACCTTTGGGACTGGCTGGAGAAAAGGTTAACACTTTTCTCAATAAACAAACAAGTTTCTGTGATTACATATAAATCTCACAGTATGTGTGTGTGTGTGTGTGTGTGTGTGTGTGTGTGTGTGTAGGGTAAACTGGGAGTTCCTGGATTACCTGGATATCCTGGACGACAGGGTCCAAAGGTAAAACCATGACAAACCCAAACCTTGTTTACCCTGTTAACCCTGAACTTCATCACTGAGGGAAGCTATGTGTTTTAACTTCATGTTAATAAAGTTTTTCATGATTATGCAGGGTTCTGCTGGTTTCGCTGGTGCTTCTGGGGCCAATGGAGAGAAAGGAGCAAGGGTACGTCTAAACCTCCCGAAGAAGTGAAGAGATTCACATCTTAGTGAGATCAAAAAAATATAGACACAGAAATGTGACTCTGGGGGATTCATTCTGATTTTAATCCAGTGTTTAATCTCCTCAGGGTCTCGCTGGTAAAGCAGGGCCAAGAGGACAGCGTGGCCCGACGGTACGACCACACAACAGATTTCTAACTCTGTGTCAACTTTTTATTACATTTAATTAACAGCTAATGCTGTGTGATTGCGTGTCAGGGTCCTCGTGGAAGCCGCGGTGCAAGAGGACCGACAGGAAAACCGGGAGCGAAGGTCTGAATGCTAACTGACCCGCCAGAATTTAAAGTCATTTCATTTATTAATCTGACTGCAAGACTTTGACGCTAATCTACTCACAGGGAACATCGGGACATGATGGTGCTGGTGGAGGACCGGGAGAAAGAGTGAGGAGCTTCAGCATCACTGCAGTGTTTACTGACCTGCAACATTCCAACACTTCACATCCTCACACATCATTACCTGTTTAAATTCTGCTTTTATTTTCAGGGACCTCAAGGACCACAAGGGCCTGTTGGGTTGCCAGGACCTAAAGGTCCACCTGTAAGTTTGTTCAGAACTATTTATTTATTTACAAAAATAATTAAACTTAAATAAGACCTTATTATTGTTAAAGAATCCGTAACAGATTTCCTCGAATTTGCATTTTTAGCAAAACTAGCTTCTTAGCTAGTTGCTCATTCTGTTTGAACTAAGCGCTAGTTAGTAGTTCACGGATTTGCTAATGCTCAGGTTTGTTTGTTCTCAGGGACCACCTGGTAAAGATGGCCTGCCAGGACACCCAGGACAAAGAGGAGAAACTGTAAGTATTTAGCCTAGTGTGATGTTTAGCTCAAATGTTCACTTTTCGTAAAGACATTATTCTGCTGATTTTCTAATTAATATCAAAATGTATTTACCATTAAAGGGTTTCCAAGGGAAGACAGGGCCCCCTGGTCCCGGAGGAGTCGTCGGGCCTCAGGTAACCATGACAACCACTCTGTTATCTGATTACTGCTCTAATGTAAAATTAATTTATACATAAATACTTGGTTTTTTTTAAACAAATTAAAATCTTTTTGCAAAAAGAGTATTAAATTTTACAATGTGGCGGTTTATTTGAAAGTACATCAATATCTGTACAGGTTCATGTATTATTAATAAATAATAATACACATTATATTTCTTATATCTGTTGTTATTTATTAATATTTATGTGTTACAATATAAATATTATAAGTGTATAACCTAGTGTGTGTGTGGGTGTGGTATGAAAGGGTCCTACAGGAGAAACCGGTAGTGTGGGTGAGAGAGGACACCCAGGATCCCCTGGACCTCCTGGTGACCAAGGTCTTCCTGGGGCTGCGGGTAAAGAGGGTGGAAAGGTAAACATGTGTTGTCGTTATTATTAATTAATTAATTAATTGGTTAATTAAAAAAGAATAATTTCAGCATCTAAGCTGCTTTCTTAAAAAAGCTTTAATATTTTCTTTATTTCTTTATCAGGGAGACCCGGGCCCTCATGGTCCTGCTGGAAAGTCTGGTCCTCCTGGTATCCGAGGTTTCCCAGGGCTTAGAGGTCTTCCTGGAACCCCAGTAAGAACACAATAAATCAGGAAATATTAAAATTACAGTGATTTTTTTTAAACTGTAGAAATGAGAAAGATCCTGCTTCTCTGTTTCAGGGTCCAGGAGGTCTAAAAGGTGGAGAAGGTCCTCCAGGTTCTCAAGGCCCCATTGTAAGACCAGCACAAGTTCTTTAACCATCCACTAACCATCTGATACATAACACATAAAAATAGTGATATAAATATTACAAATAATAAATAACACACTGATGTTTCAGGGCTCCCCAGGTGAAAGAGGAGGTGCTGGACCCGGAGGTCCGATCGGAGTCTCGGGACGAAACGGTCCTCAGGGACTCCCGGGACCAGCTGGAGAGAAAGGAGCCCCGGTACAACTTTAGAACGTCCTATATAATTTTATACACAGAATCACATCTAAACTTAAATCTAAATAATCTCTTGTTTTATTTGAGAAAAAACTTAAGAGGAATTGTCTTTGATAAAGATACTGTAATGTTACTAGTTGTTAATCAGTATGATCAGAGAAATGAAAAAGTTGTGAAATGTATTCCGATTTTAAGGGTGAGAAAGGTCCTGCCGGTCCCGCTGGTCGAGATGGTATTCAGGGTCCAGTTGGACTTCCTGGACCTGCAGGACCTCAGGGACCACCTGGAGAGGACGGTGATAAGGTAACCTTAGCTCCGTGACATGTTTTCTAATTAAACATGCCATTGTGTTTAATGTTTACATGTAAGCGTGTCTTTTAAAGGGAGAAGTTGGAGAACCAGGACAAAAGGGAGGCAAAGGGGACAAGGGTGAATCAGTGAGTGTCTGTCCTTACATCACAAAATAATAAAAACAACCTGTGTCTAATCAACAAACATACACACTTTCACTTTATTATTTTTATTAATATTATTGTTATTATTATTATCAGGGTCCACCTGGTCCAGTTGGCCTTCAAGGTCCAGTTGGCAATCCAGGTCCTGCTGTGAGTATTAAACTACCAATTTGAGCTCAGTGCTGAATGTGACATGTGTGTAAGGTAGAGTACATCATATATTTTATATAATTTGATGCTCTGTATGTGTGTGTCTCAGGGCAGCGATGGTGAAGCTGGTCCACGAGGTCAGCAGGGAATGTTTGGCCAGAAGGGAGATGAAGGACCTCGAGGATTCCCTGGACTACCGGGACCTGTTGGTCTGCAGGTACACACACAAACTCCCTTAAACACACATGTAGATCACACACCCTTCAGTACACACTGTACAACACACATTATATAAGACACACTTTATAAGACACACACTGTACAACACACACCCTACAACACACACTGTACAACACAGATCGAACAACACACTGTACAACACATATTATCAAATACACACCATACAACACACATCATCAAACTCATACTAACAAACACACATTGTACAACACACATTCTACAATACTTATTATCCAATACACATGCACTACAACACACACACTGTGCAAGTTCTTACACATTCTTGTTTGATTTGTCTATTCGTGTTAATTCATATATTCCTAAACCGGTCTTCAGGGATTACCAGGACCCCCAGGAGAGAAGGGAGAGACGGGTGACGTTGGAGCAATGGTCAGTCTCAGGCATTCTTCGTTTTGATCATATCTTGCTTCTTCAGTTGTTTATCAAATGTTGTGTTAATTTTTGTAAGTAATGGTTGTGTTTTTGTGTTTGCTGGGTTTCAGGGTCCTCCTGGTCCTTCAGGTCCCAGGGGTCCTCAGGGTTCTAGCGGAGCAGATGTAAGTGTTTCAGCTCCTTATGTTTTAATAATAAGCTCAGTGTCTCAGCAAAAAGCATAAGATCTTATAGCTATGTGTTTTTTTATTAATAGGGAGCACAGGGGCCTCCTGGAGGTGTCGGCTCCATGGGAGGAAATGGAGAAAAGGTCAGAAATGTTCTGTTTCTGAATTATCTAATCCACACAGTCAAACAAACACACACCCTCCATCAGAACCTCCACATGATTACTAAAGAGGGTTCTGTAAAGTCTAACAAATAATCGGATTATATTATAGGGTGAGACCGGTGATGCAGGAAACCCAGGACCTCCTGGAGAAACTGGTCCAATGGTAAGTGTGTTTAATAATTAAATCAAATTTATTTGGTGCATTTCTGTGCATTTTATTGTTTTATTATTTGAGTTCATTTGATAATTACACTGATGCTGTCCCTCAGGGTCCGAAAGGTGAAGTGGGGGAAAAGGGAGAGACAGGACCTCCTGGAGCTGCTGGACCTGCAGGAGCAAGAGGATCCCCTGGAGATGACGGTCCCAAAGGAAACCCTGTAAGTGAGAACTCAAAGCAGTGTTTTTACGCTAAATTAATGTATAATTAACACTAAATAAACAATCAATTTATGTTTATCTCTTTTAACTAGGGTCCCAGTGGCTTTCCTGGAGACCCAGGTCCACCTGGTGAACCCGGTGTTGCTGTGAGTTAAATAGTCAACCTTTCAAGTCACCTTTATTTATATAGTGCTTTTTGACAATAAATATTGTGTCAAAGCAGCTTTACAGAATTAAATAAAACAATAGTGAAAACTAACTAAAGCACTCAGTTCAATTTAATTGGTATCTGTCCCCAACTAAGCAAGCCAGAGGCGACAGCGGTAAAGAACCAAAATTCCATCGATGGCAGAATGGAGATAAAAACCTTGGGAGAAACCAGTCGAGGGGCGGTTCTCCTCTGACCAAATAAACCTAATAAAGTTAAATAAATACAAAGAGAGAGATGGTGTGTGAGAAGTGTGGAGGATAATGAAGTGTGTGTTTTACAGGGACTCGATGGCCTTTCAGGGGATAAAGGAGATAACGGAGAAGCTGGTCAGCCGGTAGGTTAGGATTTATTTACATGCTTAAGCTAAATAGAGAGAGGATACAGTAATTTTGTTGTGAATGTGTGCGTGTGTGTCTGTCTGCAGGGACCGCCAGGGCCATCAGGTGAAGCTGGACCTCCTGGACCTCCAGGAAAAAGAGTGAGTCACTAAGTCTTTATTTTGGTTCATATTGTGTAGCACAATATTAATCAATGTCTGATCTGACTAGTGACAAGTGTGTAGTTTAGATGTAGTTCATTCATTTATATTTTCCTTGACTTTGTGTTTTTTTTATTTAGGGCTCGATTGGACGCGTAGGACTTGAAGGCAAACAGGGAGAAAAAGGTTCTAAGGTAAAAACCAAATAGTGCAACACAGATTATAATGTGTGTGTGTGTGTGTGTGTGTGATGCATTTTTATCCTGTCTTCTGCAGGGTGAAGCCGGAGCTGAAGGTCCAGCTGGAAAAACTGGCCCGGTTGGACCTCAGGGACCCCCTGGCAAGTCCGGTGCTGAGGGTCTTAGAGGAATTCCTGGACCTGTGGTGAGTTGCCTGTTAAGATGAAAAACTAAATCAGAATATTTCTGAATCCTGATCATGCTTTTAAATACCTATGACATCATCACAGGGTGAACAGGGACTACCTGGTGCGGGAGGTAAAGACGGCCCTCCAGGTCCACTGGTACGAGATACCTTTATACTCATACAAGATCATTTACAAAAAAATTACAGATTAAGAATTATTTCTTTTATAACATTGTTTTATTATTATTGTTGTATGTTGTTGTTTTTGTGGAATGTAAATTATCACTCATTACATTAGTGTTCACTAAAGATGTTGCATTATAAATCATTTATTAGGAGTTATTGTTGTGTAATTGCTTCTGTTGTAATGAGACTGTTGCATGTTTAGGGTCCTTCTGGACTCCCTGGGCTGAAAGGTGACTCAGGCTTTAAAGGTGAAAAGGTAAAGTGTGTTTTTATAGCATCCAGATAAAACTATTTCATTTCACATTTCACAGCAGCGTTATCTGTCAATAAAAAAACAAAAAGAACACACTGGTTACAGAGTTTGCTTTTATCATTTTAATTTGGCCAATTCAGTTTTTATTTGTCACACACACTAAACTATACACACAGTGCAATATATAGTGTAGTATAACATGTAAATGTAGAATTAAATATTGAATCACATGTGTGGAAAAGGTTAATTATCTATTAGAATAAACATTTTAAAAATGAACACTGTGACGCAGTGGATGGTGACGGTGTATATGTCGTTTTCAGGGTCATCCTGGGCTGATTGGTCTAATTGGACCTCCCGGTGATCCAGGGGAGAAAGGAGACAGAGGTTTACCTGGATCTCAGGGTACATCTGGAGATAAAGGTGACTCTGTAAGTGAACACACACACACACACACACAGACAGATACACAATAAGTTAATCACTGGCTTTTCTCTGGCTGAAGAATAATCGTGTTGTGTGTCTAATCTTAGGGTGTTGTTGGTACTTCTGGTCCTCTTGGTCCTCCTGGTCCTCCTGGTATTCCTGTAAGTTTTATCATCTCCATTACTGAACTTTAATGTTCTCTAATTTATATTTATATAATTATATGACTGATCACCCCCCTTCCTCCTTTCCAAGGGAACACAAGGACAAAAAGGATCTAAAGGCGCGTCGGTGAGTTCTGCACCTGTTTAAGTCTTTTTACACGAATCTGTTTCTCTAAATAGATTTAAAATCTAATCTTGTAACCTCAGGCAGTCTGAGAGAATCAGGCAGATGAGCATTGTGTTTAAATCCTGTGTGTCAGAAGATAAATAATGATTGTTCTATGAATGTGAAAATTACATGTGTTGTTTGTTTGTTATTTAACGTAATAAATTTGTTTTTAAAGGGTCCAACAGGTCAGAAAGGAGAACCCGGATTAGTTGGCTCTCCTGGTCCACCTGTAAGTGAGATTCTACTTCTAAAGATATTAATGTGTTTCTGTTGATATAAGGCGTTTAAAGATGGGGCAGTACTTAGATTTCTAGTTGATGGTTTGGTTAAATATCTTTAAGGTGTTCCCTGACTACAGGTATAGTGATGAGTATATGACCGTGGTTTTTCAGGGTCCTCCAGGTGACATGGTTCAGCCACTGCCTATTCAGATGTCCAAAAAGGCAAAGCGTTCTGCAGATGTTCAGGCAGACGAGGCCATGATGGATTACGGGTTAGAAGGAATAGAGGGACTGGATGAGGTCTACGGCTCCCTCAATAACCTTAAGTTGGATATCGAGCGTATGAAATTTCCACTGGGGACACAGGACAATCCGGCTCGGACCTGTAAAGACCTGCAGCTCAGTCAGCCCGACTTCCCTGATGGTGCGTCACACTAAAAAAAAAACACATAACATTTTGGTCAGAACTAAACAGCATGAGAAGAGAACCTCAGAGTCTCGGATCCTCAGATTCCCAGTTTCAGAGACTCAGACTCTCAGATTCTCAACCACTCAGACTTGCAAATTCCTAAATTCTTAGACTCTTAAATTCTTTGACTCTTACATTCTCAGATTCTTGGACTATTAGATTCTCAGACTCTTCTTGGACTATTAGACTCTCAGGATTTCATATTCTCAGACTGTCCAGATTGTTAAACTTACATTTAGGATGCATTTTTAAACCTTTAACCTGATATATATATATTATATTTTATTATATATATATATATATATATATATATATATATATAGATATATATATCAGAAGGTTCGGTTTAGAGTCTGAAACTAGGGTTCTGTATTGCAGGTGAATATTGGATTGATCCTAACATGGGCTGTAAAGGAGATGCCTTTAAGGTTTACTGTAACTTCACAGCCAGCGGAGAGACATGTATCTATCCTGATAAGAAGTCCTCAGGGGTGAGTGTTTAATCCCTGAAATTTAGCAGTTAAATGCTTCTCGTTCTTACTGTTTGATCAACTTTCACTGTTTAAACAGGTTCGAATATCCAACTGGCCAAAAGAATCTCCGGGAACGTGGTTCAGCGAGTTTAAGCGTGGGAAGATCGTAAGTCTCGCTTTACAATTTCTGCTGTTTTGAGCTGATACTAATATCTAATGTCTTCCTGCTTTATGTCAGGACTTCTGTGGACTTTGTTCTCCTCTGCACACCAGTATCTATTCTTAGACTTTTTCTATATGTGTGCCTTTTATAGCTCTCCTACGTTGATATCGAGGAGCGTTCAATTAGTGGTGTTCAGATGACCTTCCTCAAGTTGCTGAGTTCTGGAGCAAGACAGAACTTCACCTACATCTGCCACCAGTCTGTCGCCTGGTTTGATGCTAAAACAAACGACTACAACAAGGCACTGCGCTTCCTCGGCTCCAACGACGAAGAAATGTCTCACGACAACAACCCCTTCATCAAGGCTGTGTACGATGCATGCTCGGTAAGAATGGACCTCCAAACCTGCAAGCTCGTCATCACCAGAGGTTTAGCTGCTTTTTAGCAGGCTAAGACACTAAACTAGAAGGCTGCTTCTGATGAAATCCTCTTTATGTTTTTACAGCTGAAACAGGGTTATGCTAGAACTGTGCTGGAGATCAACACTCCTCGCATTGACCAGGTTCCTATCATCGACGTCATGTTGAACGACTTCGGAGATCCAAACCAGAGATTTGGCTTCGAGGTCGGTCCTGTCTGCTTCCTTGGCTGACAGCCTTCCTTCAGCCTGGGCGTGATGGGATGCTTCCAGTCCTGTGGACAGCTGACACATACACACACGCACACACACACATCTGCTGGCTAATACAAACTGTGTTATCATCATGGGACTGTTCATCGCCCTTGTGGGGCTGATTGAGGAGACTGAGACCAGCACACTAAGGACCAACATGAATAGAAGACATGAACTGGTGAATTATGGTGCACTTTCGGATAAATAAAAACAGACTTCTCTTTTTTCTTTCTCTTTCACGTTTTCACTTTGATTCCCAGTCCTAGTTTTTAGAAGATAAATTCTGATATTTTATTCTAATCCCGCTGTTTAACCTCATCATAATCTTAATCTTTCTTTTAAACACCACACTAAAACTTGCTCCCTGAAATATTAACCCAAATATTTTATTCCAGTTTCAATTTAGTTCTTAATCGCAGTCCTGGTCCTAATCCCACTTCCACTTCTTCTCTTTTCTTCCTTTATTCTTTCTCCAGCAGTTTTTATTTGCTCTTGATATATAAATGATGTTATGGTGCTATAGAAAGAGCATTTCAAAGGTTATAATTGTAATTATTTTGTACAATAATGTCGCTTACCTGCAAAATCTCGCATGTCTTTAATTTGTTATTTTTAAAGCAAAAGTCCTCTGTCTACCTGTCCTCTGTCTATTAAAGACTCCAGAGACTCTTAAACAGCTGTTTAGTTACAGTGGGATTAAATGTCGCATTAAAAAGCAGCCCTACTGTAAATATTGACCACTTTTAGATGAAGAGGAGTTTATTCATCTGATTGGAAGGCTGAAGGAGTCGTTTAGGAATTAAACTCTGTATCAAAGAAGCTTTTACTTTCTGTTCCACTGTGTTATTGCTGTGGTGATTAGACGTCTGATAGAACACCTGAGTTTGTGTTAGACTCAACTTTTTTCAATACCTCATCTCTGTAAATGACTTTTTAATCACAAACTTTTCACAAACAATTTCTGGATGTAAGTTTGTGTTTAAAGGTTAACTGCGGTCCTGCTCTTCGTATTTAAGCTTCCGAGCTGTGATGTGGTTTTGTCTGATTTACTTCTCTGTCTTTGTCTAACGATCAAATCTGTTTATGTCCCGGTTTCCTTCAAATACATGACTATAGGCATTTAAAGTGGACACATTTCTGTATTTTTTCTTCTATAATTTATGTAAAACCTGGAATAAATGTTTGGTACGATGAAGTTGCTGTTCAGTCGCGGGGCTCAAGTGCAGGTGTGTTTTTCAAAGCTGCTTTCAGCCGAACTGGAATTTTTTACAGAACTCTGAACCCTGATGAAGTAAAGATTCGATTTTTAATGTTGATTCTTTAGCAAATGTCTAGAAGTAGTAAGAGGTAAAATGAGGTGAGGTAGAGGTGATGGTAAAGAAGTTAAATTAGGATGATACGGATGAGGTCTGGGGAATGACAATGGGTGAGTAAAGTAATTAAATTAAATTAAATTAAAAGTAACTGCAAAAATAAAGATGAGATGATGAGGAAGAGCAGAGTCGAGCAGGTAAAGAGTGACTTTACTAGAGAAAGCGAGCAGCAGCATCAGTCTGAATATCTAGACACCAACATCTCACCTAGACACAGAGACAAGCAGAGGACCTCAAATAATCAGATCCCATTTATCACTAATCAGACCAAACTATCACTGCTAGACCTCATCAACAGAACAGAACGTTTGGTTAACTATAGTTAAATATATATATATATACTTCCTGATTATTTGTTCAATGTCTAAAAAAATAATCAGAACGTGTAAAGCTAAATGTTAGCTTGCTAAACAAGCTGAAAGTGATGATTAAACACTACAGTATCACGTTGTGATAGAGTTGCAATTTCACAGCTAATTAACTTCATTGATCGACTGAGATCAGCAGCCTGCTTTCTCACAGCCCCACCTCTACATCCTAAAACCCAGCATGAAGGAACCTCTTCAGAGTGATGGCTCCTTCTCAGAGCGAAGCCTCGCAAAGTCTACGTATAATGTCATGGAGCTGAATGAAACCTGCGAGGAGGTTCGTGGCTGTGAGCTTGTGGTTTGGAGAAATTTTCTCTCTGATGACTGGAAGCGAGCGAGAGGTCTGAACAGAGTGGCGTATTTCGAGGTGAGACTGAGGGCAGAACTTTCATCACTGCGTGTTTTTGCACACTGATCACACTGAGATGCGGTGTCTGAAGCTTCTTAATGTGTTTTGCTTTCTACTGAATTACATCATTTACTCGCACTCACGTTAACTGAGTTCAGGGAAAAATGTACATAAATTTTTGTTTTCTAAGGTTAGAGGTTAGCATCATACACCCCCCCCCTCACACACACACACACACACACACACACACACACACACACACACACACACACAAACTTACTGAAATGAAGAGCACTGATAAGGTGGAATGTTGGGTTGGGTTTTGTCATGCAATTTTGACTGACCACACACATACACACACATACACACACAGTTAATTTTAACTTGACACACTGCTCAGATTTCAACTCTGTGATTTATAGACAAGCTGAGAGTGTGAGCCTTCAATGACAGAGAAGACCCGCTAACAAACATCAGTCTGCTTTATAACACACACACACACACACACACACACACACACACACACACACACACACACACACACAGTGCTTCAGTTTGTTTCTTTGCTTAGTTCAATAGCTCTACCAGATGTTGGTTGTCATGGTAACATTATGTTTGTGAACTGTCAGTGAACTGAGTTGTGATTGGTAGAATACCTAAAGGAGGGAAAAGGGGTGGGTCTGAATAGTGGGAGGTGGCTTTTTTCTAATTTGCATATTTACAATTTTTTTATTCTCTGTAACAGTTGTGAGGAAGTCAGTAGGTTTTATTGGTTTTTAATTTGTGTGTTGAAGAATGAGATCATTTTGTGATGAGATTTCCAGCAGTTTCCCTTCACGGCTTTGAAGCGACTCACGCTGACGACGTGCTGAAGGAATCTGAGCTGTGTGAAAGTCATCAGAAACATGTCGCCTTCATTCCAAAGCGCAGATCTGATTCCTTTAGCCCTCTATTACCCCCTGTTACCCTCTCACCCCCTCCCCTTCTCAGAACGGTGCAGTAGATCCTTTCCTGCCTGCAGCATGGACAGTGTGCAGTTAACTGATTTATTCACTGTCGCTCACTTTATTAAAGCCCGATGTGATCACGGTCTGAAAGCTGGAGAAGTTAAAAACGTCAAAAACTATGTGTTTTTCGAGGTGGAGATTTTGGACCCAAAGACCAGGATGCAGCTCTGCTACTTGGACAAGGTGCGTCACTTCACCTGAACCTGCAACCCAAAACCTCCGTCTGATACTTAGTCTGGAGCTGAACTCGGTTTCTGTCTGATCTCCAGTCTGAATTGCTTTGTCTCATTTCTCCATTAATCGTTTTAGTCATTAAAACAATTAATTCAGTTGCTTGAAAATCAACCAATCAACCAATCAAAATTTGTAAGCTTATTTACGGAGGTTGCTCACAGCACAATTTTCAGAATGGAGGGCGGTCACACCCTTTAATAGAAGCAACAAGCTCATGGATGTGTAAGAATGGCAGGTGGTAATAAAGATAAGACAGTATAAAAAAGAGGTAAAATTGGAAAACCTGGAATCCCTAATGAAATCACTTGTGAAAGAGTGAAAAGAGGAGAGAATGAAAGAGGCGGGTGGAAGAGTACAGTAAAGTCTAATGTAAACCAGACATTTTTAGTTTACATTTTGTTTTTCTATAAAATAAATACCGTAAAAATGTTGCTTCGACCCTTTCTAGTTAATCGACTGTCATGGTGTAAAATCATCTAAACAGTATGATTAGTTTTATTTTGGTGATGTTGGCCAATTTTCTTGCTAGCCAGCTATTGAAACATAAATTTAAATGTTTTGGGGTTAGTTAATATATTTTACACCTCTGGTGCCAAAACCAGATTGTGATTCTGGTGAGGGTTTTTTTTTTTTTGGGCAGGTGGAGCCGAGCGCCACAGTGGGAGAAATCAAGATTCTGCTGCACAGACTGTGTAAGTTCCCATTCGGTTCAATCAAAACAAGCAGTCAGAATTTAAACAGAACTCAAATCTGAGAACCACTTCGGCAGCCTGCGCTAAAATTAACACAGCAAGAACTGGAACGGGGTGACAGATAAACAGATGGACACACATGCAGACAGACAGGCAGACAGATAAATAGACAGACAGACAGTAAAATAAACAGACAGACAGATTAATAGACAGACAAATAAGCAAAATAAGCAGACAGACAGGCGATTAGAAACAGACAGTCAGACTGACGAATAAAACAGACAGACAGATAAGCAAAAAGACAGACTTATAATCAGAACGATAAACAGACAGACAGACCAATAAATAGACAGACAGTCAGACAGTACTGCTGTGGGGACTTTCTTTAAAAAGGTTAAAGGTGTAAAAGCAATCTGATCAAACGTGATACTGAAGCTTTATCTTTAACCTTCTATAAAAAATTATCTGGAATATTTTGTGAACGTTGCAGATCCAAAGTGGTATCCAGCGAGACAGGCGCTGAAACTCCATCCTGGTAACCAGGCACTCGCTCATCCTACTCATCAGACTAAACCACAGCTCAGAGACACAGACAGCACCATCACTGACACATCCACTGCTAACAGACAGACAGACAGACAGACAGCAAAACAGACAACTCCATCAATGACACATCCACTGCTAACAGACAGACAGACAGACAGACAGACAGCTCCATCACTGCAAAAACAGACAGCTCCATCACTGACACATCACTGACAGACAGACAGACAGCAGACAGCTCCAAAACAGACTGACCATCACTGCTAACAGACAGACAGACATCCACTGCACATCCACTGCTAACAGACAGACAGACAAGACAGACAGCAGACAAACAAGACAGACAGAAAGACAGCAAAACAGACAGTTTCATCACTGACACATCCACTGCTAACAGACAGACAGGCAGACAGACAGCAAAACAGACAGTTTCATCACTGACACATCCACTGCTAACAGACAGACAGCAAGACAGACAGCAAAACAGACAGTTTTTCATTTTCACTCACTGACACATCCACTGCTAACAGACAGACAGACAGACAGACAGCAAAACAGACAGTTTCATCACTGACACATCCACTGCTAACAGACAGACAGAAAGACAGACAGCAAAACAGACAGTTTCATCACTGACACATCCACTGCTAACAGACAGACAGGCAGACAGACAGCAAAACAGACAGTTTCATCACTGACACATCCACTGCTAACAGACAGCTCCATCAATGACACATCCACTGCTGAGAGACAGACAGACAGACGGACAGCTCCATCACTGACACATCCACTGCTGACAGACAGACAGCAAAACAGACAGCTTTATCACTGACACATCCACTGCTAACAGACAGCCAGACAGACAGCAAAACAGACAACTCCATTAGTGACACGTCTACTGCTGAGAGAGAGAGACAGACAGACAGTGACACAGACATCTTTATTACTGACACATCTACTGCTAAAAGAGAGACAGACAGACAGACAGTGGCACAAACAGCTACATCACTGATACATTCACTGGTGACAGAGAGACAGACAGATAGTGACACAGACAGTGACACAGACAGCCCCATCAATAATACATCCACTGCTGAGAGAGACCGACAGACAGACTTACAGACAGTGACACAGACAGCTTCATCACTGACACATCCACTGCTGAGAGAGAGACAGACAGACAGTGGCAAAAACAGCTCCATCACTGTGGCACAGACAGCTCCATCACTGACACATCCACTGCTGAGAGAGAGACAGACAGTGGCACAGACAGCTCCATCACTGATACATCCACAGCTGACATAGAGACAGACAGCAATACAGACAGCTCCATCACTGACACATCCACTGCTGAGAGAGACAGACAGACAGATAGACAAACAGACAGTGACACAGAAAGCTCTTTTACTGATACATCTACTACTGACAGCGAGACAGACAGACAGTGACACAGACAGCTGAATCACAGACACTTATTTTGACTATATTAAGTGAATTGTTCTTTTTCTCCCTGCTGTAAATCTTTGGGGTGGTCAGAAGGAAAAGCTCTAAGAGATGAAGATGTTCTGGAGGATCTGCCCGTGGGGACGACGGCCACCATGTTCCTGCAGGACCTCGGGCCCCAGTTAGGATGGACTATGGCAAGAACTCCACAGCTACACACTAAATAGACCTACACATACACACACACCTATACCACCAAAAACCTGTACAACCTGCTGATGTGTGTGTGTGTGTGTTACCACAGGTGTTTCTGTCAGAATGCATCGGGCCGCTTTTTATTTATCTACTGTTTTATTATCGGTTGCCGTTTATCTACAGTCGCGAGTTCGCCTACACCCGAAGCTCACACACAGTCGTCAGGTCCAGATGATGTTATAAACTGCTTATGGCCATTATTATTGTGTGTGGGTTTATTTATAGCCGCAATGATCTGTGTATGTCGTTGCAGGCTGGCGTTTGTGTGTCACACGCTGCATTATTTAAAGCGATTAGCGGAGACGATCTTCATCCATCGGTTCTCACACGGAACTCTGCCACTACACACTATAGCGATGGTCAGTAATAAGTCATCATATGATTCAGGAAAAAAAGGGTCTGCCTATCTGTCTTACAGTTTATCTGTCTTTTTGTCTTTCTGTCTGTCTTCATCCCTGTCTGCCTTTCTGACTCTCTATCTGTCTGCCTGTCTGTATTCCTGGGTTGTCTGTCTCTCTGACTGTCTACCTGCCTCACTGTCTGTCTTCCATGTCTGTCTGCCTTCACATCTCTCTCTGTCTATCTGCCTATCCTACTGACAGTCTCTGTCTTTTTGTCTGTCCTCCTGTCTATCTGCCTGTCTGTCTGTCAGTCTATCTTGCTGTCTATCTTCTTATATATCTGCCTGTCTGTTTGCTCTTTTTAATGTTATTTTAGTTATTTTTTGGGGGCGTGTATTGCAGGGTTTAGGAATCAGAATTCTCTTGTGATTGGTGTTGAGTGGGATTTTAACACAGCTCGTCTGAGACTCTTTTCACCAATCAGAGTGTGTGGGCGGAGTTAACATATGCTTTATGTTATTTTTTCAGAACTGTTTGTATTATTGGGGATTTGCAGCATGGTTAGCGTACTACATCAACCATCCTCTCTACACCACGCCCAGTAAGTGTCCACATTTTACCCCCTTACCACCCTGTGTCCACCTCTCACAACTCACCACCCAGTGTCCACCCCATACCCCTCACCACCCAGTGTCCACCCCTTTACAACCCAGTGTACACTCCTCACATCCACCCTTACATCTCACCCCCTAGTGTCCACCCCTTAACTCTTACCACCCAGTGTCCACGCCTCACCCCCAAGTGTCCACGTCACACCACCCAGTGTACACACCTCACCCCCTCACCCCACCACCGAGTGTCGACTCCTTAACTCTTACCACCCAGTGTTCAACCCTCACCCCCAAGTGTCCACCCCTCAATGCCCAATGTCCACCACCCAGTGTCCACGTCTCACCACCCAGTATCCACCCCTCACTACGTGTTCACCCCTCACTAACAGTTTCCACTTCTCTTACCACCTAGTGTCTACCCCTCACCTTTCACTACCAGAGCGTTCACTTTTCACCCCTTACCAACTAGTACAGTGTGTCAACTCTGCAGTGTGTTAACTCTTGACTTTCCCTTTGTTGCTGTTGTTTTGTTAGTGTACGGAAAACTTCAGATCTACATTTCACTCCTTATGTTTCTGGTGTGTATCCTAACTTCATCCATTAATACTCATAAATGCTGAATGTTCCTGAAGTGTGTGACATGTATGTGGTTTTTTTCTGCTATCAGGTGTGTGAGTGTGGAAACTTCTCCATTCACCTGGCTCTGAATCGACTTAGCTGCAACGGTGAGAGTGCAACCTCACACATTCAACATCAATTTAAAAAAAAAGAAAAGACAAACAGTGTGTGTGTATGTGTGTGTGTGTGTGTGTGTGTGTGTGTGTGTTTCAGGCTCAAGGCCGATGCAGATTCCATACCCGAGTAAAAACCCCTTCACTTGGCTTTTCTTCTTTGTTTCCTGTCCGAACTATACATATGAGGTGTGTGTCACTGAGCGCACACACGCGCGCGCGCGCGCACACACACTGTAGGTGTATTATATTTTATATTGTTAATTAATTGTTGTTTTGCAGTTGGGTTCATGGATCAGCTTCACAGTGATGACGCAATGTGTTCCAGGTTCACACACACTTTTTTATACATACACACCCTTTTATACACCAATTTTTTTTACACAATTTCTCACAAACACGCACATACACTTCCATACACACTTTCTCTCACAAACACTTCCTTACACTCTCTGGCTCTGATGAACAGGTCTGGTTTGCTTTGCTTCTCTATGCAGTGGGTGTGTTCACGCTGCTGGGGTTTGTACAGATGACCATTTGGGCTCGAGAGAAACACAAAGCGTATCTTCAGGAGTTTCGGGAATATCCTGTGCTCCGGAGTGCCATCATTCCACTCTTCCTCTAGGGATCAGTGCAAAAACTCCAAACGCCTGGAACATTCACACTAAACACTGGGACTTAAACTACTCAAACACACACCGGCGTGACAATGTCATCTGATCGCAGAATCAATGACATCACCAGTGACATCCTCGCTGAATTCTAATTAATTGTTCATTATTCGATTAAAATGTGTTTGTGTTAAAGGGACTGGAATAAAAGCGCTTAAGACAAAACTCGCCGTCACTGAGATCTGAACTTTAACCCATAAAGAGATGTTTACTGAAACATGTTTCTACTGTAATTAAATGAAAGCTTTTCTACACACTGAAATGTTTTGGGATTATAAACACCATCAATTACACCATAATGCAATAAAGAAATAAATCAGCGATTCAGAGTGTTTCTATTTCAGCTGTGTGTTCCCACTAAAAGATTCAGTGTAAACAGTAACAAGGGCTTTAATCTGATTTTGAAGCAGCAGCAGTGTGTGTGTGTGTGTGTGTGTGTGTGTGTGTACAGGCACGGCTTCAGCAGTAAAGCGCAGATTCGCAATTAATAAAAGCTGATATTTACAGTGTGTAAACGCTCCGGTTTTTGTTACATCATCGACGTGAATATATTTGAATCGTTTAGCTTAACGAGCTTGCTAATCATCTTCATTCTTCGCATGGATTCTATCACCGCTTTAATAATCCGTCACTCAGTCAGTATGTGTGATGTAATAGTGTCACTTCACATGATGTCTTTATTTTGTGGAGGTTGCTTTAAACGGTGAGATCTTTGCTTCTCGTCTCGCTCCGGCTGCTCTGGGATGAAGAGCAGCAGCATCATCATCATTATCATCCTCACCCGACTGCTGCTTGGCAAAATTTACAAACACCTGCAGGAACAGATCAAACAAACCCAATTAAACCACATCATTTAAGTGTTTTGCATGTTTAGCTGGACGGTCCTTACGTCCACAATTCTCTTTTTGTTCTTTTTCGAGATTTTTAAGATGTTGTAACTGTCAGGAAGTCAGTTTCCGGTCGTTATTTACACTGTGTGTGTTTTATTATCTCTTTCTTTGGCGCACCGCTCTGTCCTGCTGGTTAAACTTGTTCCTCAGAGAATCAGATGATTGTGTATGACGTGTTTGAGATGTTTGCCTGACCTGGTCCAGTGTGGTCTGAGAGACGGAATAATCCTCGATGTTCAGTCTGTGTTTATTATCTGCCAGCAGCTGGAAGACTCTGGCGAGTGATGAGGAGCTGATCTCATACTGCAGTGTGTTGTAGTGTTTCTCTCGCCGCACACAGCTCGGGAAGTTACTCTCTATGAAGCCTTCAGCAGGACCAAGATCAGGAGAGGAACCGACTCCAGCTGCTCGGATCTTCATTGTCACCACATAACCATCACCAAACCTGAACACAGGACAGGGCTTAGGACACCTTTACACACACACACATCCATACACTCATCTGTAAATACAGACAGCAACAGAACCTACTTGTATTTGAGCTGCTGGATGGTACCAAGGCACTTAAATCTGCCGTTCACCATGATGGCCAAACGAGTGCACAATGCCTCACACTCCTCCATACTGCACACACACACACACAAGTATTCATCCTGCTCTGTAAAATGTCTTTTTTTTGCTCTATTTTGCCCCCATGTGAAAAAAATGGGAACACAACATGCCTATGTGATGTTAGAACCACCGCTCTGCCGTCTTGGATGACGCTCATGATGGCGTTCCACAGGAAGCGGCGGGAGTGAGGGTCCATCCCACTGGTGGGTTCATCCTGTACACAGCACACTGACAATAAATCAAATAATCAATGCGTCTCAGTGTTTCGATAACTTTAACTAAAATAAGCAACAAATTAAAATTCACTCTAACTAATAAAATCATAATAAAGGATGATTAATAATGATGACAGTAATGATTATGACGAGGATGATTGATGATGATGAGGAGGTACTATTGATGATTACAATGATGATGACGATAATTATAATGATATTGATGATGATAATTATAATGATATTGATAATGATAATTATAATGATATTGATAATGATAATTATAAATGATGTTGATGATTGTATAATGAGGATGATTAATTATAATTTTGATGATGATGATGATGATGATGATGATGATGATTAATAATGCTGGTGAGGATTATGATTATAATAATGATTATGGGGATAAGAAAAACAATGGCGATGATTGAGATTATGATGAGAATGATGATGATGATGATGATGATAATGATATTGAAGATGATGTTGATAATTAACGATGAGAATGATTTATGATGATTTCGATGGTGATGATTAATGATGATAGGAATAATTAAAATTAAAATGATGATGATTATGAGTATGAGAATAACAACAGCGATGATAATAATAATAATGATGATGATGATGATTATGAGGATAATAATGTCGATGATGATTTATGATGATTATTAATGATGACAGTGATTAATGATGATGATGATGATGATGACTACCAGCAGCAGTAGTGGAGGACAGCCGATCATGGCGATGGCAGTGGACAGCTTCCTCTTGTTTCCTCCGCTGTAAACACCAGCACAAATACCTGAATACTCCGACAGGCCGATTTTATCGATGCACCACTGGACCACCTGCAGGAAAGACAGAGCAGCAGACATTCATGCATTTTTACATAAACACTCTTATTTAAGATCACTATTGAAAGGTGCCTTTTTCCAAGTGTCTCATTGATCAGATAAGATTAGAGTTACTGGGCCGATTTCAGACTCCGGCACTCCTCGGAGGCGGGCGTACAGGTACAGGTGCTCTCGGCCCGTCAGCAGCTCATCAATGGCATCAAACTGAGGACAGTAGCCCATGTTTTGGTGTACCTCCAGGATGTTAGTCAGAACACTAGATAGAAAAGCGAGATCAGGACTGAAAGATCATCAAAGATCAGTCTCAAAATCATATCCCACGACCTGTTCACACAGCATCTTACAGATCTTACCTGAACCCAGCAACCGACGCCTCGCCGCACGTCACATCTGTGTCTCCAGTCAGCATTTTAAAGGTGCTTGTCTTTCCAGCACCGTTTACTCCAAGCAGCCCGAAGCACTGCAAACCACAAGCACGTGTAGAACCTTCTCACTAACACAAGAACAAGTGGTCATTGTTCACTTATGAATAAAGAAGAGATTCTAATGAAGGAACAATCACAAAAGAGGAACAGGAACTCATGAAACATATTTCCATCTTTTGGAGGATCTCATCACTAGAGCAACTCATTCAAGCAGATGTTTTACCTCGCCTGCTGGAACGCCTACGCAAATCCGATCCACTGCCGGCCTCTTTTTCCCCAGGTAAATCTGAACACACACACACACACACACACACACACACACACACACACACACACACACAATGAGTAATAAAAGGGTTGAGGTTGTTTAAGGAAGTAATAATGTTGTGGAGGCTGACCTTAGTGAGATCTCGGACGTGCAGGATGTCACTGTTTTGTGTTCTGCTGTAGATCCTCTGTCTCTCCTGATCAACGTCATCATCTTCATCAGAAACTGGGATCTGACTGTAGTCACATAACCTGCGCAAGGAGACATATACACACCTCCTTCATCAACACATACATCCAAACCTTTATCACGTTAACTACTTCAGTCTCCTCCATCATATTAACCACTTCCACATCTTTCATCATATTAACTATGCTTACCTTCTCAAACCCACCCTCTTTATTACATTAACCACACCCATTATCTCCTTAACTTTAACCATAACCACCTCATTTATGATCTGATCTTGTTCCCAAAACTGGTAATGATTTTGCAGAAAACAAGAATCATGTGATAAATCTGTAAAAAGGACCAGGAACTTTGGAACTCACCAATGATGCAGAAAAAACCTGTACTGAATAAGGAGTGTAAAGGTGAAGTAGATGAAGCCCTCCAGCACCATACACACCAGGTATTTTCCCACAAAATCCCATCTGAAGGGGTCCAAAACAAATTCCTCTCCTTTCCACATAAACACACAGGAAATTTAGCTCAGCTCTGACACGTTCATTATACGCTTCAATTAAATCATTATTAAAGTGATGGGAATGTCACCGAAGCGAGCGTAGACGTCAGTCACCGCCTGGTTCATGGCCAAGTCGATGAGACCACGTCCCAAACAGAAATGAGGAAAAACCAGCAACACCTTCTTTAATCCCTCATTAAACAGAAGCAAAGTCTGAAACACAAAGCAGTGTGTTTTAAAAAAACCCATGCACACACAAACTCAGATAACAGTAAGATGTTTACCCGATTGTTCTCAAAAAGCTCAAGGATGAAGGTGATGGCGCTGCTGTTAATGCCGATAAAGAGATTAATGCAGGACAGAGAGACATAGGCAGTGCTGGGAACGCTAAACTTGTATGACATTGGGTACATCATTGGAGTCACGGACCACCTGAGACACAGCACACAACAGATTCAGACCAAACCACAGCAAGACCAAAAAAACAAGTGAAAAAGACTGGGCAAAAGATAAATAAATACAAAAAGATGAAAAAATGAAAGAGAAGAAGAACGACAAAGAGAAGAGGAAAAAGATGGGGGTTACCCATATAAGCTCAGCAGGGTGATGAGTGCAGGTAGGTTGGTGGGGGACGTGTAGCATTTTTTATCAAAGGCAATGAAAATGCACACCACCATGGCCGTGCTGATGGAGTAATTCACCTGCAGAGGCACAGAAAGAGAAGAATCAGCTCCAAAGTGTCGCACTGAATCGATCATGAGAAGGAGGTTGATAAATTATTATCACCATGTCCCAGAAAAAATTGGTGAGCCAGTACACGAGGGGACTGACGCCACTAACAAACTGCAGGTGTTTGGCCTTTGTCACTCGCTCCTGGATGAGGTAGAGGACAAAACTCGCCGGGACGAAGGACATGGCAAAGATTACGCAAATGGCCACGACGGCGTCTACAGACGTAGTCAACCTGCTCAACACACACACACAAAATTGCTCGGTTTAATGATATCGTGCTGTCTCTACAGGAATCTGATCAGTGAGTTTAAATGAAATGTAACGGTAAAGTGGGCGTGGTCTGGGTGTGACCTGAGGCACCCACACTGTGACGTCGGAGAGCTGTTCCTTGGTCAGGTTGAGGGGGTGGTTGATAGTGGTGATGCCGAACTCAGCTGGATCAGCGTGAAATGGCAGATTGGCCCTAAGGATAGCATTGTTGGCTACATTTAGGAACGCCACCATGGCATGCCAGCCTTTATTATTGTACCACACCTGTGACATTATAGAGAACACAGATAGAAAAGGCACTTTATAGAAGCACGATACTGAAACTCAACTAGAGTTTCACCTCCTGTGATGAAAGTTTACCTTCACATTATATTCGCTTTCCATGTGACTCAGGAAAGGTCCGATTTCCTTAACAGCCATCCTGGAGTAGGTACCCTACAAAGGGAATGAGAGCTAAATGATATATCCCTTTATCTTTCAATAAAAGCATACAGTAATACACCCTTCTGAAGGGTGCATCCACAGGGCGCCTACACCAGTGATGTTCATCATATTTCCCAACTGATGGAGAACGTTCTGTATGTTAACAGGATCCACATCCAGAACAGGAAGTTGCCCTCCTACAGACAGGCCACCGTACCTGAGAACAGGAAGCAATCTGTTCATAAATACAATAAATGTTTGACATAAAATTTGACATAAAATTGAAAGTAATTTAAACACCCTACCTCTGCTCATTCACCCAGTATTTACTCTTTAAACTGGTTGAAAGGAGCATACACAGGGGTTAATGTCAGAACTGTAATGTCATCAACTGGATTGCAGGTGTGTATGGTGAAGCTCACCTGGTCTTGATTAAATTGGGATACGTCTTCACCAGGTAATCGGACACGTTTCTGTCTGTCAGGTCGAGCAGTATGTCTCCTGTTGCCTCTTTTCTCTAAACAGAAAACCACCCAAAAATTAAACACACTAAACAAAGCTACCAATGCTAACCGCTACTTCTTACTCTGCCTATGGGTAGTGCACTGTTAGCATGCATGTGATGTGCTAGAACCCAAAACATACAGAACATCCCACTCTTTACAATGATAGACAGAAGGAGGGAAAGAGTTTATAAAGAGGGAAAACCAGTGCTGTATATTTTAACGTTAATTAAAATAGATCATTTTTGCCCTGCACCTGTTTTTATACCTGGCGTGGTGGCAGTCCTCCTGCTCCGATAGGACAGACGGGAAGCATGATAAGCTTTTGATTGGTGCTGCACTGACAGGAAGGGGAGGGGTTTCGCTCTGTCCACTCAGGGCTTAGTAAGATGTTACTGATTACCGGAGAAACTGGTGGAACCTCCCAATCTGTCGTGACATTCCCACACGGCAAATTCCTACACACACACACACACACACATACACATACACACACACACACACACACACAGAGTTAACAACGTTAGCATCTATAATCCATGTAAAACCGATGCCTGCTATATGCAGTGTCTCACTCCAGCGGCTGCTCCCTCATGCAGCGTGTGCCCATGCCTGGGTCTCTGAGCAGCGTGTAGATAAAGTGCCTCATGGTGGGATGCAACGGCCGCTCGTTACTAAAAAGCCCAAAATTATACAGAATGAAACATCATCATAACAGAAATTTCATAGATAAATTTTGATTAGCGCAATGCTGACCTCAAAAATGTATATTGCGGTCCATACATCCATGGTGAGAGTGTGAGACTCGGGTACTCGCCAAATGGAGGAACCATCAGAGTGAAGAACAGAGCAACTAACACAAAGCTTGCTGGCAAAACAATCTACACACACACACACACACACAAACACATATTGTGGATTTAAGCATATCTATTTAAGACAGGTGGGCATGTCTGAGTAAGATAGGTGGGTGTGTCTGGGTAAGAAATGTAGGTGCATCCTAGTAAGAAATATACGTGCTTCTAACAAATGTGGGTGTATCTGAGTAAGAAATGTGGTAGTGCAGTGAATAAGGTGTTGGACTGCTAATTGGCGGATCGAGGTTGATTCCCAGCACCACCAAGTTACCACTGCAAGGCCCTCCAATTGATTAAATGTATAAAGGAGATAAATGTGCTTTGAATAAGGGCGTCTGCCAAATACCGTAAATGTACATTTGGGTGTGTCTAAGTAAGAAATGTGGGTGTGTCTAAGTAAGAAATGTGTGTGTGTGTGTGAGTAAAACAAAAGAGTGTGCCTGAGTGAGACAGGTGGGTGTGCCTGAGTGAGACAGAGGGACATGTCTAAATGAGATAAGTGGCCATGTCCAAGTGAAATAGTTGGGCATGTCTGAATAACGAATGGACGTGTCTGCGTAACATAATTTTAAAAATGTCACCTGAGCGAGAAAGTCCTTGGAGCTGCGTGTGGCATGATGAAATCTCTTCACCAGTATAGCATGAAACTGCATCATCACAAGATTAAACCCTTTAACCTGTCTGGAGGCTCTTCCCGCTCTGCAGTCTGAGTCTCCACCCGTACCCTCTCCCGTCTCCTGCATCCTTGCGTCCTGCACGCTAGTCTCCCGCATGCCTGTCTCTTCTGCCATCAAAAACATGGAGAACATCTCAAGAACTTTACATTTAATCTCTACAGGAAATTCTAGCAGAGTCATGCCTGAGGGACCTGAGTGTAATGCCAAACTGCTGTTCTAAATGGCCTTAGTGTGTAATGTAGGAATGCTAAGCGCTAGCACATTAGCATGCTTTATCACCTTTAAGAGCCTCTGATTTAACAGTGTTTCTCAACAAGCTGCTGCTTTTTTTCCGCTGCAACATCCACTGCTCTAAGGAACACCATAAGATACAATACACACAGTTACAGAGACAAACACAGCACTCATCAATACAACACCACACACATAAACACCAAACTCACGAACACCACGCACAAACACCAGAGGAGTGGGAATGGGAACAGTGGGAATGGGAACAGTGGAAATGGGAACAGTGGAACGGTAAGACTGGCAGCAGTGGGACTAAAAGAAGTAAGACTGGAAAGGGTGGGACTAGAAGAAATACTACTGGGAGATGAAACTGGAAGGTGGGACTGGGCAGTGGGACTGTTAGTTTCGGGAATAGGAGGAGGGAGTCACCTGGGTTCATGCTGCTATTAGCTACCTCTCCATCTGCAGTAACTTTCAGAAAGATCTGAGGGAGCAGAACACGTGTCACTTCCTGTTTCTGTAACAACACTGAGGTCTGTATTGATAATAATGTGGCATTAAAGCAGCGCTGAAGCGTGATAAAGTGAAGCGCACCTCCTCTAGTGAGGTATCTGAAACACCGAAGCTGCTGAGTCCGATGTCAGTCAGCGTCTCCTCTAGCTCCCTGAACAGACTGGCGTAAGAGCGCTGTTTAAAGCCTTTATTCGGCAGCAGGTAGGTCAGCTCCTGACCAATCACCTCAATCAGCCTTGCCTCAGGAACGTGGTGGTGTATCAGACTGGTGATGTTCTCCACATTGCCTGATAAAGAAAACGTCCGAAACCTGAGACTAGTCATTAATAAAACGCTACTAATGCTGGTAAAAATATTTATAAATAAAATAGCATAATAGAAAAAGTTGACAGATGATCATCACGCTAACCATCCAGACGTCTGTCTGTGTGCTGTGCCTGGCTCTCTTCTTTATACTTGGTGCAGGTGGAACACATACAGGAACATTCTGATGCACAGTCACACTCGTTCTGCAGAATAAAAACACCAACCAAAAATTAACCTTTGACTATTTTAGCCAGTATATCTAAATATACTTCTGGATAAAAAAATAAATATTCATATAAATAGTCATAAATATTCATATAAATAAATATTCATTTATATGCAAATTAGGGGAATGCTCCCATGTCCTCCTGTCTCCTGTCCAAACCTGTCAAGAGCTAAAGTCGATCATTTCATCCTCTGTTACTTTGGATATTAGATATGATTGGTCCTCTGTTTATTTAAGTGAAATGACGCTGTAATCCTGTATAACAGAACATCTCACCTCTTTCCTGCGTATATCTTTCATACGGCGGACAAGTGTGAGGTAAAAACCAACACCGAAGCAGTTCTTTAGGAACAGAGGAGAACCGCAGCAGTGCAGCTGCCCTTTCGACAGAATCGCAACACGATCACTGAGAAGATCAGCTTCATCCATGTGGTGCGTGGAGAGAATCACAGTCCGGCCTTAAAGGGAACGGTGGGAAGCAGAGAAAGAGACTGTTTATAGCTGCTATGAATGAAAGATATCTAAACCTAGCACCTGTGATATCTGAAGCGGAGTGTGTGTTTTTCCCTTCAGGTGCTTTGTTCACCTGTGCGGTTTTTCAGGAGTAAATCCCAGATGGAGCGCCTGGAGTAAGGATCAACACCTGAGGTAGGCTCGTCTAAAATCACCACCTTGGAGCCTCCAACAAATGCCATGGCAACCGACAGCTTCCTCTGCATCCCTCCTGCATACACACATTTTTATTTTTACTCACATTTTAAGATCCTTCAACTTGTCAGTGAGGTGTGGAGAATCAGGCTTAGGGTGAAATCACATGTAACCGGACCAGAGAGCTTCTGCGCTTCTTCATGCCGTTTGTGTGGCAACCCAAGGTCCTGAAGCATCTTCTGTACTTCCTGTTCCGCTTCCTTGCGCTCTCGCCCTTTCAGCAGTGTGTAGAAAAGGATGTGTTCCTCTACCGTCAGGCTAGAGATGCAGACAGATGGAGTGCAGAATCAGACAGAAACCTGGTCTTTGTTTTTTTTCTCTATTATGCTTATTCCTTAAATGTCTACTGTGTTCTATTAAATGTTATTCTTAAGCCCTTAATCCCTTAACTGCTCAGTTGGATAAAAATGAGATCAATCTAAGTCACACTGCATAAGGGAATAAAGCCAAAAATTATTTTATTTTTTCCATCAGGTTATTAAACTTTGTTTTATTTTTAGCTTTTCTATGGGTTATGTTTCTTTTTTGGAGTTTTTTGTGCTTTAGAATAAACTGCTAGAGATTTTCCCCTTTTGAATCTTTGCATCATCTGTAAACTTCATGAAATCTACAGTGATGTCTGTGTGTGTGTGTGTGTGTGTGTGTGTTAATTAGAGCTGAGTAAGGCTCACTGGTTGAACAGGATGTTGTGTTGAGGACACACGCCCAAAGACTGTCTAATCTGGTCCATGTGTGAGTGAACATCTTTTCCCCTGATAAGAGCAGTGCCCGAGGTTGGAGGAAACAATCCAGTGAGGATAGAGCTGGGGGGGGGGGGGGGTTTGAGAGAAGAGAAGAGTAATGATGCTGAGAATTTTGTTAGCATTTTCTTTTTCAGTTATTACAGAAAAAAATAAGTACGACCTCACGTTGTATCAATCACATTTACACACTGCCTAAGAAAGTTTAGTTCATCATAAAAAAATTTGGAGCCATCGTAAGGCAAAATTCAAAATGGCAACCACTGCTGTGGCCTATTGTATGATGGTTTTAATGCCTGGCAGGAGCTTGACTTCAGCTCAGAAGGTCAGAGAAAAATACGTAAGTGATTCCCACACACACACACACACACATGTGTAAAGACAGAATTATCTTTCATACAGCGTGGTGGTCTTTCCAGCTCCGTTGTGTCCAAGAAACGAGGTGATCTGTCCTTCATAGAAGTTCAGATTGAGACCGTTAACAGCTGGACGGGAACTTCCAGGATAAACCTTTACAAGCTCCTTCACACACACTCCCACCTCCAGCCCTTCAGGCTCAGCCTCAAACAATGGGTTTTCTGTGAATACACACACACACATATATATATATATATATATTGTGGTCTCAAGAGGCTTTTTATAATCCTGTTCGAGAAACACATCATTATCATCACCATCATCATCGTCATTTTCATAATCCCAATCATCATCATTACTGTCAGTATCATTATCATCATCACCATCACTATCATCATCATCAGCAGCAGCAATATTATCATCATCACCACCATTATTATCACTATCATTACCATTACTATGATCAACATCAATACCCTCAATATTTTCATCATCATCATTTTCACTACCACCATAATCATTAACCTTTCCTGCTCCATGGGCGCTACCATAGCTGACCCTGCACTCTGACCCCAACTTACTAAGATGGGATATGTGAAAAAAGAATTTCACTGTGCTGTAAAAAAGTATATGTGACAAAAATAACAGAATTATTATTATTATCACCATAACTATAATCAATATCATCATCATCACCATCATTATTGTTATCACAACCATTGTTATCATCATCCTCATCATCAAAATTTTAATCAACATCATCACCATCACCACCACCATCCTCAACACTCCTCCTTCACCCCCTCACCCATGTGCTCCACGTGTCTCTCCTCCTCTTGAGCATTTAGACCTTCCTCGTTCCGCTTCATCCTCTCCCCTCTCAGTCTCTCCATCCTCTCTCGCTTCTCTTGGTGTTTGCACGGCCTGCAGGAGGCGCTGTATTTTCTGCTCTGAGTTCTCTGTGGTGGTGTCTGGAGTCTGTACTTTCTTCTTTATCTCTGCATTTTCTAACAGAGGTTTTTCAGGAGCTGCAAGAGAAAAAGAGCTGCTAAACTGGTGGCCATCGGTTTCTTTTACTGTTATACCAATTGTTAACCTTTTGACTAATGCCACATCTTCACAGAGAGAGTTCTGTTTCCCTAAATACTTTGTTAAAGGCTCCTCCAATCATACAGTTGGACCCGACTTCTGGTCATTCTTTTGCTCTGATATGCCTGTGATCATTACCACTTATCTATAACACACCTGGCTCTAAGAGCGTAAAATTGTTGCAGTACCTGGATCAACCATGTCAGCATGGGGGTGCTGTGTATCCTGCCAATAGGATGACTGGAGTGGAAAATAAAAAGGCCTTCCGATTCCATACTGACCTAAAAAAGTAAGGAGAAAGACGAAAAATGATAAAACCGATTTATTAAATATAAACTTTATTTAAGAACACACACACAACTAATTAATATATATTATGTTTCATTCTGAATTTACGCAATATCACTGTACATCACTGAAACATGTCATTAATTACACAGAATTTAAATGTAGACAATCAAATTGAGTGTAAAGTGCAGTTAGGGTCTGATTTTTTCTGACCTGGGAAGACATTATCAAGGTACCAGGCCAAAACTCCGTAAAGAACCGAATCAAACAGCAGCATGCAGATGGAGTTGAGGAAGCAGAACTCATCGCCCTCTAGTGGACTGCTGCTGATGTTGTCCCACTGCAGCCCCAGACCTTGTTCCTCATAACGGGATAAATATTCTGTCCCGAAACCCAATGCCACAGGAGACAACAAGCTCTAGAACACAAACACACACCATTAACTAGTTCTTAACTATCCACAACACACTGACCAACACAACGATTATCGAAATGTAGTCTGTATGAGCTCTAGAGTTACTGGAAAAAGAGTTAAGGTCTTTGCACTCTGAAGTCCAAAATGTTTGTACGCATTTTTTTGTATTGTTATCCTAAATAATTTTTAGAAAATCAAAGATTTAGTGTGCTCAGTGTCCTCTAACAGCACATCCTCTGGTGTTTTCTGTATTAAAGAACATAAAGTGCTGTTCCTATGGAATAAGTGTGTGAATAAAATCTGGTGATCTGCAGCAGCAATAATAGCCGAGCTGCCATTATATGACCAGCGTGTAGGTGCGGACTGACAGCGGCAAGCTTGATGTTGCGAGTGAGCCGGTCCTGCCAGGTGAAACACAGGAAGTGCGGCAGGTAAAGAGTGAAGTAAACAATGCCACTGCAGGCTGCGGCTAAATTAGCCTGATTAAAAAAGACGCTCATCAGGAAACACTGCATGACGGTGGCCATGGTGAAGGTCAACAGGAAGATGAAGAGGATGATGGGATTGCTGTAGTTTAGCACCTTTCCAGTCTGGAGGCAAATCACAGACAGGTTTATGTTTAAACTCCTGTTTCCTCTGTTTCTTACACTAATGCTCAAAGTGTTCTTCCTCACCGTGATGATGAAAGTGAGCAGAGCCGTGCTGATGGTCATCATTAAGAAGCTGTCGATGAACCAGGTGCACCAGATGACACCGTTTGTCACGCCCATGAGCTTCAGTGTCTCCTTCAGTCTGAGCTCCTTCTCCAGCACAATGCTCTTCACCACCATGGACACCGAGTAGACCCACGCCAGAACCATGAAGATTGGGAAGCAGCGGTTCAGTGTCAGCATAAACCTGAACACACACACACACACACACATTTAGCCTGACATCACAGCTCTTTTAGCATGAATGATCATAATATAGACAGAAGGTGGTACATGTCGTCTACGTAGCAGGGGTAAGGCATCTGCTGGAGGTAAACACCGAGCGGAGTCTGAGGGGATGAGGTCAGGAGCTTCAGGATACCATGATCTATCATGTCCTGCAGATATGCAAATCCTCCCCATATATAACGCAGGTCCTCCACCGGGTCCGCCCTCGGTCCAGGGTCCCAGTACCTACAGAAAATAACATGCAGCTCAACAAGGGGTGGAGCAAATTCGAACAGCCAGTCATTACACAGTTCAGCCCTTATCTATCTGTTTAGGAATTTAGGTGCTCAGAAGATTCAAATGCAGTTCAGAATTCATCCATATGGTGGCACCATCCCACCCCAACACACACACACACTAAGGGAGATAGAACCAACTGTGTCACCCTCAGATTTGTAGCTGTTGTCAGTCAGTCACCTGTCTTTGATCTTGTTGGTTCGCTCCACCACGTCGACATCCATGCGGATCTTGTAGGTGACGTGTCGCGGCAACTCGCTGCTCCACGGGTACAGATCCTTAAACACCACGCCGCCCCAGAACTTATTCTCCTGCAGCAGGTGCAGAGCCTGGTGACTCATCTGCTCCTCATCCACATGAGCTACAAACTTATCCAGGTTTACACACTGCACAACACACACACAAAAAGAATGGCAGAGTGAGCGGGGCAGACAGACAGACAGACAGACAGACAGACAGACAGAGGAAGTATGTTACACTGTAAATTTTAGCAGGTGTGTGTCAGTTGTCTTGGTCACTGGACAGTACAGGCTCCCCGTACCTCGCTATACCGGATAAGGTTGCGCAGGATTCCGTCAGTCAGGTTAAAGACATTCCTCCAGTCGAACCCGAGTGTGTCCTCGTCTTCATAGGAAAAAGAATGCAGGAAGCTGAGGATGTGTTTAGTAGTGAAGCCTGAGTCCACAAGATGACGATCCAGAAAATCCATCACTGTTGGGTTCCTGAGGGTGTCCTTCACACACAAACGCAAATACAGAGACATGCACTTTATACAAACTGATGCTGCGTGTGTATGTTTATGTGTGTTTGTGTGTTTATACCCGAATCATGTTCATCTGAACACTGTCCTGAAAAAAATGCCAAATTTGAGGAGAAACCTCCTCCCACGCCTTCACAATGTTTATCAACCGCTCCAACTCTTCAAAGGTGCTGTTAGCCTGCATACACACACACACACACACACACACATATCGGGTAAATGTTTGTTAGTAATTTAGCTGTTAATAATAAACAGGGTAAAAGTGTTTATTTACATTATAATTACAAACAGTGCAGTTAGATAAGAAAAAAGTGTGTGTGTGTGTTCCTTACACTCTTCAGTATCTTGTGTACAGCGGGTGAGTCGGGTGTGTAGAGGATTTTACCCATCAACAGAGGCTTCACTGAATTCCACATTATTTTAGTGACAGGATTTGACTCCAGATTCTGCATCAGAGTGTTACAGAACAGAGCTAAGAGACAGACAGACAGACAGAGATACAAGCAGAGAGACAAAGAGAGAGAGACAGATTATCATCAATGTTATTTTGTGTTTCTTTATGTTTATTTACTTTTTACTTTTTTATGCCCTTTTTTCTTTTTTTCTATTTTTCATTATTGTACTTTTCTATTATTTTCTTTCCTTCTTTTCTGAAATGTCTGTAATATTGATGCATAAAAGCACCTATATGTTACTGATGTAATGCTTTAGCAACAGCGTGATTTGCGCATTCAGGCCAATAAAGCTCTTTTGAGTTGAATTAAATAAAGAAAGGCAGACAGAGAGAAACGCTTTTCATGACATTCAGTTCTCACACACACAATGTATCCCCCTGTCTGTCTCTCTGTATGTGTGTAAATGCAGTGTATGTGATATGTGTTTGTATACACAGAGCGACCCAATGCAAAAGCATACGCTTAAGCAATTGCTTAAGGCCCACTTTGCCACAAGGGGGAGCCCCCAGAAGTACATGGAATGATGGACTGGTTTTGTTTTAAATTATATCAATGAACAATGGTAATCATACAAAAATGCATTATTAAATATGTTTTTCTAGTACACAACATCAAATATGCAACTTTCAACTAAAAGACATTGAACATTAAAATGCAAAGTAACACCTGATCACTTTTGTTGGTTTGCTACTGTTAAAATTAAAAACCATAGAAGAAGAAAACATTGGTAAGATGTAAGCAACACAGTTACAACAAATACAATTGATAATTGGTGTCTTAGACTAATAGTGTGCAAATAATCAAGACGATATTTAGTCATACCCCCCAAATAAAATTCTGCTCAGGGCCCCCTAAAGGCGGGCCAATCATGAGTATATTGCATTTATTGTGTGTGACTGTGTGTGGTCATAAGTAGTGTGAGCTGTGTGTATACTCACAGGCCGTGTGGTCATATGTGTATTCTCCGTGTGTGTGTGAGGTGTTTAATCCCAGAAACACTCTGAAGTTGTTGTCTTCGTACCAGTTGAAGGAGAGTACACGAGCGTTTCCTTCTGCACCGTAACCACAGAATAGATCAGACATCAGAGACACCAGCTGAGTGAAGGAGAGGTGAGTGTTCTGCTCATACACACGCCGCAGAACCACTGACACAGCCTGGGAACTCGGCCTGACAAATAACTGACAGTAAGAGCGAGAAACAGAGAAAGAGAGAGAGAAGCAGAGGGAGAGAGAGAGAGAGAGAGAGCATGAGGTTCATCCAAGTGTGAGCTGATCTTCGCTCTGTTTTTTGTAAAAGTTTTTTGAAAATGTGTGAAGGTCAGAAGGTTGTCAGGTCTGAATCTGAGCCTTAAAGTGATGGAGACTGTGAGCATGACCTTTAACCCCCCCCCTTACCTGCTTAGGTGCACATGACTGTACAGTATAAGTGAGAGGTTCAGATAAACAGGTCAACTTACACTGTTATACAGCAAGCATGTAACAAATATCTAATAAACAAGGAACAACCATGTCCCAAATGTGTAATAAACACATTCTATTATAACAACAGTGCGAGTGCCACACTATACACAGTGTTTCAAGGGCTCAGTGTGTCAGGGCTGCTGATCAGTTTGGGGCATGGGTGTGTGAGTGTGTGTCCTGTTACAGATTCATGTTAAAACCCGCCGAATAAAAAATGTGGCACATAACTGAACTATTATTCACACTGTCTTACACACACACACACACACATACACGTAGAAAAAGAATTCACCCCCCCAGAACATAGCCTGTGAGGAATATCCTTTTGACACACTGCCTAAAAAATACTGACTGCAAACACACAAAGAAACACACACTTGAATACACACACACTCACATATGCAGTAACAGTAGGCCTCCATTTTTTGATCAACTAAACAGGGATACCTTTTCAACTGATACTCAAACTGAGATCAAAATATTTTACAGTGTGTATGCACCTGTTGCAGTTTCTCAGATACAGCAGAGAGAACACGACCCCAGAAGTGCAGATCAACTCCACTAGAATGATTATCCAACACCATCGGCAACTAGAGAGAGAGAGAGAGAGAGAGAGAGAGAGAAAGAGGGATTCTTTAATTCGTGTGCATTTCTATCACACAGAGCTGTAAATCAGTGTGCTTATTACAGTATTAGGCCAAATCCATGTTCTCTCCTACACTGAATAGTTAGCTGGATGTGTGTGTTCATGTCAGTACCTAATCTGATCAAAGATCTGTGTTATGTGTATGAATAAAACAGAGATGGAGGATGAAGTAAAATAAAACAGAGAGCATGAGATAAAGATTCGTTTCACTTTAAGTGTCCTTCATGCAGATCTGTCCACTAGTGTATTGACCACTGACCAGTCTGAGGAGTTTGAAGAAGTCAATGTTGGCATAAAGTTTATCTTCAATCTTCTGCAGTTTCTGCGGCGCAAGAGCACACATTGCATTCCGAACAGTGTGAACTGCACGTCGACCAGGGAAGATGATGAAACGCTCGAGGAGAACCTGACTGCAGGCGATCTCCTGGAGAGTCAGGTCAGGAACCCCATACACAAACTACAGAGAGAAAAGAGGGAGAGAGAAAGGGAGAGGGAGAAACTCAGGTGTTCATCACAAATTAAAAGCTCCACCTTAAGAGGTAAAAACCTTCAGAATGGTGGCCTCCTGAATCTGTGATGGGATCTGAACCGATAATCTTGCAATAAAGCTCAAAGCCTTAACCACTGAGACCCAAAAGCCAGGTCTGACTCAGGTGTTTAAGCACATCAGCAGGTAAAAAGTGTTCAGGATCTTGAGTAAATCATAGAGCTAATAAATTTTCAGGTCATGTGATCCTGCTAAGGAGTGACATTAATCGTGATCAGCAGATCCATCAAGTAACTGATGAAAAGGTACAGAAGATACCAAAACCAGATCAGGATGCTTCTGAGCGTGTGGTCTCTATCACAGTGGCCTCAAGCCCAGATAGGGCTTATAAGTCAAACGTAGATTTTTTAACAAGTGATCAATTATCAATCTTAAAATTGTCTATTAAATAGATAAGATCTAACTTTACCTTCAATTCACAAAACCATAAAAAAATCAACACCGAGTCCCACCCCAAGCCTGCACACTCAGTCCTAATGATGTCCACCAACAGAAATATGCTAAACATTAAGTTTACCTATGAAGGTTCCAAGAGTTTTATCTAGAAGCCACTAAGCTGACCACATCAACACAACAATACAGTAACTGAAGCTGGAGATCAGCAAGTGTGTGTAAGTAAAGCAGGTGTGTGTTAGTGTCACTGTTACCTGTTCAACCCGCACTCGAGCGTTGGTGAGCTGATGGACCACGGAATCAGACAGAGGGACATCCCTCAGCAGAAACGACGTAAGAGTCTCATCATCTTTTAGGATATCCTCAATCTTTAGTCCTCTACCTGAAAAGAATGTGAAAGACAAATAAAAAGAGAAAAAAACGTTAGAGAGGTACCAAGGCTTACCTTCCTGGCTGACAATGATTACTTCAACAACTGCAGAAGATTAGTCCGAGGAAAGATCAATTTAATAGTTCAGCATAACCTACATAACATTCATGAGCTCCATAACCTGCATGACCTTCATAACGTCTATTAGCTTCATAACCTATATAACCTCTATGAGCACCATGACCTCCATGAGCTCCATAACCACTATGAGCCCCATGACTTCCTTAACCTCTATGTAGTCCATGAACTCCATGAGCTCCATAACCACTATGAGCACCATGACTTCCCTAACCTCTATGTGCTCCATGACCTCCATAGCCTCCACGAGCCCCATTATTTCCATAACTTTTATAAGCCCCATGACTTCCATAAACTTCATGGGCTCCATTACCTCATAGGCTCCATGACCCCCTGCTCCATGACTCCATAATCTCCACAGCCTGTATAACCTTCATGACCTCAATGACCTCTATGACTTCCATGAGCTCCATAACCTTCATGTGATTGTGTGTGTGTGTGTGTGTGTGTGTGTGTGTGTGTGAGATGTTAATGAGCTGATGATGTTATGTTCTCTACCTGCAGCTCGGGTTGGATCTCTCCTCAGTGTGTCCATGAAGTTGCTGAAATCAGACGCTTCCTGCCAGAGACGCCTCAGCTGGCCGACCTCAGAGTCGCTAAACAGCAGCTCCTGAACATCAGCGTAGAACCGAGAGAGTCTGAAGCCACACACATACATACACATACCTTTATCACACACCCCGCATCATCACTTGTTTATTACACACACACACACACGCAATTCTTTTCCCCATAAAGGAAGAGAGCTCAGGCTCATCAGACTCACATGGAATTGTTGTAATTGGACACAACACCTGGAGATTCTCCTGGAGTTGTGTAACGGAAGCAGGGATTGTGAACGTTGCAAAAAATTCCTTGAATCCAGGGCAGTATTCCAGCTGACGGCATGGCCTTATTGGGGAAATGACCTGAAACACAGATTAAAACATAGATATGATGTCTGATATGATGTCTGATCTAATCACTCAAACAATTAGACACCTTTATAATTCAACCAATTATTAATTCAAACATCAGAACGACAGAATCACATGTCCTGACCTAAGGATGATAAAGTCTATATATAGAGAATACAGTCTGTTCCAAATCATCTATTTGATGTTCATTTGTATTGATGTGATTTGATGCGATTTTATGTTTTGTTGATTTTATGTTTAGGTGATTCAAAGTGATTTTATGTTCAGGTGATTTGATGTTTAGTTGATTTGAAATTAATTGATGTTCAGGTGATTTAGTGTGATTAAATGTTCAGGTGATTTAAGGTAATATGATGTTCAGGTGGTTTAAGGTGATTTGATGTTTAGATAGTTTGATGTTCAAGAGATTTAATATTTAGGTGATTTACAGTGATTTGATGTTCAGGTGATTTGATTTATGGATGATTTGATGTTCATCTAACTTAAGATAATCTGAGGTTTAGGTTATATGCGGTGATTTGATGTTCAGGTGATTCGATGTTTAGATGTTTTGATGTTCAGGAGATTTGATATGAATTCATGTTCAGGTGATTTATTGTGATTTGACGTGTTGGTGTTTGTAATCTTACATTCATGTTGTTGGTAAAGGGGATTCGCTTTCCTGAGCCACACAAGTCCAGAGAACAGGAGGACGGGCCATAGAATCTCCACCAAAAACCGAATCTACACACACACACACACACACACACGCACACAAACAGCTTTAGCTTTAGCATATTTTAGATGTTTTTCATTCATTGTTTTTTCTTAAAAGTAAAATGATGTTTAGAACTAGACAAATATTTTATGAAAGGAATATAATTATTAATGGACTTATTCGATGTGAACTACACTTTTACAAGTTGTCCCAGACGCAGACATTTACAGCATTTGGCTGTAACACCCTTATCCAGAGCGACTTACAATATTCCTTGTTATACAACTGAGCAATTAGGGGTTAGGGGCCTTGCTCCGGGTCCCAGTGGTGGTGGGTTGGTGGGGCTGGGAATCAAACCCTTAAGTTGGTAGTCCAACAACTCAACCACTGCACTACCACTTCCCCCACACTCTCAGTTAAAAAAATAATAACAAACAAATTTGAAGGGGGACACAAACGGGATTTTGAAAAGTGGAGAGGACATGTCCCCCCATCCCTCTCGCCTTTTCTAATATTGTTAGCATAGTGAATAAGGACGGATGCGGGCCGAAGTGTACACTGTTAAAGAACGTTGTTACGTCGTCTTTTTATGTACACTACATTACAATACATGCATTTTTTAGGCTATGTTATTAAACTTTGTAAAGACCACATGGTTACACTACATTGAGTTAACCCTTGTGGATGGTTTATAACAGTATTTATAATTAATGTCATTGATAAAATCGAGGGGTGGAGTGAACAGAGCTCATTAATATTTAAAGCAACATACAGTGAAACGGGTCTCTGAATTTTGAATCAAGTTATATTACAGACTTTCATTAAGACCCTAAAGAATCATAGTAACTTGTAGAAAAATAGGCATCCGATGACCTCTTTAAAAAACTATGCAATTAACTTTCGTACTTTCTGTCTTTTGCGCAGTATCCAGTTTTTCCACAAAAGAAGCCCAAGCTGAGTGCTGGTCTTCATTTTTGCCCTGAATTTACCCCAAGAGGGGGGTCACTGTAAGGGGGTAACACACCTACACACACAAACAAACACATTGTCCATGTCTATTAATGTTAATAATGTATTGGTTCAGTCACTAAAGACGAATCAGTCATAAATCTGATTGAAACTGTACTTAAATTATAAAACATTTGCATACACAGATTAGGAGGAGACAAAAATAATCATGTTAACAACAATAATAATAATAATAATAATGAACAAATATGAATTCACCTCAAATCAAAATCTAGATTTATGTTTAAGCTTTTTTTCTGTAATAGAATTCTGTTAAACAAAATTTTTAGAATCAGTTTAACTAAACTCATCCCAATAAAATAAATAAAAAATATTACACTAATTCTTTTAGAATCATGTCTTTATATTGTTTTATAATAAATCGTTTTTGTATTCATACCTCAATGCCAAGAGATTTCAGGATCGTTATTTCTGTGCGTATAATAATATAGTTCAGCAGCGCAGTGTGAAGTGGAGCAGCTGAGTGTGAACACATGACCTCTAATCTGATTAACTGTAATCCAATCTAATCTGCAGATGACACATACACACACCAGGTGATAGTTTACTTTTTTTAAGTAAATAATTTAAGTTTGAGTAGCACACACACACACACACACAAATTAGTTTAAATTAGTCTAAATCTGACTGCAGACAGGACACTTGCTTCTATCACGGCTGTGTTTTAAATACAAACTACGAAGGGAAGGGGGGTTTGGTGTTAGTGTGCACTTTGTAGTGCACTAGGTGTAAGCTGATTAAAACACATGGAGCAATGAGTAGTATAAAATCTTGTATTGTGGTCAGTAAAGTGTGTTACAGCAAACACAAATTATCACAATAATAAGAAAATCACGAGTTTATCCAGACACATTTTTTTAGATTATTTTACATGTGCACACATCTCGGTTTAGTAAGTGCATCATTACCATCAGTGCTACTTAAAATCTCACACATTTACTCCATCTGTACACACACAAAACAAACACACTGACTCATCAAACTGACTCAAGCAAACTGCATGAAAGAAATATTTCCAGTGAAGACATTCCATATGTTATATTGCCATTAAAAAAAATTATAGTCTGAGTTTATCTACAGCGCTGGCTTACACACACTCTGCGTCTTATTACCACATTAGCTCGTCATTAATAGCACTCTTATTGATAAGTGTAACAGTCTCTGAACACGGTCCCAATTCACAGTAGGAGTCTCTCTCTCTGCTCCCTCTCATAAAGGCATTTAAGAGAAGAGACTGCCACAGTGCAGCGAGAGGTTCTATATCAGAAATCTATCAGGTCATAAAGGAGAGTGTTTGTGTGTGTGTGTGTGAGAGAGTGTGTGTTATTGTGCTGAGAAGAGGACTGAGAGAGAGCACAGGTGTCTACAGAGTTTAACCAGTTAAATTTAAGACTTTTGAAGACTGTTAATACCAATTTTCATAAAATTTAAGGCCACCAAACCTAAAATAGACACATATATATACATAGATCTCTTCCCTGCTCTTCTCTTTTTACAGGCTCTCTTATTCTCCCGGTGTTTTCTACTCTGCCTGTGCGATTTCACCGTTTGATGAGATTGACCTTGTACCCAATTTAAAATGTTTTCGATAAAAGCTGTAATTTGCCCTTGTATACATTTTCAGGCTCTGGCTTCAATCACCATGAGAATTTAGCATTTTTAAGACATTTTTCATTAAACATGTATTAACTTGCTAACTCAATTCTCTCTAATGACACAATAAATAAAGCAGGAAAAAATTCTTTGGTCTGTCCAATGTTTGTAATTGGTCATGAGGTCTGTAATTCTTTTGTAATAATATAACCAAACTATTTTAGACCTTTTAAATTTTCAAAACCTTTTATAAGGAACATTTTATGTAAGACTTTCTAAGGAACCGGGCCAGTCTGTAACAGAGACCAGGATACATAGGCTAGACATGTAATATAATAACATTCGAATTTAACCCTACAGTGGGTGTGGTCTAAACAGAACAGATTAAAACAATTCATAATATATGATCATCCTGCTGATTAGAGTTCGATCAGCAAGTGATTTGGTGCTATTGAGTGAATGAATGCTGTGAATGTTCACACACTGAACACTGTGTGTATGCTCTAATAACACAGTTCTCATGTTGAGACACACACTTTTTTTTTCAAATTTTACTTTAAGTGCTTGTTGTTGGGGGTGTGTCCAGGCTTGATCGTCAGTAGGTCACATAATGTGTGTAGTGTGGTGAAGAATTACTGATGTGATGGTAGGATGACATCACATAGCTACACATGGAAAACCAATCCTGTCTGAACAGGGATGCGAAAAATGAAGCTTTGTGTTGTGGAGAGTGTGTGAAAGAAGTGTGTAACATGAACAGTGTGTGTGAGTTTATATAAGACGTGCCTCTCTGTGTGAGTACTGCACTTCCTCTTTCCCGCGATGATCACTTCCTGTTGATTGTGATGTCTGTGCAGCTGAAGTTGGACACACGTTTAGTGTGGCTAGCGGTGCAGCTAAAGTGACAGACATCGTAGTTATGGTGTTAGTCTGGGAAACACTGCTGTTCCTTTGTGTGTCTGGTGTTCTAATGTGGAAGTGCGGAGGTCTGTAGAATGTTCCAGGCGGTGGCTGAAGCAGCCGTGGCCCTCTAAATGCGATCGGTAGGTCTTTATCACTCGAACTATTGTTGCGTCTTAGAGTCGAAAGTGGGCGCATGGCAGCAGTGTAAGAGCTGCTCCGAGATGAAACATCGCTCTGTGCTTCAGCAATGACCGCTTTGGTTGTGTCTGTTTTGGTTGTTTCTATTTTGGATCCACCTACTGCCCCTGAGGGAGAGATGTTAGCGACAATCATGGCGGTGCGAGGCGTGACATCGTAATGACGATACTGTTTGTCCCAGGTACGTCTCAGGGTGTGTGTGTGGATGAAGGGGCTGCGGTAGGGTCGGCTTTCCTCCTTTTCCGCCTCTGGTCTTTCCGCAATGGCTCCACCGAGGCTCTCCCTCTCAGCTACGTTGCGATCATTGCGTTCGCTAAGCAGGCGGTCTACCGGCAAACTCAAAGGGCGGGAGAGGTAGTGGGTCCGTGGGGGACGGAGCTTTACAAGAGGGATGTTTACGTTTGAGCTGATGCGACTGCCAGCTAATGAAGCTCCAACACCATTAACACCATCTGTACTGTCAGCTACACACACACACACAGACAATAATAATCATTTACAATTTCACATCACAAATACATAGACGTATGTGTGTAATTGTGTACTCCTCCTGACCAGCTGTGTCCTCTTTTCTCTCATGTCCCCTCACAAAGTGCACTTCCTTCATTTCTTCCACCGAGTGTGAGGAGGGTAGCATAGATGAGTATCTCTTATGGGCTTTAGAGCTCTGCTTACACACACACAATATATATATATATATATATATATATATATAAACATAAATCAATTAAAAACAAAAAATATTAATATATTCTGCAATTTAAAAAAATTATAACGACTGATGGTTATTAGTTAACAAATAATAACTATTATTCATTCTCTCTGACTTGATGTTCCTGTGATATGAACACTTAATTAATCATAAACTTTTTGGGTTGTTTTTTATGTGATTGTTTCCTGTCTGTCTCTCTGTATCTCTGTCTGTCTGAAGTGCCAGAGTATGTGTAGTGACTAACACTCACCTCTTTGATATCTAGGAGAGACTGTGAGCAGCGGGTGAGTGGAGGATTGGTGGAGGGGGCGGGACTTAACTGGACATCAAAAATCTTCTGGTGGTGTTTGATGAGTAGCTCCACCATTAGAGCCTGGTAAGGATAATCCACGAGGGAAGACAGAGACACGTCGGTGTCCAACCGCCGTGGTTTAATCAGCGTCGGGCCAAAGATGATGCCCAGATTCCTTGTGTCCATTTTATTCTCCTCCGCATGCTCGGACACTCTGGCACACACACACACACCACATTGAGTCACTAACAAACAGGTAATATAGTAATATAATGCCGTTTATTTTTATTTCTTATATTTCCCACAGTTGATGAAGTGCTGCAGAATTACCTGTGCAGGTGAGTTATGAGGAAGTGCAGTGTTCTGTAGTTTGCAGGAGGAAGATGTCTCAGCAGGTCTCGTATTTTAAGGATAATTCGGTTGAGCTCGATGCTGAGGCGAGGTGAGTGCGTGTTGTCTGCTGTGACACTCTGTGCTTCTTTAGCCAGACCAATAATCTCATTATAATATCTGTACAGGATCAATGGCTCGGGTAGCTACACACACACCAGATACATACAATTTAATTTATAATAATCTGCCTTATTTTCTTTAACTGGCAGTAATACAGTGTGTTGTGATTGACAGTGCTACAGTGTGTTGTGATTGGCTGACAGCAGTACAGTGTGTCGTGACTGGCTAAGAGCAGTTGTGTAATGTGATTGTACTGCCTTAAAGCCAATCACAACACACTTTTCTGCTATCTGCCATTCACAATACACTGTACTGCTCTCGGTGTGTTTTGATTGGCTGGCAGCAGTGTAGTGGGCTGCATTTACCTGTCTCAGGTAGAGTTTTAGCACATTGCTGATGTCATGTGGATACAGTTCAGACAGCTCCACCAGGTCTTTTCCGTTCTCAAAAGCCTGACAGAGTTTTTCTACTCGAGGCTTCGCTCCATTTAAACGATAAATTCCCTAAAAACACAACAAATGAACCGTCGTCAACACCGTACCACCATTCCACTACACAACTACAGTGCTACAGGCCTGCTAGCTAACAGTATAAATAGTTGTTAGCATATGTAATCAGTGCAGGTGCAGTGCGACTGTTTGTACCTTGATGTTTAGAGCTCGGCTTTCGATCTCTGAAGTGCACTTCCTGATGATGAAGGGAATGTTGTCTGCGCTGTTTTTAGCAGCCTGACAGAAATCAATACCAAACAAGTGCAGCTTTCCTTGCAGCTTCTTATGACCACACTGAATTGCCAACGTCTCTAGACACTTCTTATGACATGCTAAAGAACACTTCACACACGCACACAAACACAATTACAATTATTACACAATAAAACAAGTGTATGAAATGTATTTAACTTGTAGTTACTAAACTACTGAGTTAACACTTGGTTTATCATATGATGACAAAGACAATGATGAGGATGATGAAGATGAGGATGATGCAGATGATGGTTGACCTTACCTCCTCACACTCGGCCCCGTGGAACACCACCAAACTGTCACACTCCCTGCATTTGGACGGAGCTCGCAGTTTCCTTAGCTTGTGTGTGTGAGCTGCTTTGGACATTTGAGCATTTCTAAAAGGACCAGGAGAATTTGTCGTCTCTGCTACTATCTCACCCAGACCTGACACACACGCGCACAATGAAAACTGTGTGTTAGTAAGGTGCCCCAAGCTGTTCCCTTAGACTATGTATACACAACACAATACACACAGGTACTTGTGCACACACATGCGCTCACACCCACACTCACACACACCGTTGTCTGAGGGTGAAGGAGGATCTCTTTCGTCTAAATCGTCTGCAGATGACATGGTGCCTGTGGATGGAGTTCTGGGAAGTCTGCGCTTGAAATCCCCTACACACACACACACACACTTTTATCTAATGCTTTACTGATAACACTGTGTTAATGTGGTGATAATAGAGTAATAAAATGCAGAAATAATAAAACAATAAATCAGTGATGAGGTAATAATAGTTAAAAAAAATAAATAAAAGAGTGTGTGTATGTTACAGTGTGACTGCTATGAATTACATTTTTGTTTTGTACATTTTACACCAGCGCATATTTAACATTTAAAAAAAAATTAATACACCCATTTTATTTTCTTACACATAACATCCGCTAGCTCCAAATGGACGGGAGAGCTGATTTAAAGCATTAAATCAAGATATAATTCCAACTGAAAACGAAACTTAGACTATGTTTTTATATTTAATTTTGTTAGAATGCTTTAAAGCAATTTAATAAAGTGATACAGCGCCACCCTGGTTAACTAGTGCTATTGCAGACCATTACATTAGTTTATATGAGAGCAAATAAATAACAACAAAGAAAAGACGAACACAGTGGCAGGGTGATGACAATGACCTAGCAATGTCAATTGTGAGGATGTACCTGGACTGGCAGTTAGAGAATCCACAGAGCGAGATTCACTGCTTCCACCTGCACTTTCTGAATCACTGCACATCCCTCCCTTTAAAGCTACACACACACACACACACCTAATGATGCTTCAACATAGCGCTGTATTATTTAAAGAGACACTGACAGGCAGATAGACAGACAGGAGTGTGTATATGTGTTACATTGTATGTCGGCTGTGCTGCTGTTGGTCTGAGGTTCGTCCATCTTGCTGACGTGTTTATTCACTTCATCAGCAGAGACCTGAGACAAGCTCCCCTGAGAAGAGTGTGTGCTTGATGATCTCTTATGAAAGGCCATGCTGTGGAAACACACACACAAGTATTAAAGTGACATACAGTCTCATAGCTGTTTAGCGTCAGACACGGTTTGTGGTGTACATTTACGGCATTTGGCAGACACCCTTATCCCAATCCCAAGTGACTGACATCTATCTTTTCTATTGTGTGTGTGTTTAAATATTTGTTTAAGGAAATGTAACAGATCCTGCAAAACTTTAAAGGGGGGGGGGGGCTGCTGTCCTAATAGCAGTGTGTGTGTTTTTGTGCGAGTGTGTGTGCAAAAACTAAGAATCAATCCCCAAAAGGCCTGTTTATGCACAAGTGTGTGCGCATAAGTGGAGTAAACAGTGCTAAATCTAAATCATGCGGTTTTCATCACTTCCTCAGTAACGTGCACAAACACACACACACACACACACACAACTGCTCTGAACACTATACGACACACAGTATTTCACAGATTTATATAAGAGGAAATAAAGTGTGGATGTGAGTATGTGTGTGTGTGATAGGCATTGTTAAGTTTTTATGCCATTTATAAACATTGAAAGAATTCACGTTTACAGTTTGTAATCTCTGTTTCGTTAAATCTATATAAAGCTGCTGTTTCTGACACAATAGCTGTTTTAAAATCCCTTTGATGGGTCAGGTGACACTACTGTTACTAGAAGCCCATCACAAACAATATTTGTTTTAATAATTATTCTAACTGACTTTAGAGTTTTAATGTATTTGACTTAATGTACCTCTTCTCAACAAACAACAGCTATTGTTTAAGATTTTACTAAAAATTTATTAGCATTAGTTATAACTGGTGTGAGTGTATGTGTCTCACTCTGTCCTGGATGTCCCAGCTCGCTCATGAGACAGCGCCTCCAGCCATACACGCTCTTTAGGTAAACTGTGTACAAACTCTGAGTAACACTGTCCTGGTTCATACTGCTTCACCTGATCACACAGCATCTGGTACTGCTCAGGAACTGACACCAGCTGATTGTACAGCATCTGGAACCAGTTCACCGTCACCTACACGCACACACAATAGAGCCATATACAGACAAATAAACCTCTAAGAAAGTTTTTCAACAGGTTCATTGAATACAATTCTTTGCCTTTACTGTGGTGGCTTTCTGCTCACTCATACAGAGACAGACATGATAGAGACTATAAGTAAGACAGACAGAGGGTGGAAACAGAGTACCATTCAGACAGACAGTGGCAAGGCAGATAACAAGGCAGTTAAAATAAGTCAAACATATTAAGACAGACAACATGGCAGACAACATGGTAACATAAAGTGAGACAGGCAATGAGACGGACACTTACAGCTTTGAGAGTGAGGTCACACTGAAAAATGAGCTCTCTGAGTTGAGAGAGAATTTCACTCTTCGTTTTGGTCAAATGGACGTTTTTTGCTTCAGCATCAGCAACACATACTCTGTAGTGCTCTTGAGCCTCCTCAGTCTGATAGAGAAAACACACCAACGCACATCAGTCTGAGATATGGAGCCACACACAGCGGCACTGTATTATACATCGTAACATATTACACAATCTACAACTTATTAGTTGAGGTGCACCTTCTGCAGCGCCTCTTCCTCTATCCTCCTCTTCCTCTCCTGCGCTCTCATGCTCATGTGTGTTTGCTCCTCTCCCATTCGACAATGCGAACCGCGAGCCCTTTCGTACTCTTCCCTGCGCTGGGTCAAAAGAAGTCGAGCTTTACGCACTGCACATTCAGCTTCACTCTGTGAACAGAACAAACAGATCCTTAATGAAATAAACAGATATCTAAATAATGTACACAGATAAACCAAGTCAACAAAATGTCTGTGAACATTAGTAAAAAAAAATGGATTTTGGAACATGCCATTTTCTTCTGCTCCCTCTGCCACTGATCCTTTAACTCTTTCCTCAGTTTATCCAGCTCGTTTTTCCGTGAAACCAGCGGCTGCATCAATTACACACACACACACACACGTAGTGATTATTTTAAAGACTACAAAATGAACTTAACTAGACTTAACATCACAATTCTTACTATGATATGATAACTTAATCCTAATTCAAAATCAAATGTATTACTCGTTTAGTCTATTCCAGAGAGAAGAAAAGAGGGAGAAAGAAAAAGAGAGAAAAAGAGATAGAAATTGCTCACGTGTAATAATGATGTGATAATGAGTTAATGATACGGTTATAATATCCTAATATTAGATAAACTGGGATGTAGTTTTGTGAATATTAGCCATTTCACTTTAAATTCTGACTGATCCAATTCCCTGACTGATCCGATCCCCTGACTGATCCAAATCTCTAAATCAAAAACTCTGACTGGTCTGAAACTTTGACTGTTCTGATTACCTGAAGGATCTGATTACCTAACTGATTTGATTTCCAGCCTGATCTGAATTTTAGACTAATCCGAATCTTTGTCTGACTCAAATCATTAACTGATCTGTTTCCCTGACTGATCTAAAACTTTGATTAATCTGAAACGCTGACTGATCCAATTCCCAGACTGATCCGATTTTCGGTCTGACCAAAATCTTTGTCTGATCCGATTCCCTGAGATAAAACTGCTTATCTAATATCCTGAATTTTACCTGAATAAACTTGTTGGTTTGAAGAGCTGTAGCTGTCTGGGAAAAAGTGTGATTGTAGTCCAGCTCGTTCTCAAACGCAGATACATAAACTCCTCTAAAGGGCATGTAGTCCTGTAAAATAAACACCACACACACGATTACATGTCACTACAGGTTTTATTATTAAAACATCATTAAAACACATGCGATCGGGTGTAAGAAATGTAAGGCAGGCCAAATCTGTTATGTGATAAAATACGTTCGACCCAGCAGTAAATATGGTGAGAATGTGTTTCTCTGTGTATTTTTCTTAATTAATAAGAATGAAGATTAGTGTGAAGATATCTTAGGTAATCCTCACCTGCTGATCTGCTGCAGCTTTCGCTGACTCAGCCATCTTGGCAAATCCTTTAGCACACTCCATATCTGTAACCGAGAGGCATCTTACAGGATTAAAAAAGGAAACACATTATTGTATATTTTGCGCACACGCAAATGGTCCTCCGTGTGTATTAGGGCCGAGAATCTGAGAGTAAAAGCTGATAAAGGTTCTGAGACACTCACCCAGACCGAGGCGTTTCTCCACCCAGCTCAGGATGTCTTTGGTGTATTTGGACCAGGCCTTGGCATAAAGCAGAGCTGACTCGACTCCAGTGTCATTCTGCTGCAGGACCTGGTCCACCTGCTGTACAGGGGTAAGCTCAGAGTCTACACACACACACACACACACACACACACACACACATACACAATGCAATTAATAACTATGTAAAATAGAATTAATTTTAACAGATTTTTATAAGCTTCAAGTGTCTAGTGTAGTGTTCAAAAGAACATCAGGTGATTGTTATTTAGGGCCCCTAGCAGTAGCAGCATGGTGGTAAATTGAACTTATTTATATTATATTATTTTATACAGTCCAATGCTTTTACACACTTTTATTTTCTGTTTAAAAACACAGTAAACTTTAACAGACTTGGTCTGTTGTGGCTGTCACACCTCTCTGGTGAACTGAATCATAAAGATACACCAACATTTGTAGAATGGAATTTCACTGCACATTCAGACATGCACGTACAAACACATATTTGCACGGTATGATAATTTTTTGCATATGGTTCCCATTTCTTAAAAAAACATCCAAAGATCAGAAGAATGTGAGACATCTGGAGGAGAAAGAGGACAAACAAGTGCACAAAAAACAAACCACAGCGCTGAAGTGTGTGACGTCAATGCTCTGTTTACTACCTAGTGTTATGTGACGTATCGCACACGTGCCCATGGTGAAATTACTCTCCTGCAATTGTGATTAATATCAGTGAACAACATAGTGTACACAGATGTGTAGATACAGTCGTAAAGATGAAACACAGAGCTAAGCCAGAAACACAGCCAGATAGAGAGGGAGAGCACAGAATATATAGACACCTATCACCTGTCTCAGAGAAAGAGTAAAACAGGTGGAAAGGGAGAGAGAGAGAGAGAGAGGGAGCGAAAAAAACTATGAAAGAAAGACAGTGGAAAGAGAAAGAGAGAGAGAGAGAGAGAGAAAGAGAGAGAGAGAGAGAGAGAGAGAAAGAGAGAAAAAGAGAGAGAGAGAGAATGAGAGACATAGTGGGAGAGAGAGAGTGAGTGACGTGTGTAAAAGAGAGAAAGAGAGAGATAGAGAGAAAGAGAAAGAAAGAGAAAATAGAAAAAGAGAAAGCAAGAGAGAAAGAGAGAGAGAGAAAGAGACAGTGGAAGAGAAAGAAAAAGATAGAGACAGAAAGAGATATATCAAAAAAGACAGATGGACAGAGAGAGAGAGAGAGAGAGAGAGAGAGACAGAGAGAGAGAAAAACAGAGAGAGATACAGAAATGTGTGGTGGAGACTTCTTCACCTGCCAGCTCTCTTTGTTCTTCTGAATTCCCAGAAAGGTTCTCAAACGACTGTAAAAAAAAAAGAAATCAGCACACAAATGACCACTGCACTTGGAGAAATAGAAATGGAGAAAGTGTATTGCGTATAAGTGTATGGTGACTCACTCTGCTCCTCCTGATGTGGGGCAGCTCCACTCTGGAGCTGTGGTCCACATCTCCCATAAGGAAATCTGACACTCTGAGGATCAGACATCACAGATATTATATCCAATCTACATCACTAGGGACACACACCTCCTCGACTGTACACTCAGCTCATGGATTAATACCTGTCTGAAGATTTCACTTTTAATAACATTTCTAAAACAGTTCGGCAGCTGAAACACTCACACATTGCCGAAGGTGAACGCCAACGTGTCAATAGAGCTGTAGATCTCCCGACAAACACCACTTCGGTTTTCTTTATTCACTTTCTTTAAGTTCAGTCCTGTGGAAGGCAGAAGTCGATTGAAAATGTTTGAAAATCCATTCATCATACACACTTTGTACATCAACACAAGACTTTTACACAAGCTTTAGACAAATGACTCACAATGCTCACATAAGCAAAAGAAAAACACGAAAAGACATTTTAAATCTATTTCGCATTTCATTGTTTTTTCATTTTTGAGGCACGAAGGTGTGAATTGCTTATCATTGATACTGCGTAATCAAATTAAAGTCACATTGGAAATGCTAGTTAGCCTGTTTGCTAGCAGGATAAAACAAACAAAAACACGAACACATCTCATCCTATGTAATCAGATGTGGAACCACAGATGATGTGCTAGAACCACAGATGATATGTTGTTATAAGATTTAAGAAAAAACAAACACAACTGGTAATAAAGTGTTTACTGACTAGTGTGAATAGTGTGAATAGTGTGCTACCTTTACAGACTTTCCAAATCTTTTTTTCCAGTGTCATTAAGTGTTCAGAGTCAGATGACTTCAAACTCCTTAAGAACCACAATCTCCCCCCCCTCCCCCGAAAAAGTGTATTCTGGATTAAACCGTATTGATCAAATAAAGACCAATATTTAATCTTCCTTTTATAGACAAGGTAACTAAAAAGGTTGTTTTCAATCAGCTAAACAACTACTTAAACCTGGACACCTGTACATTTTAATCTGTTTTTCTGACCACATTCCAGCACAGAGACAGAACTCAAAAAGATAAGAAACGATATTCACTTAACTTCAGATTCTGGAAAGAAATATCAGTACTGGCACTTCTAGATCTCGGAGCTGCGTTTGAAACTGTTGATCATGGCACACCTCTAGAAAGACTAGAAAACTAGGTTTTTCTGGATTGTTTCTCAAATGGTTTAGGTCATTCTTTCTGCTCAATCCTTGTGCCACTCCTGTTTAACATGTATATGCGCTCACTGAGAGTAACCAAATGACTACAGCCCCACTGACTCTGCAAATGCGTCAATTAAATAAACAGCTGAATATGGCAAAAATTTTTCTTGAGGTGAATGCAAACCTTAATTCTAGGGGTCAAACGACTAAAAATCAAATCATGAATCTTGGTCTAACACTGAAGTCGTCATTTCAAGGAAATAACTAAATCAGCATACTATCACTTCAAAAACATTGCTAGAATTAGGGCTTCCAGTCAGGACCCAGAGACCCTAGTTCATGCCTTTATCACCAGTAGAGTGAACTATTTTATGCACTCCTGACTGGCCTTCCTAAGAAGACCATTAGTTAGGATTCTGACTAAAACTAGAACATATCACACTAGTTCTCAGGTCCTTACATTGACTGCCGGTTACATTTAGTATTGATTTTAAAGTACTGTTACTTGTTTATAAATCACTAACCCTAGAACATTTCTTACTAAACATAGACCAATCAGATTACTAAGATCATTAGGATCAAGTCAGTTAGAGACAACAGGGTTACTCTAAACAAAGAGAATCTGCTTTTAGCTTTAATGCAGCCCGCAATTGGAACTAGCTTCCAGAAATGATCAGATGTGCTAAATCAGTAGCCATCTTTAAATCCAGACACAGAAGACATCTGTTTAGCTTGGAATTTCCTGAATGAGCACTGTGATACATCCAAACTGACTATAATCGTTTTATATTCTTAACTGTTTTCAGTCAGTAAAATCTATTTTTAAATCTTTATTTTATCTCTTTGTTTTTACTGTTGTGATTATTTTTTACTATTTTTAAACCATCTTCTGTAAAGCACTTTGAATTACCACTGTGCATAAAATGTGCTATATAAATAAACTTGCCTGCTCTTCCTTGCTGCGTGTTTACTCCTAATGAAGCAGAACGAGGTGTAAACTTTACTGAGTTCCTTTAACAGGTTCTAAAGTTTACAGAAAATTATTCAGCAAAGATAAACACGACACACTAAAGCCAGAGAACTTCACACTCACAGAGGCTTCCTGTCTGAGAAAGGCACAGGAAACACAAACACACACACACACAAACACAGCTTCTAGATCTTAAACTCACACTCTCTAAAAATTATATAAACAAACTTTTTCTTTTTTTTTTTTCACATTGTAATAATCACTTCTTTATAACTGGTAATTAAATATCAACAGACTCCAATCTCCAGCCTAACACAGTGTAATAGTGTGTGTTTGTATGTAAACGACACACTGATATCTATAAACAAGCCAACTGACACATCCACAGAGAGAGGGAGAGAGAGAGAGAGAGAGAGAGAGAGAGAAACACTGGCAGTCACGATCAGGGTGTTCTCTGTGACTGTGGCTCCTGACTCAGGTAGGGGGCGTGGCTTATAGTCTGGAAGCAGAGCTTGTGTTCAGTTATTCAGATGACCATATAAAGCATCAGCTTTTTTTTTTTATATTGTAAAACTGCTCATATAAACAGCAAACAGAAGAAAGACTACTGAGCAAGCACAAGAAAGACTCCACACTTACTTTTCAAAATAAAATGATTTCACACAGAACAAGAGTGCTGTAAAGAAAACAACCTGAATCCAATAACAAACACGCAAAAAAACCTACTTTCAGTGTCACAGTTCAGTATAACACATCAACAACACAACAATCAGCCACTAATACAGACTCCTACTTAAACAAATCCACTGTCTAAAAATAACTGTACCCACCTGAGAATTATTTAAATCAGTAAATAAATAAAATTAGTAAATAAACAAATAAAAACATTCAAACCGACAAATAAATTGAAAGTATTAATGTTTCATGCATTAAATAATGTTAAAAACAAACAGAAAAACAAAACCAAATCTACTAAATCCTGAATTATTGAGCACACAGCTCAGATAAATCATCTTACAGTATAACCAGTGAATAACGTTAAAGAATAGAAGGTTACATTCTTGACCTTGAATGTCACAGCGTCATCAAACTCCACTCTTCCTGACTGCAGTCAACTTCGAAGACGAAGATAAACGGAAAGAAATGGCGACATTGTCAGACGTGGAAGTTTGAAACGAAAGCTCCAAAGTTTAAAAAAAGAACTGTCACAACGTCCTCGATGTCTATGCTGATCCTCCTGACTCACACTGAGGAATAAATACATTAACTCTAACTTCAGGTTTTTTTTTCTTCACTTCCCTATGACAACTCACTCACCCAGACTGATGCGCACACACACACACAAACACAAAAAAACATGTCTGTGCTAAGTTTTTGTTGGTAACCAAAAGAAAAAATTGTGCCTCTCTTAGTATCCAAGTGTGTGAGTCTAAGTGAGAGTCCGAGTGTTACTCTGCAGTGGAACGCTGACCTCTTCCGCTTCTTTCTCTACTCTTCCTCAGGACATCCTGCAGCTCCACAACAATGCTCCTGCTCCCTTACCTCCCAAATAAGGGAATCACATTACACCCCCACAACACACACACATACACACCATTCTGGGTGTCACTACCAAACAACAAATTTTATTTATTTGTTTTTTAAAAACAGTTTTACCAAGGTCAAGCACATCAGAGGCAGAAAGCAATGTATTCGAGGACATCTGTGAGATTCAGAAAAATTACATTATGCAAAAATCACACCCAAAGTCCTTGTAGTAGTTCACAGTAGTTTGGGAATACTGGGAAAGTGGTATTTTTAATTGTTTTATATATCTGGATAAGTAGGTGGTGCTATAATGAAACTGCACGCACACTTAGGTCATGTCTGTGATTCCGGTTAATAAAACAAAGCGGTGCAAAGATACCTCATATCCATTTTTCTGTACTAACCACATAAATTTATAGACACAGTATACCAGAACAGTAAAATGTATAAACACAATTTCTGTAATTATTTTTCTCAGGGGATTCTTTAGATGCTATATACCACATTTAATGCAAATAGAAACACTAAAGTTTTGTAAAGATACAGCCTGAAGGCCGATTGGCATGATTACGACAAAAATCAAAATGGTCGATGCCCAACATGGCTGAGCAATAAAATGGCATACTGTTGGACTCAGCATGCCACAACCTTATGATTCTTAGCAAAAATTACCATTTTTCTTATCTCGACACCAGTAGGTGGCACTGTGGCAAACTGTGCAGGTACCCTCAGGCCATGCTTGTTACGACAAATACCTGGTTTGGTGTCAATACACCAAATTCATGCAAAGGTACAGTGTCAAGTCCATGTTTGCTTGTTCTTTTTATCATTGGTGTCTATGTAAATGCTACGTACCAAATTTTAACAAAACCGAAAACACGGACTACGTGTTTGAAAAGCATGTTCGTCAAAGAATCGTAAATAGCAGAAACATTTCATGGCGGAAAATGACGCCTGCATTTAAATGTGCATTTGAATCATTATGAGCCAAGAAAGCAGAAGTTATGACGTCAAATATAAAAGAAATATTGAACTGATAAAATTCAAATTTTCTACAGAACCAAAACCGCCCCTTTTTATCTCTTCATTTAAGAAGAAATTATCTTTTACTTTACCTTCTTTATGTTTATCATTCAACTACTGCTGAATTTTAGACACTGCCGTTTTAGGACTTTAAAGCCTCTATAATTGTATAATTGTGAGGTTTAATCTTTATAGCATCCCAGCCTGAATTAGCTGCACTGCTCACAGCTAACAAAAATACAATCAACTGAAAGGAGGCGTTATAAACATTTTTGCCAGCAGCAGGGTTTTATAAAGCAGATTTTTTCATGATGACATCACTTCCTGCAGTAGATAAAACCCTGATAGCCAGCATGCTAATAAAGATCAGTCAGATCACTTTCTAAAAGTTATTCCTAAGAATATATCCATGTCAATGCTGACCTGCTGACGCACAGTAAGAGATTTATAAAACTGATCTTAGTGAAAAAGAGTCATAGTAAAAAATATAGACTAGTACTTTCTGTTCTATGTTTTATGTAAGTTGAGAGTGATTCCTGCCTGTTAATGAATATTATCCTAATAATCCTTAGACAATTTCGGCATGTCTACAGAGTTTAACAAGTTGAACAAGTTGAAGATGAACTTTTGAAGATCTCTTTTAATACCATTTTATTTTCATTCTATAAAGCTGCTTTGACACATTTTACAGCATTTAGCAGACGCTCTTATCCGGAGCGAATTAAATTTTTTTTTTTTTTTATACAGTTATACAACCGAGCAATTAGGGGTTAAGGGCCTTTCTCAGGGGCCAAACAGTGGTAGCTTGGTGGAGCTGGGAATTGAACCCACAATCTTCAGGTTGGAAGTCCAACACCTTAACCTTGAGCCACCACTTACCCACCACAGTCTGTGTTGTTAAAAGCTTAATATAAATAAAGATTACTGGATATATCTCTTTGCTTTTCTTCTTGAAGGCTCCACTGCTTTGATGTCTGTGGTAGCCAATTTAAAGCGCCTTCGACAAACGCAGTCATTTGCCTCACACACATTTTCAGACACTGGCTTCAATGACCATGAAAATTTATTATTCACAAGACATTTTTCATTTAACATTCTCATCATAGGCAAAGACGTTTAGGTGCAAATAAACATCTGACATCTCTTAGGAAATTAAATTAAAACTGTAGAAGAATGAAACATTGGTTGGATGATTGGATGTAAGCAACACAAAACTAATCAAGGATTTTTAAATAATTAGTCATATTGGCTGCACGGAGAGGCCCCCAACTAACATTTTTTTCTTATTATTTCATGCTTACAGATATTGCACCTCAGGTAAGTGATGAATTTGGTATAAACCTGTTTAATAAGTACTATTATCAGCAGTCCTTAGTACCACACAGGAGATGAGAGATGAGAGGGTAATTCTGACCTTTGACTCTGCCAATGAGCTCTCCTGCAGCACTCAGGATCTCCTCGGAGTTTAACACCTGGTGTTTACTGAGCACACACCTCAACACACGCAGCAGCTCAGCAAGTCTCGCCTTCACCACCTCATACACACACTCCTCCGCTGTCTCCACTAAGAGAGAGAGAGAAGGCAAGGTGAAAGAGATGCAATGAAGGAAAATGGAACAAAAACAAAGTTAATACAGCCATATTCATCGAACAAGCAGGCAGACACACATGCACAATTGTGTTGATAATAAAGAAATTAAGAAGTTTTACAGAAAATTTTACAGAAATTAAGAAAGTAAAAAAAGTAGTTTTGAAATTTTCCACAGAGACCTAATAATAAAGTGAACATTGTAATAATCTGTGTGTCAGAAGATTACTCTACAGTAAAGGGTGACACTGTAGTGGATTTTGAATCCTCTCCAATCACACCTATTACACACAGTTTTTTTGTATTTTGTTAGAAACTGAAGAATGGCGGTGGGGGTCTGTGGGGTGTAGAGATTCTCACACTGTACCGCTGTAGCAGGTGATGAGGCGAAGGCGAGTAGGAACATGCCTAAACATTCCTGCCTTGGCTGTCACTGAAGCAAAACCTGCCGTTAATTATTCCTGAGAGCTGCACGCTGTTAAAACATGACTAATTTTACCTGGAACTTTATGATATGCATCCACACACACACAGTATTTACCATTATATAAGTGTCTATACAGTTATGTGTCAGAGGGCGGTCTCTTCCTTTGTTTTACTCAGTTAAACATTTTCCAACTTTAGTTTGTGAGTAATTCTTTCCGGAGCAATTACAAGTATTAGTTTAATTGCAATGAATTGCAATAAAACACTGGTCTAGTGTTAGCTGTTATTTATGGTTCTTGTCATGGTTACAACATAAAGAACACATTTTTGACAATCAGAAACAAATACTGTCTAAAGCCATGGTGTATTCTTTATTAATGAACAAATTGAAATACAGCAAAATTTATATTAAAGGTTAAAGACAGCAATTTGACAGATGGTGCTTTAGAACTGATTAGAAGAATGTGGGGTCGATTTCCAGCACCAGTGAGATTCCACTGCTGGGCACCTAAACAATAAGGTCCTTACCCCTCAACTGCTCAGATAGATAAATGAGATAAATGTAAGTTGCTCTGGATAAGGGCGTCAGCCAAATGCCAGAAACGTAAATTTAAATGGGCTTCTTGTTGTAGCAAAATAAATTGATCTCGCTCGCACACACACGCACACACACGCACACACACGCACACACACACACAGATCAGCTATTAGCTAACATTCATCATAGTTATGCTGTGCCTCAGATCATACACTCCAAATTCTGATGATGTCATAGACATAACGAGCCACAAGTCAAGGAAATCTAATTGTGCTTTCTGTGTGGGCAGGTCTGCTTTTTCCCGTCAATCACAGCAACACTGCCCAGATATAATTTTTTATACAGTAACAGTGTTACACAGCTGTATGATAAAGATTAAACAGCAGCTTAGAAACTATTTTAGGAAATAGCTAAACACCAACTACAGCAAGGAAAAAAGTGATGTGATAGAGTCAGGAATAATCATGGAGTAAAGGGAGTAAAAAAGAAGATGCTGAGGTGAATCAGGTAACTACATAATCAGCTTCTTTTGACACTGAATAAGGAAATAAAATCTACAGAGGACAAACATCTCACTCACATACCCAAACACACACTCCATACCTTTGCCCTCACCTGCAGGAATGAAAGCCTCCTTTAAACTTAAAAGAACCTCAGCAAACCTGCGCACGTCACTGACCAGCTGTGTGATGTATTCAGGGTCGTTACACACAAGCCCCTGCGAGCCGAGACCGATCAGGGTGGGTGTCTGACGTGACATCACTGCACGTTGAGGGGCTTTACAGAGCCTGAGACACCATACAGTTTAGACAGCACACCTCCTGTAGAGCGCTGTGGGGGAAAATAGAAAGAATGTTCAATTATAAAATTCATACCCTTCATTTAAAAAATTATTCTTCCATTGTATAACAAACATTTAATAATAATAATCAGAGGAGCAGCTGATATTGCTCCTAATATCTAAGATATTGCTCCTAATATCTAAAATTAAACGATACTCTTTTACTTTTTAGATCATACACCAAGTGTGAAAGAGTCTAAAGGATGCCAGTGGGATTAATGAAGAACATGTCAGTGTTTATGTTCCTCTCATTCCTGCTGTCGATGTTATTACCCAGGAATGTTTGTAGGAATGCACAGACTCTGATGTTGCATCATGTACAGATATTTATCCTTATTGAGTCACTAAACAACGCGTCTGTGGGTTCATCACACTCGTCCGAATCTCCTCACGCATAACCAACCGAGCAAATAACACCATTGAAAGTTAATTTACACTGAGTCAAACACATTAACTCTATTCAACTCGTATTACCCTTTATCACACTCACTGTGTTTATGACAAACTCACAACAATTAATAAGGCTGTCACAATTACGACACTGTATGACAGCAATTATTTGACATAACCGCTGCCTCTGTATCCAACCACAATTATTTCACACTATTATTAGCCACAAGAGGGAGCTTACATTTACAGCATTTTGCAGACGCCCTTTTTCATACATTTATCTCCTTTATACAACAGTGGAAGTGTGGTGCTGGGAATCGAATCTCGATCTTCCAATTAGCAGTCCAAAACCTAAACTACTGCACTACCACTTCCCCACCCTACATCCAACCAGAGTATGTGCTCGGAGTAAGGACTGAAGTGCCATGATTTGTCCAAAGTTTAGTAGCATCAATGCATCAATGAGCCATATCAGTGCAATTATACAGCAAAAATAACCACAAAATTGCTCCCACTCAGTACATACACTACAAAGTTCCTACACACAACAGAAAGTTACTACACATTCACTACACACAGTACAAAGTTACTACACATTCATTATACACACTATAACGTTACTACACATTCACTGTAAACACTAAAAATTTACTACACATTTAGCACTCACACTACAAAGTAACTACACATTCAGTACAAACAATACAAAGTACTACACATTCAGTACACACAATACAGATATACCACATATTCAATACACACACTACAAATATACTACATATTCAGTACACACACTACAAAATTACTACACATACAGTATACACACCACAAAGTTGCTACACACTTGCTACAAACAACTACACACTTGCCATAAACAACACACCACAGTCACTTACTAGACACCTAAAACACCCACCCAAGTCTAGAGCACAGGGTCAAAAAACAAAGAGAAACATAAATGTTTCCTCCTCTCCTTTTACCTGGTTCCTTTAGATGGTCGCCACAGCAAATCATCTGCCTCCACATCGTCCTTTTCTCTGCATTCTCTTTCCACCTTATGTCCTTTTTATCACAACTATATCCCTCTTCTTTGGCCCTCCTTTTTGCCTCCTAACAATATTTCCACTATCCCTTATCTACAGTGCATGTGATTTTGCCAGGTAGGATCTGATTCTGAATTAACATCCTTTGCTTATCCTGGATCAACATTTCAATCAACCAATCACAACCATCTGATGTCCCGACCAAACCCGCCTCAATCCATTTTTGAATCTTAGAATTCAAAATATAATATTGTAAATGTATTGAACAATTAAATGATACATTACATGCAATACATGTAATACATTACATGCCATACTAAAAATTGTGTACAAAACGTACGTGCAGCTCAGTTAAAATGTGAACATTTACGTCACCTCCATGACCAAAAATAGATGAATGTGAGAAGTAAAATTTATTTAGGTGTGCAGGCAGGAATAAAAAGTAAATTCCTCAATATTTTTTAATCTATATTAATGAACAATATGGCTTGTTATTGTTACATTTTAAAAAGGTTGTGATTTTATTAAATAATAAAATCAGGTTTACTGCTTTAGAACTTTACGTTCAATTGTGTATCAGTGATTGTTTAGGATTCACTGTCTAAATTTATTATTGCTTATTTCAGTAACATCATAATCTATACAATGTTAATCCAGGAATCATCACATGTCAGTAAATTGTCCCAGAATCAATTAATTACCATAAAGTTATAAAGTTATAAGAGTGGTAAAGTAATTAACATAAGTTAATTAAAGAAACTAAACCATATATTTCACTGACATCGAGTGGACGTGATTTAACTAAAGTACATTCCATTTCTCCGAATTTTTTTTTCAATAAACTGGTAATATAGTCATGATTCTGTATAAAGTAATTTTATAAATAAATGTGTTACATATGTTTAATATACAGTCTGTAAAGTTTTATCCTTTATAATAAAACCTGATTATAAATTATTTTTTTAAATACTGTTTCATTTTTTAACAGTGACAAAATAAAGTAATGTACATAAATATAGGAGTTTATCCGTGTTAATCAGCAAATCAGTAAAAATGGAAAAAAAAATAATTATAAAAAAATATAAAAATAATGTATTTCATTCTGTTTTAATTAGTTTACGGACTTACATAAATAAAAAAAAATTTACGTTTTTAGACAATTTATACCTCTATTATAATAAATAAATTAGTTTTAGAATGATTATAACAATTAAAGTTATTTAAAAAAAAATAAAAGTAAATAAAATCTTTCCCTGAAATAAGTTCCTAAACCTCACCTGAACCAACTCTGAGGTAAAACTATGCTAAGCTAACGTCAACGCTTACCTTTCTTGCTTTAAAATCCATATCATTAAAAAAATACTTTAATTAAAGTGTTCTGTCACTCACCGAGCAACATTACATCCTGAAAAACGTTCAAAAACATGAAATAAATCCAGAAAAACAGCCACAGTGAAGGAAGAGGAAAAAGACTCAGCCGCCTCACAGATCTCTGCTACTGACAGAGCTAATGCTAACGCTATCAAGGTGGAGAAAAGTTTTTACTTAGGCGCGCGCGCGCGCACACACACACACACCACACACACACACACGCTCGCACGGGAGGAGACGTGACATGTCACATGACACAAGCGACACATTTTGATTGGCTGAAAGCCAAACACTTCTATTGCTATTTACAAAAAGAGATTTGTTGAAGTAGAAATCGTAACTGTTAACCCTATTATTTAGTTTAACTTATATAATGCTTTTTATTCTTTAGTAGGTACTTCTAAGAATAGCGAGACGAAACAGTGCGATGGAACTGTTTATTTGTATAGGATATGACCATAAAAACTTTAAAATTAAAAACACAAGTGTGAGTGAAATAAGCGTGCTTGTCGAAACAGTAGGAGTGTTAAATATCTTCAAGATTTAAAAAAAGATCAACTAATTCTGTTTTTGGGGTTTTTTTCCTGTATGTTACACAGCAAAACGACAAGAAATAAAACAATTATTTTCATTTTTTGAAATAAAAATAATTGTTAATATTTGGTCATTTTAATCCTTTTTTTATCTCGAAAATATTCCCGTGGAGAATCGAAAAGCTATTTTTTTCTCATTTCTGTGTCTCTGGCGGCATCTTTCGGCAAAAAGCTGTTACTGCACACATACCTCCATGTTCCAAAATAAAAGTACCGCTTAAATCGTCAAAAGTTATAATTAATGTTATAATAACGAAGTGTAAATTTATACAACACTTCCTGCTTGACAACGTTCAATTAATTCAATAATTTAATCTACTTTAAGTAAATTTGATGCTGTATGAATATGTAATTTCTGAGCTCTTATTGCTTTCGAGCTGCCTCTTCCTTATCATTGAATAAACATGGCGGCTGGAAGTAAGTACCTGACACCAAGGAGCTCCTCCATCACAGGTGCTTTAACCTTAATTGCTTTCTCTCTGCTTAAAAACAGACGAAGAGCATCACAATCCAGAAATGGGTAAGAGATATGTGTGTGTTTGTGATTTCTGAAGAAGTGAGTTTAAGAAAGCAGTGTTAGGAGTGTGTCATCTTTCTATGCAGTAATGATGAGGAGTTGATTTAGATTTTATAGTTTAGGTTCTGACAAAATGGGGGGTACCAGGGGGTAACAGATTTAGGGGCAATAACCTAATGGATTTCATGAAAGATCATTTCTGTCTGCAGGTCTGCCAAAGGTCCAGAGTTTCATTCAGACTCCAGTGTAAGTCTCACACTTTTCACCAGCCTGCTCTGTCTATACACCTGTACACACTTTAACTGAAATTCTTTCCAACAGAACAGCAGGAAGGACAGCGGCTTTGTGGATCAACTTTTCATCTCGCGCATCTACAAATTACTGAAGATTTTAATGCCACAGCTTTTGTGTAAAGAGGTAAATAGTTGCGAAAAAAGAGCTGATAATCAAAGGCTTTATAAAGTTGATTATATAAACTGTGTGTGTGTGTGTGTGTGTGTAGACGGGTTATCTGGTACTTATTGCTGCCATGCTTTTGGCTCGGACCTACTGCGATGTCTGGATGATCCATAACGGCACTATGATAGAGAGGTGTGGTGTTAACTAGGGTTATCCATCATGTATTACTGTTTTATTACATGTTAATTACTTAAAAACAGCTGTTCATATTAGCAGTGTTTAAAATTAAGATGCTTTTATTTCTGTTTTTCTCCATAAACTTTACATTCTCTTTTAAGTTTAAGTGAACCTTTTTGTAATTTCTTAGGGATTTATTTTATTTTTGTTTTATAAATGTTAACATATATGTAATATATACACTTCTGATTCAATTGCCACGTCACATTTTGTGTGTGTGTTTTAGTGACAGGATTAGGAGTCTGCCCCACCTAACTAACCTGTGAATCTTGTTTTTTCAGTTCTTTGTGTGACTGTCTGTGTTCTAAACACAAGTGTTTTAGCAAGGTTGTAATTTGGGGTGTGTTTCTGCATGCGTGTGTGGGTGTGTGTGTGTGTGTGTGCATGTGTGTTTATGAGCAGTGCAATCATTGGACGATCAACGAAAGCGTTTAGGACGTATTTATTAAACTTCATCGCAGCCATGCCAGTTGTAAGTGTCTAAATAGTTAATTATCAATAATATGCATATTAATTGTCCCAAACAGTTTTTAAAAACTAAACAATGTTTAATAAATAAATAAATGTATTATTTATACCCACGTCAGTATCTAGTGTAGAGAAATAATTCTTTCTTTTAAATCTGTTTAATGTTAATGTCTTATTGTCGCTTTGGCGGCATCTTGTGGCTGATCCACGGTACAACATTCCAATAATAATAATGATAATAATAATGATGATGACGACGACGTCATCTTTCCTGGTGTTTGTGTTGTGAAATTAGATCTCTTTGGTGAATAACGTTCTGAAACTGGGCCTGAACGAGCTGAAGTTGTGTTTTCGTGTGAGACTCACTGATCACCTGTACACACACTACCTCAGGTACGACTCTGCTGGGATGTACCAAGCTGGTGGTGCAGTGTGTGAGGGTGAAAATTACTAAAACAAACATGTTCCTTCCTGCACAGTGGTTTTACCTACTATCGAATGGGAAATGTAGATAATCGAGTTGTAAATCCAGAGCAGCTGCTGACGCAGGACGTGGAGCGCTTCTGTAACAGCACTGTGGAGCTCTACTGCAACATCAGCAAGGTGACACACACACTTAGCACTGCACACACACCGTACATTTCGCAGCTTACACACTTGAACTCTTGTAAGTTTTACTTACAATGGTCATTGAATCATCACACAGAGGAACTCAAAATGAAGCATAGTGTGTATGTGTGTGTGTGTGTGTGTGTGTGTGTGTACTTGTAATAAAACTGTACCTGCTGTGTTTCAGCCCCTACTCGACATTGTTATTTACCTCCTCAAGCTAACGACAGCAGTCGGGACTCAGGTGAGCTTCAGTCCACACATAAAAACACACACTTCACTGTAGAGTGTCCTTGGGGGGAGTTGCAGTGAAAACATTGACAAGCCCTTATGTGTTTGCGTGTGTGTGTGTGTGTGTGTGTGTGCGTTTGTAGGGTCCAGTGACTCTGTTAAGTTATCTAGTCTTCTCTGGTCTGTTGTTGACGTTGTTACGGCGACCGATTGGGAAGATGATTGTAAGTGAACAGAAACATGAGGGAGAATTCAGATACACAAACTCACGACTAATTACTAACAGGTACACACATCACACAGATACACACACATTCACAGTCTCTGTCTCACTTCTCTCTTTCTCTCTTTCATACACACACACAGACACTGACTGAATGACAAAATACACTATAAACTCTGTTTGTGTGTGTGTGTGTGTGTGTGTGTGTCTGTCTGTAGTGAGGAAATTGCCTTCTACAATGGTGGCCAACGAGAGAAAATCAACATCCATCAAACTTTCCACAAACTGGTATTACACACACACGCACACACACATACACACACAGTTCATATGAGATAAACTGTAATTGTTTGGTTATGTGGCTGATTATGTGATTTATCAATTAATTAGTTGATCAATCACAGAGATGGACAGACAGATAGATAGATAGATAGATAGATAGATAGATTAATTGAACGTGATTGATTGTGTGATTGATTGATTGATGATTGTTTGATTGACTGATTGATTGACCGTGTGATTGATTGACCATGTAATTGATTGATTGATCGATCGATTGATTGATCGTTCGTGTGATTGACTGTGTTCCAGGTGGACGTTGTGAGGAGGTGTGTGAGGTTCCGGTTCCTGCTGGGTGTGGTGGACAGCGTGGTGGCTAAGTGTGAGCTGATTGATGAAGGTTGACTGTTAATATTATTGATCAGTATTTAATGACTCATCTTTCACAGACCTCGCATTCCTGCTCGGATACCTCGTAATCAGTCGACCGTTTCTACAGCCGGCAAACACACGGCATCATCGCAACACCCACGCACAGAGACGGCAGGTCAGTAACACACACACACACTGTCTTACCGGGAAAAGTGTTTTGGAACAAGATGTAATTTTGTGTGTGTAGGAGTATTATCAGAGCGGCAGAATGTTAATTAGTATGGCTCAGGCTTTGGGGAGAATCATTCTAGCAGGAAGAGAAATGAGCCGACTGTCAGGGTGAGACAACACACACACACTGTCTGACACACACTTGCACTCACATGCACACTTACATACACATACGCTGTCTGTAATACACTCTATCCAGCAGTTTTTACTACATTTAACATGAAACATTCTCGTTATATGAAATTATTGCATTCCCTTCTTATATAGTGTGTGTGTGTGTGTGTGTGTGTGTGTGTGTCCTCCTGCAGCTTCACAGTGAGGATCAGTGAGACTCAGGAGGTGTTGAAGGATCTAAACAACGGCAGATATAAACGCAGCTCCGCCATCTCAACAAGAGGTAAAGAATGTGAAAGTCTCTTGCTCTTAAACACTCTCTCTCTCTCTCTCTCTCTCTCTCTCTCTCTCTCTCTCTCTCTTTCTCTCCCACACACAAACAAACTCCTACAGGTGGTTCTTACTGGTGTGTTGACGGTCTGTTTTCTTCTTAGCTCCAGACGCTGTGTTAAACTCGACTCTGCTGTCCAACACAGGAGAGATTATTATAGCTGACAACATCATCAGGTAACATCATTACACCAGTCCAACATATGGCCAGACTTTATAACACCTCACTTAATGTGTGGATGTATGTGTGTATCTGATGATGTCATACCTGCAGGTTCGAACAGGTGCCTCTGATCACACCTAGTGGAGACGTCCTGATCCACGATTTATCCTTTGAGGTGAAGATTTATATTTATTTCAATCAATGAATCCATTTAATAAAAACTAACATCAGTAGACAGACAGATAAAGATTACTGTGTGTGTGTGTGTGTGTCTGTGTGTGTGTGTAAAGGTGTCAGCAGGCACGAATGTGTTGGTATGTGGACCGAACGGATGTGGGAAGAGTTCAATGTTCAGAGTTTTGGGAGAGGTGAAGATCACCACAGACCCATAGCATATAACGTTCTGTATTACCACTCAATCAGAAATAACACACGTTTGTGTGTGTGTGTGTGTGTGACAGTTGTGGCCTCTGTTTGGAGGACGTCTTACCAAACCACACAGAGGAAAACTCTTCTACATCCCACAGGTAGATATACCTATCTGTCAGTTTGTCTGTATTAGTTATTTTTTTTAAAGTCACACAGGAAATAAACACTGTGTGTGTGTGTGTGTGTGTGTGTTTGTTTGTGTGTGTTTGTGCAGAGGCCATACATGACTCTAGGTACACTCAGGGATCAGGTGATTTATCCAGACACACACACAGAGCAAATCCAGAAAGGAATCCCAGATCAGGTAGGACACAGAATACTGAATAAAAAAAACCCCACCATGATTAGTGCTTATTATTATTATCTCTACGTGTCTGTGTGTGTGTGTACAGCTGTTGAAGGAGTATCTAGATAAAGTGCGGCTGTCTCACATTGTTAAGCGAGAAAGTGGGTGGGAGAGCGAGCAGGACTGGATGGATGTTTTAAGTGGAGGAGAGAAGCAAAGAATGGCGGTGAGATTAGCGATATCAGCTCAGATCCTACTGGTTCAGAAAAAACAAGACAAACAAAACAAGACAAACAAAAACAATCAAACAACACAAACAAAATAACCAAACAGAAAGTGCAAAAATAAACATGAAACAAAGAAAAACACAGTCAAACTAAACAAAACAACACAAAGAGAACAACAAACAAAACATCTAAACAAAACAACCAAAAAATCATCTAAAATCAAAACAGCTAAACACAACCACCAAACTAAACAACACAAACAAAACAACCAAATAAGAGGACCAAAACAACAGAAATAAAATAACCAAAACTAAAACCCAAACAAAACATCTAAAAAAAACAAAACAACAAAAGCAATGAACCAACAAAAACATAACAGCTAAAACAGCAAACAAACAAAACAATTGAACAAACCCAAACAAAACATTCCAGAAACAACTAAATGAAACACAAACGGAACATTAAAACAAAACAACTCGAAAACCATCAAACAAAAACACAACAACTAAACAAATAACCCTAACAATCAGACAGCAAAACCAAACAAAACAGAAGTATAGACATAAACAAAACAATGTAATTACAGTGAATATCACAGTAATTGATCATATGTAATAGAGCAGTTTACACACACACACACACACACTAATCACTTTATAAATATTTTATCTGGTAGATGGCTCGTTTATTCTACCACAAGCCCCAGTTCGCCATTTTAGACGAATGTACGAGTGCCGTGAGTGTAGATGTGGAGGATTACATCTACAGCCACTGCAGGAAGGTAACACACATACAAACACACACACTCACGACACAAACATAAACACACTATAGAACTGTAAGGATCTGTTATAATAGTGTATGTGTGTGTGTATGTTTTGCAGGTTGGAATCACTTTGTTCACTGTCTCACACAGAAAGTCACTATGGAAACACCATGAGGTATAAACACACTCATAAGTAACAAAATGTAGAGTGGATGTGTGTGTGAGGGGATCTGTTTTAAAGTTGTAAATATGTGTGTGTCTCTGTGTGTTTTCTGTGTGTAGTTTTATTTGCACATGGATGGTAGAGGAGGATACGAGTTCAAACGCATAACAGAAGACACCGTACAGTTTGGCTCCTGAGTGTGTGTGTGTGTGTGTGTGTGTTTTCCGTGTGTGGCACTCAGACACTAAGTGTAGTCATAGTTAAACTCCCAGAATTATTTATAAATTTGTGAGATTTACTGTTACATAAATGTGTATTTAAAGTCATTTTCGTTGTTACATCGCTGAAACCTCCAAATAAACTCTATTTATTTCATGATTTTGGTTGTCATATCGAATATTTTCATGTTTTTGATTTATAATTTGCAAATTTTTTATTGATGATAAAAATGACCTGATAATCACAGATCAGGCAGAACATTATGACTGTCTGCTTAATATTGTGCTGGTCCCCATTTTGCTGGCCTGACCTGTGGAGGCATAGACTCCACTAGACCTCTGAAGGTGAGTGTGGTTTTTGGCAGACTGAGGCCTTCATGGATCGGACTCGTTTGTTCAGCACATCCCACAGATACTCGACTAAATTAAAATCTGGGGAATTGATTCTTTCCTTTCCTGAAGAGTTTTTGCTTAGTGGCAGGATGGATTAACCTGCTGAAAGAGGTCTCAGCCATCAGGAATCACCGTTTCCATGGAAGAGTGTACATGGGCTGTAACAATATTTAGGTAGTTGGTACAGTACGTGTCAAAATAATATACACATTGATAGCCGGACCCAAAGTTTCCCAGCAGAAGAAGATTGCTCAAAGCGTAACACTGCCTCTGCTGGCCTGCTTCACATTACATTTACAACAGTTGTCTGGCCTCCTTATCCAGAGCCACTTACATTTATCTCTTTTATACAACTGAGCAATTGGGGGTTAAGGGCCTTGCTCAGGGGCCCAGCAGTGGCAACTTGGTGGTGCTGGAAAACGAACCCTGATCTTCCAATTAACAGTCTAATTAATCTTAATCACTGCACTTTCTTCCCATAACGCATCCTGGTGCCATGTGTTACCCAGGTAAGTGATCTGCCATACACAAGAATCTGATTAATCAGACCAGACAACATTCTTTCATTGTGCTTTGGTCCAGTTCTGATGTTTACATGCCTATTGTTGCAGCAGTGGACAGGGATCAGAATAGACACCCTGACTGGTCTGTGGCTACTCAGTTCCATACGCAATAAACTGCAGTGTGCAATCTTTTTATCAAAACCAGCATTAATTTCTTCATCAATTTGAGCTATAGTAGCTAGTCTGTTGGATATTAACACACAGGCCAGCCTTCACTTCCAACGTACATCAATGAGCCTTGGCCGCCCATAACCCTGTCGCTAATTCACCACCTTTCCTTTCTTGGATCACTTATGATCTATCAGATTCACTCAAATACACTTACGCTCGTCCGTTTTTCTCGCTTCTAACATATTAACTTTGAGGACAAAATGTTCACTTGCTGTTCAATATATCCCACCCAATAACAGGTGCCATGATGAAGAGACAATCAGTGTTATTTGAATCACTAATCAGTCCTGATAATGATATTATTTTTTATCACTGTGTAATAAACTGCTGAATAAGAATATAACAAATTAAACGTCCACAAATCCAGTTACATAAAAAACACATTTTATTATCAATAAATAATGAATATAAAAGTTTATAACTTGTGTTTATGTCAGATAAATGTACTTCTGAAAAAATCAGGGAATTACGGTGATCTGTGAGGAGATTTACACACAAGTCAGACTTCATTACACCTCAATATCTGAATTATTAAAAAAAACACAACGATATAAAACACGAAATAAAACCTGTATGATTAAATCTTTTTTAAACAGTTTTCAGCTGTTTGTTTTACTTTTTTTTAATTACTTTTTTATGATATTTGTATTGCACTGCAATACACTGTGATGTATCATATCGTGCCCCATGTATAGTGAGATCTAGCCCTATTTTATATTATATTATATCATAAGAATTAAAGTGTTTTGTGACGATTGGCATTAAATATGATCAGGATTTTGTTTCACAGAAACTAAAGAGCAGTTTTCACGTGATGACGTGATCATTAAAGCGTCTCTTAACCTCTTTAACCACGTTACTCTCCTCCTTCTCCTCCTCTTCCTGATTCTTTCTTTCTTCTTTGTTTGCAGCAGCAAACAATTATCACCACTATGACAAGGAGCAGCAAACCGATGATCAGGAGACCAGCGCTAAGGAGGACTGGGTCCAAATCTGTACCACACACATGCACACACAAACAATAAATGAAACACTCCTGAACACACGCATCTATTATTATATACCAGATCTGTACCGGAGCTGTACTCATGTGTGTCCTCTAGGGGGCACATGAGAAAAACAACTTGGTCTGCTCTCTCCAGAGACATAAAGAAACATTTGTAACTACTGAGTCATCACACACACACACAGATATCTATAGATAGATAGATAGATAGATAGATAGATAGATAGATAGAGTGGTGTAGTGGTGTGTCTTTACCTGAGGGGTCAAAGGTTAGATCAGGTGAGCACTTGGGTAAACTCCACCTGGCCAACTTCCTGTTTGCTCTGCGAGATGTGATGAATACTGAAACTCTGAAACAGTAACTGATTCCTTGCTCCACATCACTCATCACCACTTCACTGTCAGACACCACAATCTGCTTCTACACACACACACACCATCATTAACATCATCACTCTTACACCCAAACAGAGAATCTGTGATTGGAGCTCTGTGACACACACACACACACACACCCTGACTGGTGATACATACCGTTCCGGTGCTTCCTGCCTTGTTGTACATGATGCTGTATTTGAGGTCGTGTTTGAAGACGTCTCGCAGCGTCAGGTGGCGTCCGTCTCTGTACAGCGCCGTCAACTGGTCAGTGATGTGCAACACAAGTGTACCGTTCTCATCCACATCTACACTGAACGCTGGAGCGCCAATTACAGCTGCAACACACACACACACACACACACACACACATATGATGTATCCAATGCAAACCATGGGTTATTTGTACACTGACAGTCAGAGTGTAAGGATGTAACACAAACACACACATACTGTCATTATAGGGGCTAAATCGTTTTGACTGTGTGAACGGGAGCTCAGTGGGTTCAAGGGTCATGAGCTCAGTCAACACATCTGCAGTGTAGGAAGCTTTAAGGTCACTGAGGTCGTCTGTGAGGTCACACTCCTGATGAGAGATTCTGATGCAGTGAGGATTCCTCTGTCTGTCTCTCCCCACCCTGACCACACACACACACACATTAATAATAAATCCGTGTGTAAGAATGCAAAACCTGTAAAAATGAGTTGTGTGTGTGTGTGTACCTGGAAAACTCCACGGTGTGTGTGTATCCAGAATTAGAGCTCCAGGTCAGGATGGTTTTAAAGTTGAATGATGTCCAGGTCAGATTCTGAGCACGAAGCAGAGGAGTGCTAGCTGATAAAAGATAATAATAAAAAGAAATAAAATAAAAATTCAATTAAATCAACAAAATAAATAACATTAAATAAAATCACTTAGAGTTGTTTTATTAAGACTGGTCCTCGTCCTCTTTATGTTTAATTAGAGTTGTTAAGACTGTTCTGTCTCTTTTACACACACTTTTACACACACACACACGCACATATGTTCTACGTAAATTTGTAGAAGTGGGAAAAATTCTTTACAACAACACACAGCACGGAAAAGCTGAGAGAACGCATACTACACTCCGAACACCTGCGGCCTACTAAACACCTGAACATCAGATCCCTCTGGTCTCTATAGTGTCCTCCTGTCTGTCTCATTGACAGCCACCTCAAACCTAAAACGAAACCTGAAGCTAAATCTTTTAGCTGATTTTAACCTTTACACCTTGAACACACCTAGAAACTTCTTCATTTTTTTATTCAGTACTCAGTTACAGTACAGGTCTTCTGAAGTGTGAGACTGCAGGAACTCCTTTCCTTTCAGTAGCAAGAAGTTTGGGAAGCATCTGAAACAGCAGTTTCATGTGGAATAAAGACTAAATTCTAAAGGTTTTATGATCTATTACACTGTTATAACACTGATAAAAAGCCATAATAAACAACAACAACACACATAGTCGTGTGTGTGTGTGTTACAGCACGAAAGACTCTTTTAAGTCTAGAATTGCTGACTGTAATTGAACTCAAACATAAACACACACACACACTCAACTAAAGTCTAAACCTCTAGTCATATACCACTGAGTGTGTGTGTGTGTGTGTGTGTGTGTGTGTGTGTGTGTGTTCTTACCAAACACTGAGTTGAAGAACAGGAGAAAGTAACACACTGAAATCCGCATCATTCTGTTCAGATTTTTAATCCGTTATTAAAGTATTAGTTAATAAAGATAAAGTATTAATAGTCCTCCCGAGTGTGTGTGTGTGTGTGTGAGTGTGTGCGTGTGTGTGAGTGATTGAGTGTGTGTTTTGCAGTGCTAACGGTTTTAGCCTGCGAATTATTTCGATTTTAAAGAAATCTCTACCAGTTCGGTAGCCACGCCCCCTTCTGAATGACAGCGCGGTGGTGGGCGGGGCCTCTGTGCGACTCACTCCTGCTGCTATTGTAGGAGGGAAACATAAACTATAAGAAATCGCCCTTGCTACCATATATGGTCATCCGGAGCAGCTAGCATGCACGCACACACACACAGACACACACATTGCCTTGAATGAGTAAGTCAGACACACTTTAATCATAAAAAAATTCATGATTCAATACATTTTACTGATTTATTCCTCCTTTAAATTCTATGAAGAAGAAACAGAAAGTGCAGGGCGTGTAAATGTTCTATAAATATTCCATTAGTTGTCCTGGATGTTTACCAGCACAGGGAAAGAGGAAGGTCAGGAGATCTGCATCTTGAACTTCAACCTGGATGTGATCATGAATGTGCTTTAAAGTTCTCTGTGCTGCTCCAGATAATCTGTAGCTTTTCTGATGCTCTGTGTCCCACAGAACTATTTAAATCTCTGTAGCCTGAAGCTCCAGCACTCAGTCTGACCTAGACAAACTCAAGGTCACAGGATCCATAAACCCCCAAATTGTCAGCTGTATAAGTGAAATAGATGTAAGCCGCTCTGGATACGAATGTCTGCCAAATGCTGCAAACGTAATTTGGAAGTCTTTTAGTTTTTATTTTATTAAAAATTGAAAAATGTCCCAACTGTTTCCGGAATTTGGGTCGTATTTTTATGTTCGAAGTTCACATTGAAGCTTGCGTATGACTTTATCCAGATAAGCTCAAACAATACCTGCACACACACACACACACACACAGTTAACACCCTGTTTATAAATTCAAGAATTAAATGATTTCTGAGAAGAAAAACATTAGTAAAACTTGTGATTCCTTCTTCTGCAGTAAAGCTTCAGCTAAAATGAGTCCACAGTGTAATGCTACCACTATCAAGCTTTAAAGAGAACATAAAGTTTTCAGCTTTATGATTTTTACCATCGCCAAATCTTCAGCTTCATGATGTTCGGCTTCACAGTCTTCAGCTTTATATGTGGAGCAGCTCGAATATTTGGTGTTGGTTATGAAAAAAGATATGAAGTACTGCTTTCTCCACATTCCACAAACTCCAGATAAAGCAAGTGACTGCGAGCTGCCTGAAACTCTAAGACTTGCAGCAAGTTTTGTAGAACTTTTCTAGAAACACAGATGTCTGCAGATGTTTTTCTCTTCTCCTTTGGAACTTTCTGTCTCATCCTCAGACTCCTGCAGAGACACTATTTATTCACACTCACTCAAAGAGGATATTTTGATCAGTGTATAGCTGTGTAACGGTGTCTGTTGATGCTAAACTAATTTCTTTGAGAATTTCACAATGGAGGAAATTTACAGAATTTTAAGAAAGCCAATAATTACACAGTTTATCAGTAAAACTCTTCGTGATGGCTTATATCCAGCTGTTAATTCCAGTAAAACCATCTGGAGCCAGAGAGTCGGACAGCAGTGACTCACACGCATCCTGACACAGAGACACGACACAGCGCTGCCTTAGTGCTGAAGTCCTCACCCTCATGTCCTCATTTCCTGTTGTGGGGGGTTAGGAGAACAGGTTGAGGTCTTAGTGTCTGATCCAGAGCTGCTATGTGATGAAAGGATTCAGTTGGATCATGAGTCATTTGTATAACATACTAAAGAATCTGTAAGTGTTCTGTTGTAACGCAGGTGAGGAACAAACAGAAGTCTCATCATCAGCATGTAGAATCTGCACCAGCTCAAACTTTACACTGGTCCCGCTGCTGCAGGAAAAACACAAACATTTCTGCAACGTTTAGAGATTAAATATAAAATCAGTAGCTCTTCAGTTAGACATTCAGCTTGTTCACTTGTAAGTCATCAGAACATTCTAAGTTTCTCTTACTTTAATCTGTCCTTATCGAATCTTATCTATCCTTATCTAAACTTCTTTATCATTCTCTAACCTATATATGTTCTCTAATCTTATCTGTCCTTATCTTATCTATATATAATGTTCTCTAATCTTATCTATTCTCTTATTTATTCTTTTCTTATCTATCATTCTCTTTATATATATATATAATGTTCTCTAATCGTATCTATCCTCTTATCTATATGTAATGTTCTCTGATCTTATCTATCCTTTACTAATCTATATATAATGTTCTCTAATCTTATCTGTCCTACTCTAATATACAGGGAGTGCAGAATTATTAGGCAAATGAGTATTTTGACCACATCATCCTCTTTATGCATGTTGTCTTACTCCAAGCTGTATAGGCTCGAAAGCCTACTACCAATTAAGCATATTAGGTGATGTGCATCTCAGTAATGAGAAGGGGTGTGGTCTAATGACATCAACACCCTATATCAGGTGTGCATAATTATTAGGCAACTTCCTTTCCTTTGGCAAAATGGGTCAAAAGAAGGACTTGACAGGCTCCGAAAAGTCAAAAATAGTGAGATATCTTGCAGAGGGATGCAGCACTCTTAAAATTGCCAAGCTTCTGAAGCGTGATCATCGAACAATCAAGCGTTTCATTCAAAATAGTCAACAGGGTCGCAAGAAGCGTGTGGAAAAACCAAGGCGCAAAATAACTGCCCGTGAACTGAGAAAAGTCAAGCGTGCAGCTGCCAAGATGCCATTTGCCACCAGTTTTGCCATATTTCAGAGCTGCAACATCACTGGAGTGCCCAAAAGCACAAGGTGTGCAATACTCAGAGACATGGCCAAGGTAAGAAAGGCTGAAAAACGACCACCACTGAACAAGACACACAAGCTGAAACGTCAAGACTGGGCCAACAAATATCTCAAGACTGATTTTTCTAAGGTTTTATGGACTGATGAAATGAGAGTGAGTCTTGATGGGCCAGATGGATGGGCCCGTGGCTGGATCGGTAAAGGGCAGAGAGCTCCAGTCCGTCTCAGACGCCAGCAAGGTGGAGGTGGAGTACTGGTTTGGGCTGGTATCATCAAAGATGAGCTTGTGGGGCCTTTTCGGGTTGAGGATGGAGTCAAGCTCAACTCCCAGTCCTACTGCCAGTTTTCTGGAAGACACCTTCTTCAAGCAGTGGTACAGGAAGAAGTCTGCATCCTTCAAGAAAAACATGATTTTCATGCAGGACAATGCTCCATCACACGCGTCCAAGTACTCCACAGCGTGGCTGGCAAGAAAGGGTCTAAAAGAAGAAAAAGTAATGACTTGGCCTCCTTGTTTCACCTGATCTGAACCCCATAGAGAACCTGTGGTCCATCATGAAATGTGAGATTTACAAGGAGGGAAAACAGTACACCTCTCTGAACAGTATCTGGGAGGCTGTGGTTGCTGCTGCACACAATGTTGATGGTGAACAGATCAAAACACTGACAGAATCCATGGATGGCAGGCTTTTGAGTGTCCTTGCAGGAAAGGTGGCTATATTGGTCACTGATTTGTTTTTTGTTTTGTTTTTGAATGTCAGAAATGTATATTTGTGAATGTTGAGATGTCATATTGGTTTCACTGGTGAAAATAAAAATTGAAATGGGTATATATTGGTTTTTTCTTAAGTTGCCTAATAAGTTATGGACAGTAATAGTCACCTGCACACACAGATATCCTCCTCCTAAAATAGCTAAACTAAAAACCAAACTAAAAACTACTTCCAAAAATATTAAGCTTTGATATTAAGGAGTTTTTTGGGTTCATTGAGAACATGGTGGTTGTTCAATAATAAAATTAATCCTCTAAAATACAACTTGCCTAATAATTCTGCACTCCCTGTATATATGTTCTCTAATGTTATCTGTCCATGTCTAATCCTAAATTTTCTAATCCTAATCTGTCTCTAATCCATACACGTTCTCTAATCTTATCTGTCCCGTCTCTTATCCATATGTCTTCTAATCTTATCTGTCTGTCTGTAATTCAAACATACATGTCCTCGAATTTTTATCAACCCATCTCTAATCCATACATGTCCTTTTAATTTATCTATCTGTCTCTTATCCATACGTTTTCTAATCTCATCTGTCCGTCTCTATTCCTTCTCTTTATATAATAATGTTCTCTCATCTTATCTGTCCTTCTCTTTATATATAATGTTCTCTCATCTTCCCTATCCTTCTCTTTATATATAATGTTCTCTCATCTTATTCTTCTCTTTATATATAATGTTCTTTCATCTTATCTGTCCTTTTCTAATCTATATATAATGTTTTGTCGTTTTATCTGTCCGTCTCTAATCCGTACGTTTTCTCATTTTATCTGTCCGTGTCTAATGCATACATGTTCTCCAATTTTATCAACCCATCTCTAATCCATACATGTCCTTTTAATTTATCTATATGTCTCTTATCCATACGTTTTCTAATCTTATCTCTGTCTCTAATCCACACACATTCTCTAATCTCATCTGTCCGTCTCTATTTCATACATGTCCTCTAATCCATACGTTTTCTAATCTTAATCTGTCTCTAATTCATACACATTCTCTAATCTCATCTGTCTGTCTCTAATTCATACATGTCCTCCAATTTTATATCAACCCATCTCTAATCCATACATGTCCCTTTTAATTTATCTGTCCGTCTCTAATCAGTACGTTTTCTCATTTTACCTGTCCGTCTCTAATGCATACATGTTCTCTAATCTCATCTGTCCGTCTCTATTTCATACATGTCCTCTAATCTTATCCGTTTTTCTCTAGTCTATATATAATGTTCACCAATCTTATTTCTCCTCTTATATATCCTTCTCTCTATATATAATGTTCTCTCATCTTATGTCTTTCTCTTTATAATGTTCTCTTAACTTATCTGTCCTTCTCTTAACATATAATGTTCTCTCATCTTCTCTATCCTTCTCTTTTTATATGCTCTCTCATCTTATTCTTCTCTTTATATATAATGCTCTTTAATCTTATCTGTCCTTTTCTAATCTATATATAATGTTTTCTCGTTTTATCTGTCCGTCTCTAATCAGTACGTTTTCTCATTTTACCTGTCCGTCTCTAATGCATACATGTTCTCTAATTATGTCTCTAATCCATACCTCCTTTAATCTTATATCTGTCTGTCTCTAATCCATACGTCCTCCAATCTTATCGATCCGTCTCTAATCTATATGTCCTCTTACTTTAGCTATGTCTCTTATCCATACATGTCCTCTAATCCTATCTATCGTTCTCTAACCTATACGTTCTCTAATCTTATCTAACCTTTTCTTGTTTTCTCACCTTATCTATTATTTTCTAATCAATATATAATGTTATCTAATCTTATTTATACTTTAATTATCTAATACTTATCTAATACTTCTTTAATCTTAAATTCTCAAAAATGTTCTGTTTCCAATGTTTTGTAAGCTTCCATTCCAGTGTTTACATCTAGAACCACTTAAGTATTTTCTGCATCATGCTGTGATGTGTTTGTATCTCAGGAGAGTGTGTAAGCCGTGGGAAACATTCTGGAATTTTCTGCTGCAGCTCATTTTACATTCTGTACACGTAGACACACACAAACACACACAAAACTAACAAGGTGAGGACAGACGACTGCTATTAAGTGAGGCAATGAGCATGAGACTTCATCAGTCTGATTGCTGTTCTGGGAAACGTCTGAGTTTTGACCTTTAACACTAACACACACGTGATGTAAGTGAACTGGTTCAACTGCGGTAGGCGTGTCTGCTTTTGTGTATGTGTGCTGAAATCTGTCCCGCTTTGCATTTTAGATGATAATCAGAATCAGTGAATGTCACATGACTCATCACTCAGTAGCACAACAAAATAACATCGCCCTCTAGAGGTGCATCACACATTACATTTTTGTAGATATTCCATGTTTTTTAGCATCTCCCTCATCAGACTTTTTCAGGGTTTTTTTTGTTCTCTTTATATTTTATTAGAAGTTAAAAATGTTCAGAATTCATTTTACAATAAGATTTCAAACAGAATTCTGTTAAAACAATGATTACAGTATTAACTGAGAATCAGGCTGCAGCGTGAAAGGGAAACACACACGCACACTCACTCACACACCTCGGTCACTTGTGTTTATTCACCGTTTATTTCACCAGTACAGTTAAAGTCACCCCGTCACTGTAAATATTAATAAGGATGATTTGCATAGATCGTTAGACAGCAATATAATTTTATCATTAAGACATAATGGAATGTTCATTAAGACCCCACCCACGCCATTGCAGCCCCGCAGACCCTTTTACCCCCCATCACCACCTCTAGGTATGACAGAGGGCAGTCTGGACCGCACTGTAGTTCTGGAGAAGTGCAAGAACAGTGCGCATGACCTGGGCCTTGTGCTTTAGCGTTAATCACACACAGCTTTGCCCCCGAGGCCTGCACCTACAGCATAAGAGCATAGGCATGTGCCGATCATCAGCTGTCAGATCCAATCCCTTTATTTACACCCTTCTCCTTGTGGGCGATTAGAAAACCCCTGTCCCCCTCCTGGGCCCAGTCAGCTGTCTGTGTGCAGGGAGTACGTTTGTGCAGGGAGTACGAGTCTGTCCCTAATCCAAACACAATTAAAGCACAAGTTCCTTAGAGAATCAACAAACACCAGTATCCTGTGTGCCACACGAGAGGCAAAAACCTAGTGACATTTTTTACGAATATAATCTTTTTTTTTTTCTTAAATATAAACTCAGCATATTGTCAGAAACCGTAATAAAATCGTAGAAATATCATGATATGAAAAATTTGCGTGGATCGGCACATGCCTGGTCAAGCGCAAGCTTTATTTTATTTCATGGTGGAATATCTGTAAAGCTGCTGCATCATGGTTTATTACAGTGTGTGCGTGTGTGTGCGTGTGTGTGAATACACAATGAGTATGTACAGCACAGAAAAACCTACAACTCACACTGCAGCGCAGAATCAACACGATAACAAAACAGAGTGAAGCTTTCTCTCTTACACACACTTTACGCTTACCCACTATTTTATGTTTAGCTATCAAAGTTTTCCTTGCTCTTATTGGTCTACATTCTGCGCTAAGCCCCACCCACACACCTGGGCCATAACAAAAATCATCAGCTTGCAAAAAATGGAATAAGGGGGAGAAAAAAAGAAAAATTCTTAATTAATTACTGACCCAGTTTGAGACAGACACACACACGACACACTCGCTTTTCTGCTGGTGAGAAATATCAAAAGTAATTAATACTAAATTAAAGGAAATAATTTTATCCATTAATCTAAAAAAGGAATAAGAAAAAGCATTTTTATGTAGGAACTGGGAGCAAAGTCACGTTTCTGTCTACAGAACAACCATCACTTCCTGTTTCTCTCAGACACACACACACTCAGACACACACAGAAAAAGACCCTGTCCCCACCCCTCGGATGTGCTTTAAGTCCTGCAAAACCCCTCCCTGAAGGATGAGAGATTGAGGGACAGGAAATGGAGGAGCGAGGAGGTGAGATGGAAAAGTGTGTCAGATTGCAGCCCTTTTAGAGGTCGCTCTCTCCATACAGGGCGGTGGAGAAAGACATGTAGTCAAGAGCACCAGGCACGCCGTCGCTCCCTCTGTAGGGCGCCATGCGGGAGATACAGTACTCAGCCTGGTCAGGGGGCAGCTCACGCCTCAACTCCTCCGCAGTGATGTAGTTCTATAGGCAGACAGGCAGAGAGGTTAAAGGTCCATTCTGTTTTAATTATCAGTGTTCAAAGCTGTTAATATTTTCTAAACCATTATTCAACTCCCAACAGGTGGGTTACAAACACAACAAGTGTTAATCATCATTCACACACACACCTTGTCTCCAGCAAGGATCTTGAAGGAGGCGATGACCTGGTCTGCTGTGTCTGTATCTGTGGTTTCCCGGGACATGAAGTCAATAAAGGCCTGAAAGGTCACAGCTCCGGTGTTGTTGGGGTCCACAATGCCCATGATGCGGGCAAACTCAGCATCGCCCTGACAACAGGGGTCAAAAGGTCAACCCAATCCAAATCCATTTGACTATCACAATAATAAGAGAGTAATATATATTATAGGGACACACTGACTTCATACTACACATCTATTTCAGGACGTGCTTTGTCAGGGATCAGCGCATATTAATTAGAGCTCAGTCAGGAATCAGTGTATAATATGCCAGGAATTAGAGCATGAAAGATATCAGTCAGGCATCAGTGCATTGATCAGTCAGGAATCCACTTACGGTAAGTCAGGGATCAGCGCATAAGCCAGGGATCAGCACATAATAAGCAGAGATCAGTCAGGAATCAATGCATGAAACAGATCAGTCAGGCAGCAGTGCATTTGACGTCAGGAATCAGTCAAGGATCAGAGTGCATGATAAGTTAGGAACCAGAATTCTTCAGTAAGGGCACAGCTAAATTTAGTCAGGAATCAGAACATATGTTGGGGACCTGTCACGCATGTTAAGTTAGGGGCCAGCACATGTTTAGTCAGCACGTGTACGGTCTGGGACCAGTCAGGAATCGGCACATAAGTCAAAGATAAGCGTATGACAAGTCAGCGACCGTCACTATTCAGTTAGGGATCAGCTGAAACAGTTAAGGACCAGCTCCTAATCAGTCGGGGTTCAGCCGTTTGCCAGTCAGTGACAAGCACGTGGTCAGTTGTCTGCAAGGTTCTTTTGTTTAGTCATTGTTTACATTCTCAAAGTAAATTATGAAAAAAGAGCAGATCGGTGCTACACTCCAAAATGATCATTTATCCTTAAAGAGACTGCAGCTCATTTACACACTTACGAAAGCAAAAGCTATTCCAATAAAAGGCAAAACTAAACATACAAGTAGTGAGAGAGCACTTAGCACATCAGCATGAAAGACAGAGAGACTCCAGACAGTGAGACAGATAAAGCAGTACCAGGCTGGTGCCAGTGGAAATGAGCAGTGCGCGGAAATCATCCGAATCCATGATCCCTGTGCGCTTCTGTACAGCGGGAGAGCGAGGAATAAATAAAAGGAGGAAAAGAATAAAAAGATGCAGCCACCGAGTGAGACAGAAGAGGAGATGAACAAGAAGGATTCAGGCAGGAGAGATGGTAAAGGACAGGAAAAGGATAGGATAAGAAAAAAAGAACAGAGAAAGAGAAGCGCGTGTTACAAGAGACATCAGTGCTGAGCCCAGCAGCAGGTTAAAAGCTGGGGAAACGCTGTAGCAAGAATGAGGTGGTGCTGGTAAAGGGTAGGGTTGCATCAGCTGACGGTGCAAATAAACGTAGATGATGTACACTTGTTCAGCAGCGTAGTGAGCAGCAGCACAGCCTCATCTTTTGCTCTTTACCTGTTTGTCATTCTCCACGTCGTAACCGAGACTGATCAAACACGCCTTGAATTCCTCAGCCATTAAGGCACCGCTGTGGTCCTGCAGTCGGCCAATCACACCACAGATCACACCCAGACAGCCAATCACAACGCAGTGAGCACAAAACAAATGCAGATGGAGGTGCAGGTGAACATCACAGCACAGCATGCAGAAAATGGATATCGAGACAAAAAAAAGAGGAGACAAATGAGATGGACATCAAACAGCATGAAAAACAGTCATAACTACTTACGAGTGAGAATACATGGAAAAAAGAAAAAAAACAAAAAACAAATCCTGAACACACACACACTTATGGCAATGTTCACTTTTGAAGAAAATAAAACAAAAAACAAGCCAAAAAAAAAAAACCATTGGCAGACGGGACTGAAGACAACACACTTATAATGCAGTGATTTGCAAGACATTTCACACAATCTACACAACACTGTAAAAATAAACTTTCAAAACATTCTCTTTCATTTCACACACTAATTCAGCTTAAACTGACAGGTAAGCAGCGTGCTTCAGCTTATAGCTGTCCCAGTGATAAAGTCTAACCCCTAACCACGGCCTGTGTTCTTAATATACAGTGTGCACGTGTGTTTGACCTTGTCAAAGTGGTTGAAGGAGGCTCTGTACTCGTGCAGCTGCTCTTGACTGATGCCTTTAGCGTCACGGGTGAGAATCTGGTTCTCAATCTCATTAATGGTGCGAGCAATAGTGGTGAGGAGCTGCTCCCATCCTACACGCAGGTGCTGAGAGACCGACACACAAAGAGAAAGAGAGAAAGAGAGAGAGTGTAAGAGAGTAATGCATTTAAAAAGGAGAAATCCATTTAAAACATTCCAGTACAAGTTGTGTTTTTAGGAAAGTGTGTGTGTTTACCTCCATAGTGTAAGCTGTGTACTTGTTGTCGAAGATAAGTGCCTCCTGAATAAGCTGATGATTTCCCTCCAGCTGTTCAATGTTGGGTTTGTACTCGATGATGCTCTGTTCGTACTGACGCAGGTGAGTGAGCTGATCCTCCAGAGTGCCATTCATCTCAATCGATATTCTCCCAATCTCCTGCGCGCACACGCAAACACACACAAAATTAGGGATGTGCAGATCTAAATAGGAAGTGAGAGAAATCCTCACACACTTTACATCGTGATGTCTCTAAACAATCATGTGACTGCAGATCATGTGACTAATGACTCATGCGGTACAAAGATGGAGGAGATCTGCATGATTAAATAGGGGTGATGAAGGAATAAAAAGCAGATAATGTGGGTTGAAGTTAGGATGGTGCAGGGGTGTTGGTGGGCATACCTCCATCTTGTTCTGGATCCAGGGTCCCACCATGTTGGCCTGGTTGGCAAACTGGCGTCTCAGATGGTCATTAGACTTTTGACGGCTGAGCTCCTCCTGCAGAGCTTCATCTCGCTGAGGAACCAGCTGCTGCACCTGCACCACATACATTCAATCAGCTGTGCTCTGGTAAAAATTGTGTGTAAGTATGATGCGTTTATATACCTTGTCCCACTTGCTGTCAATGCTGCTGGGTGTAATGGTGGTGTAGGGGTTGGTACCCCCGAGCTTGATGCCATTATACTGGGCAATCTTCTGCACCTCGGCCTGAATAGCCTGAATGGCCTCCCGCTCCTTATTCGCCTCTGGAAGGGTTGCCTTAAACTGCTCATGGGCTGTAATCAGACCCTACACAGAAACGAAGACAGGGAAAGTGAGACAGGGAGTCACTTTAAACTGTTCGTTGGCTGTAATTGGACCCCACAAAGAGAGACTGAAAAAGTGAGACAGGGAGATGCTTTAAACTGTTTGTGGGCTGTGATCAGACCCTACAGAGACAGAGAGACAGGAAAAAATGAGAATGTTAGCAAGTGTAAAAGCCAGATGGTACCTGTATCTCCTCGATGTTGTGTACAATGAACATGTCCTGCAAGTCCTCCATTGCTCCCTCCATCCAGTTATTAAACGGAGCTGCTCGCTTGGCATATTCCAGATACAGTTCATCAATTGACTCAAGCTGCTTCTCTGTCCGCTACACAAAAATAAATAAATAAATAAATAAAACAGTGAAATATTTTTACATCTTTAAACACATTTCTAAACTCCAGAATTAACACAGACTGTAGTTTCTGTTATTACAATGCTTGTACATTGCTATATAATGTTCTTTGTGTGTAATCTGCACTTTACTGCCCTCTGCTGCAGGTGTGGTGTAATTCAGATTTAAGAAAATACACTATGCAACAAGCCTTAGTAGCACTGATAGTAATGTTATTTCTGTGGTTGTGTACCTCAAGTGACTCTCTGCGGTTCTGTGTTAGTGCTCCCAGCGTGTCCCACTGCTCACAGATCTTCTGACAGCGGGCATTTACACTCGGAGAGTCGTAGTAGTCCAGCTCACTAAAACAAACACACACACGCTTCAGATTTTCCTCTCACATGATTCACTGCTATGTTTCGGAGATCATCTTGAGGGGTGTGTGAGGTAGTCTTAGCGCGTGTACGTACTTGAGCTCCTGGGCGATGGCGGCGATCTGCTCCACGCGGTCCTGGTGAGCAGCGAGGTCACTCTCAAATGCCTCATGTTTCTTCAGCAGAGCTTTAATCTCAGACAGAGACGCGGTCTCATAGTCCTTCTGATTCAGCATGGTCTCCTTACCTGAACACACACACAGGTTTAGTTTGTGTCACATAAAGGATCCTTTGTGTGTGTGTGTGTGTGTGTGTGTGGGTATACCTTCAGTCCAGCTCTCATGTATAGCTGCTTTCTGACGGAATTTCTCAGCAAGATGGTCGAGTCTCTCCAGTCTGCGAATTTCATTCAATAGCCACTCCTCATAGCCTTTCTCTGCCCCCTCCAAATTATGCCACGCCCCATTAATGTCCTAAACACCAACACATCAGTTATACACTGCAGGGGTGTGACAGTCATGTGGAGTCGGTGTTAGGAAGGTGTGTGTGAGGCATGTAGATTCGAGTTGAGAATGTGCATGTGTGTTTTTAGGATGTGTGTGTGAAAGTTGTGTGTGTGTATGTAAAAAGGTGTGCGTCTGTGAGGGTTGTGTGCGTTAAGGATGTAAGTGAGCAGTGTGTGTGACGTGTAGATCCTGACTCACAGACACCATGCGTCCCTCGGAGGGCATGAATGCGGGACGGTTGCTAAGTCTCAGTTTAGTCTGTAGGGTGTTGAAGTTGATCTCCAGCTGACATTTCTCCTGCACTTTAGGAGGTTTATGAACTCGACGGTAATCTCGAAAGTCCTCCAGTTTCTGCTGCATCTCAACCATAGTCTTTTCTGGAGCTCTGTTCTCCAGCCAGGGGATCGTTCTCCTGATCCACTCCAACAACTGAACACAGACACACACACACACAAAATGAGGAACACCACAAATAGTAAACCATCAAACACCTATTTACCACAAAAAGTAAACCATTAAAACACACAAACACAGAGTACTCACATCACTGGCAAGTCTCTCGTAGTCTTCCATCAGATGCTCGTTCTCCTGATTAACGGCCAGGACTTTGCAAATGCGATTAGCGGCTGTTTCGGCCTATCAGAAAGCAGAACATTTAGTGGTGTGACTTATTCTTCATGTTTCTTTCACACACACCAGTGACCTGCAGTGAGGACGGCCAACACACCTGACCTACAGGTATATCTGCTCTACAGTGTGCTCACTTGCTGACTGCCAGATTACGGTAAACACTGTGTGTGTGTGTGTTAGCTGTAGGGGAAAGTGAAGGGAAGGTGACATTACTCCAGTGGTTTTAAGGTGAATATATACACACAGGAGATGTGTGTATAGTGTCTTGTCAAAAAATAACGGGGTACTGGAATATGATACATGCCAGCTGAAACACACACACACAAACACACTTCCTAAAATGTTCGGACACTCAGTCTTCTGGGTATCTGAGAGTAAGCGATGCTGCATGCTAACACCACTAGCATTAGTAAAGGAGTGAAACACTAAATTCCAAACGCTGTTTGTGTGTAAACTCGGCATGCCCATTATTATTATCAATCGTTTTATTTTTAAAAGCAAACAGCAAAATGCAGTCTGGGTTTGTGTACCGATGTGGGCCGACCTCTTCAGGAGCTCAAACTTAACACTGAAATAAAAAAACATGTCCATAAGAAAGAGAATAAATAAATAAATCAATAAATAGTTCCACTCTGTCCATCAAGCCACACAAACACATTCAACACACTTTCTGTCTCTCCTGGAGGTTACCGATAAACAGGTTAAATTATTATTAATTGATTATTTAATAAATTATTTAAATATTTACGATGATTAATGTAACTGTAGGCTTGATGTACACCGGGACTCGGGAAGAAATGAGATCAGGAGTTTCCAGCAGATGTTACTTAATCACTTACTGGGGAGGGGTCAGTGTTGGTGCACTAATGCGAAGAGTAACCCCCTGCTGGTAATAAAATGTAGTACTGGCACTCTTCACACCATTCATTAATACAACAGGAGGTGGAAGAGAGCCAAAAAAAACAGGATTTCATTAATAAATAATCTACAGGAAACTCAAAAAAACACAGCCTTGAGAGAGGCTCCATCTAAAATCACATACCACATTTCAGCTACTACACATTTAATTAAGTATGTACTTCCTGACCGATAAATGTACGCTCTGGATATGTATAATATGGTTATTAGTGATATGAATGAAATTTGGGCATACTGGATCTGTGGATATTGTGAATTTAAAGTTGAATAATGTTTAACTTGAATGATATTAAACGAGAGCAATTTAAATACAAAAAACAATGAGCACTTAAAGCTACGCTAAGCACTTGAAAAGTGCTGCGTCACGGCTTTATACCTCTTCGTATATAAAGATGATGTCCCTCTTGCGGCCTCATGAGTACAATGTATTCATACTTTAAAATACAGACAGTAGTAATAGGTCATCCGGGAACTTTTTTCATACTGTAATTTGTGAGGCGATTAGTATCTCAAATCTTTTGTTGCGGCTACTATCTAGTATGGAAGTATGCGATTTCGGATGGAGCTAGTTAGTGTTTAGCTGAAAGGGTCAGAGGTCAGGCAGAAAAGAATTCTCACCTTCTGAGCACCAGAGAAGGCGTGATAAAAGCAGGAGACGTACGTCATTATAGCCTTTTCGTCCGGCCTTAGAGTACCAACGATATCTACAGCACAGCAGAGAGACAGCACCAGGGGGCGAAAGGGGGGGGGGCAGAGAGAGAGAGAGAGAAGAGGGAAAGACAGCAGGAAAGACAGACAGAGAGAGAGAGAGAGAAACGTGGTGAAGCAAAGCAAAGCTGTGTGTTGACTGAGCAGTTGTGTTAACTGGCACGCAGTGAGGGATTATATTGGCTGCTTAGGCCGCAGCAGCCCCACCACTCACAGCGTAAGAGTAAAATCACCATGGCAACCCAGGGAGAGAGAGTGAAAAAGCACAAATCCACATGATTGGGAAAGCCATGCTGGAGAGAGAGTAAGGATCACGAGCGGTCATGGGGACAAAGGTCAGGGGGCGGTACCTTCTGGGCTCCAGAAAAGGCATGGTAGAAACTGGACACATAAGTCATTATAGCTTTCTCATCAGGGCGAGCTGTGTTCACTATGTCTGTGGGGAAACACATGTTAAATACACATGCGCGCGCACACACATACACAAACACCATGCACAGGCAATACACATAGATACACAAAGGCACCCCATGATTTGATTCCGAATTCAGGTGGCTGTGAGGTGATTATTAAACGATTACTAATGTGCTATTAAACGATTACTAAGATGCATCTTTTGTTTTAATACACTTTTTTTTTTAAATACACTGTTTTATAGACTCTCTTTTCTACTGTCTGACTATTAAAGAATCTGTATCTGTAATGATCCATAATGAATTTACTTTCATCTTTTAGCAATAACAACTGAAAGTGATTTGGCAAGTCAAAAACAAAGTTTTAAATAATAAACAGGTACTAAAACATTTGCCTGTAGCTGCATACATTTACAGCCATACTGAATGGGATATCAGTATTATACTAAATTTACTAAAATTAAGTTGTTGTTTAAAACCATATAAAACTTAATTATGTACTACGAGTAAGTAAGTACGCACTCCCAGACTGTTCAAAAAAATTCTATATAGTAGTATGAATAAAATTTCTTTATAAATGACTTACTACATCCGTTATTTTGATATTGACCGGTGACACGATTTCACAGCAGCTGTTTTATTTATATAATTTATATAATATTATAATAATGAGAATTTTTCTTTAAGTAAAACAAGTGCCACGTCGCAGCATTGTGCACATGACAAGTCGTCTCTGCCTTATGGGACCGTATATGTGCAGTAGAATTAGTGCTTTAAATAAGTACTTATACAAAAAAAGTTGTTTCTCGAAGTTAAGTAGTAAGCGATCTTAGATAGAGCCTAAATATCTTTCAGTAACCTGCCATTCCTTTGCTGCAATAATACATGTATGTATGTGCAGACACAAACTGTCTGTTCGCTACATTTTGGACCTGCGTTTTACAGTTCTGCCTTTTGCGTTCTGTCAACATCACGTTATCAATAAACATACAAAAAAGGGGGGAATCTTCTGTGAATTGATTCAAGCTAATTTTTTCTTCACCTCTAAAATAAATAAATAAACAAACAGACAGACACACAAAGAATACACACATTACACAGACACTCGCAGCCAAACACACACACAGTATAAGGAGCTCATACCCTCTGCATCCAGCATCTTGGGAATGTCCAGGTATTTCTCAGCCACTTCAAAAGCATTATTCAGATTGGTAACAGGATCATCCTACACACACACACACACCGGACATTTCATCATAAGTCTTCATATAAACCACATACCTGCACACGTGTGTCCCTGTGTGTGTGTGAGAGAGTGTGTGCGCGCGCCTGCGTCCATGTGTGTGAGATACCTTGCGGAGTTTGTCGTAGTTGATTAGCTCAGGTCTGTGTCTGTGGATCAAAGCATTAAAGGCCAAACCATCCTTCCAACTAGAGAGAGAGAGAGAGAGACAGAGCGAGAGACAATGCAAAGAGAAAGAGAGGGAGAGAGAATGAATTATTAATGAGTGTTTGTTACAGCACTGGTCAGCAGGGGGCAGTGTTACATAGCTCTTGTATCTAAGGGTCAGGGCGGAGTACCTATTTTGTTCCAATAAATCTATCTAAATCTAGATTAAAATAATTCCATAATAAACATAAAACTATAATTTTCCATCATTAACATGACTGATGGAAAGATTGTACAAATTAGATATGAGTGGGATTAGTTCACACTGATCAGAGTCAACACATGAGAGGGGAATTTCACTGCACACATCGGGGGGGGGGGGAGAAGTGTTAATCAGCTGCACTGGCGTAAGCGGTGCTGCTGTGTAGTGCAGTGTGACGAGCACTACCTGATGTGGAAGTTCTGAACGTTGACATTTTTGTACGGCGCTGTTTTTCTCTGGCACCACAACAACAATCCCTCTTTAGCTGAGGTCTCTGCATGACAGACAGACAAATAGGTGTTAGGACTTATGATGAAATGTATGTTCACTTTCACAGAGGTCTAGTGCAGAGCTGTAATGTAAGCAGGTAGTAAATGTGCTCACAACTGAATTTTCAACTCAAGCCCAGTCATTTCATTCTAGCAAGTGACTCATTTAACAAACGCAGTAATAGCAGAGGACACCTAATTTCTGACGATAAACACCTGTTGCAATATTTGCAAGAAATGTTGACTTATGTTGAAACAAAGTCTTCATACCGGCTAAACTGCGTCGTCAATACATTTAATATTTTGTGTTTTATTATTGTGGAAAATTGTGGTTAAAGCTGTGTCACATTTATATTTGCTTTGAATTAAACTGATTTTTGGAAGACATGGGTTCACAAGTCATTTTAATTGATTGTGGCATTATCATCATTTTCATCATTATTATTATAATAATTACAATCATTTTACACAACATTTTCTATTAAAAAACATGTTAAAGATAGCCCTGTTGTGTACATTTAATATTTAAAAAAAAAACTTTTAATAATGAAGTACAATAAAGTACAATTTTTTGCTCAAGCAATATTCTAAATGGTGACAAACTTCTACCAAAGTCATTTTCCACGCTGCTTCACAGAGGACATCACTACTGTGTGTGTGTGTGTGTAATGCTCACCATCTGCAAAGCAATATCGTTATATTTCTTTAGATGTTAGATAAAGAAGTGTTTGTGTGTCTGGTGTAAATAAGATGGACAGTAATCTTACCCTCCACTGAGATGTCCTGGATGGCAAAGCGAAGGATGATGGTCCAGATCATACCAAGGGTCATCTTCGCATTTCCATCAACAATTTCTAAACGTACACACACACACACACACACACACACACACGTGTGTAGAGCCACCCATCTTAAAAAAAAGTACAGTATTTAAAGTGTGTGTGTGTGTAGCGTCTCAAAAGGCACCAGAAAGGTCAGACACACAAATTTCCTGCCATGTCCAGCGTGTCTATTTGAGAATGACGTCTGTGTTTGTGCGTGTGTGTCTGGGGAAGTCAGTGAGGGGGTTGAATGATTTTCCAGCACATTGTAGAGAAGTCAACTATTTTGTTTTAACCAATCAAATGAGAAAAGCAGTGAGGGGACGGGGTTTATAGCCTTTATCCTCTGAGCTAACAGTCATCAGAATGCTATTACATTCAATTATACCAGCATTTCCATCAGTTTCATAGGCAGGGCCTTGAAGGCTCTCAGATTTTTTTAAACTCGGAGGAATCGGTTCTTAACTGATCTAAAGCGTCGCTGACAAATATTGCGTAAAATCAGAGGTGGCACCCCTACACAGTTTGCACGCTTGTGTAAAGTTAAACAAAACCATAAAAATGTTTTAAAACTAGATTTTAATACTGCACATATTAATGCCCGAAAATTACAGACAACGTTAAATCACCCTACTATATTTGTGAGAAATGCAAAAGCACTGAAATATATCAATCCTCTTTATGAGATTTTTAGAGAGAGAATGTGTGCGCGTGTGCTTGTGTGTGCTTGTGTGTGTGCTTGTGTGTGTGCTGCTTGTGTGTGTGTGCTTGTGTGTGTGTGCTTGTGTGTGTGTTGCTTGTGTGTGTGTGTGTGTGTTATGTGTTCATTTACCCTCGGCTCCGATGGACACTAGTTTGACTCCTTTGCTGGCGATGAAGTCAAGCGCTTTGTTAACATTGTTGATCTTGTGCACTCTCATCTTTCCTCGCTCAGGTTTGGGTAACCGCTCACCTTCACACACACACACACACACACACACAACAATGCTAGTGACATACACGCAAACCATTAAGAAAAAGTACATTGATGACAGCGAGTGCTGTGCTCTGATTGGTCAACTGAGTAAGAGAAGTATAGAAAAGAGTAGTGGCTATATGGAGAAATTGAGTGGGCGGAGCTTCAGTCTTACCCGAAATGACTTCGAGAAGCAGCATGAGCTTCAGACCATCTCGGAAGTCCTCCTCTATGTTCTCAATTTGAGTTCCAGCTTTACGCAGGTGAGAGTTACACCACGCTGTGAATGTCTGCAATACAGGAAGTGACATCAGATATACTGACCCAAAGGACAGGAGTGTTTATTTTATCACAGACACACACTTTTTATTCTGAAGCTCTGTAAGGAAAACATGGACCTGATCATATAAGTGTAAAAGAAAAACACACACACACACTTTCCACAAACATGTACAAAGGGTTCATTCAGCTCTGTGAATGAATCCCTTCAGTCTTGAGTACGACAGGCAGCTACCACTGACACACACACACACGATTCAGTGGGATATTCTGACTCAATTTGCTGCATGTATGCACTTATGTATTTTATAGTATTAGAAGCAACTGGACGCACTATACACACACTGCAATGTGTTATTTGGGAATATATTCAGCTCGCTCTCGCTTTCACACACACTTGTTTATTCATCATTTTTCATGAAACATGTCACTAACATTGAAAGTAATGACGAGTGCAATTTTCACATGCACATACACACACCATACATTAAGCTTAAAACTAATTCAAACACTAATCAGTTCTTCGTGTCACATTTTAGGTACAGAGTTTAAGTACAGACTGGCCACACCCTATACAGGAACGCTCTCTCTCTCACACACACACACACGACAGGGTGTGGCAGCACCTGGCAGGTAATACGCGCACATACACGCAAGTCTTAACTGTTGAACATACTTCATACAGCTGTAAGTGTGACTGAAGTTTATCTGGTTAACGCAATGAGATGAACTATGTGTGAGTCACGATACACACTTTACTATAGATTTATAAGTTGCTCACACACACATGCACCATTAATAGCAAACAAATGAGTACTGCTTAGCAAAACATTGTTTCTCTCCCCCCCGTCCCTGTCTGGGTGCCTCATTAATTATTTATAATGACCTCAGCAACATTCATTTTAAACTGAGGGCAGGGCCTCTGCAGCAATCCTAAGAAAAATCTTACAAACTTAATGTCACTGGTTAATACACACGTGATTGCCTGCATGGCTGTCTGTGTGTCTGCCTGTCTGCCTTTCCACAGGTCTTTCTAGGCGTTTTAGAGAGTTGCATTGTTTTTATTCAAACGTTAAAATGTGTTTGGTAATGCAGAGTTCACACTGCACACAGATTTTCACTCGCACACAGGTTTTGCGACTTTGCTGAGAAAAGCCTGCGAGGCAAATCACTGCTTGTGCACACACAAGTGGCAATAATGCAGTGTAAATGTTCAAAGTTGCGATCCGAAAGATTGCAGATGGGTTGCCGAGGGCCGTGAAATATTTGGCACACTAAATATCTGGACCTTACGGCAATTCAAACTCCAGTGTGAAAAGTTTTGACTGAAAAATACACCTGTGATAAGGGCTGTGCAATTTAGGGAAAATATCTAATTGCATTTTTTTTTGACAGATATTGCAATTTGCAATTGCTGTTCAGTCTTCCTAATAGTGTGCAGCATACACTTTATAGATTTCTTAATTCCTTGTAGTTCAGCAGATGCAGTGTGCCTTTCTACCAAATAGTTTACTGCTGCCATTATGCAGTCAGTGCTGCCTAAATGCAAAAAAAAAAGATTACATTATTCCAGCGTTATTTATTAAAACAACATCCATTAAACATACATTTTTTTCCTTTTAGTGCAAATTACTTCCAATAAAAAAAAGACCTGTTCTTCTGCAAACAAGCTCTTTTTTAAATAAAGTAGGTAGTTTAGCTATCAGTAGTTCTGCAAGAGTCTTTAGCTCAACATCAGCACTAATATAGTGCAGAGTGAAACTAAGATACCGTTCGGTCGTCCGGTTTAATTACAGGTCTGTAGTTATAGCATAATATTCCGATTTAACTTTGTTCCTATATTCAGTGTAAAGCAGTAGGATTACAACACAGCTAAATGTGTGTGAGGGAATTTTATATTTCCTATCCAGCGTTCAGATGAGGTTTTAAAATCCATCTTCTGTCACTGCATTAAAAGGCACTGTGTCTTTAGCCAGGTAGCGGATTATGGCATTAGTTGTCGAACTGGTTTTTTTATGCTGTAACACCTGCAAAAAAGTCTAAAAATTGTTTTTTGTTGCTTGCTACTACACGGAGTGTCATTTGCAAGACTTGCAGATAACTTTTTTGCAACACACTTCCCAAACAGCCGCTTGTGGTGCAGTTTCATTATCTTATGTTTAGCTTCTGTCACTTTAAAGCCGAAATAATCCAATATTACATGCTGCTGTCTTTGGTATTAATTGGTAAAATGAACCCTCTAAGTAGGCATAATCTCATGCCACTGCTCTTTCCTGTTTGTTTATTTATATTTAAAATAGTGGGCTTTACAAGCACATGGTCAACATGCTGATTGGTCGCACTTAAGCAGGAGGTTCGCATCTTTTTTTCCCAGTTTTTTTTTTTTACTTTTTAGCCCTTTTGTATCACACACTTCTTGCAGGCTTCATGTCCAGTCTCACCACGAGCTCCCTTTATTTCCTTGTCACTTCTCACGTGCGGTTAGTTATAAAGCATAGACTGCGAGCAGACAGATGCCGTCGATTCTTCCTATTGTAGCCATGCAGTGTGTATCCCACTAAAGCTTAGCGATTGAGCATAAAACACAACAGCAACTGAATGTTACCCCAGATAACCAGGAAGTGTAAAGACAACGGTTACATGACCATTTTGAAAACAGTGCAGTGTGAAATAAGTATTACAGTGTGGGTAGTGTGTAGTTTGTAAAGTGTTTGTGTGCATACTGTTCTACAGCTAAGTGAGGGGAGAAAAGTGTGTGTGTGTGTTTTTAGACTTCCTGTCCCTCTGTGGAATGCAGTGTGTTATTTGTTGATGTGTTTATGCAGCTTCCTGTCATTGTGAAACTCTGAAAGGCTCTAGTTTCACCCTAACTGACCACACACACACACTTTTACTAAAGTCAAACACTGCTGCCACTCAACACACTGACAATAACTGTTTAATCCAATCTTCTACACACCAATGATAGACATGATAGAGACAGAGACCAAGGAAAAAAGAAGAAAAGAAAAAGAGAGACAGGCAGTGAGAGAGAGAGTGACGGACAGTTCAGGAATGTTATGAGAGAACAAAATCAAAGAAATCTAACTAGGAAATTGACATTTTGAAAAACAGTGTGTGTGTAGTAAAACACAGGGTCACTACAGAGTTTGGGTTAATAACCATGCAGCAGGCTTTAGTTAACGCTGCATGCTGAACCTCACAATCACCTGCAAAACACACACACAACTATACCTCAGCGTGTGTCATATCTTTACGTTTATTTAGCTGTGTTCTGCTTAAATGTATTCGTTCTATTTATTAATGTCATTTATTTCATTTAGACAACTAAGTAATCGGGGATTACATGCCTTGCTTAAGGGGCCCAGCAGTGGTAAGCTGGTGATGCTGGGAATCAAACCCACAAACTTCTGGTTAATTGACCCACAGCTAAACCACTTAACTCCTACTTCCTGCATTTTATCCAGTATTAACACACCGAATAAGCACTAAGGTGAAGGTGTGCTGCAGTTACTGGTTCAGAAGTTAGGGAGTGTCACAAGAGGAAGTTCCACAGGAAATGTACACAATGTGGTTCAATTAAACACATTCCTGCGCAATAAGACAGTTAGAACCTGGCGCTGGTCTCCAGAGCTGCAGGTCATTTGGTTAAGCAGCTGTGAGGAATGGCAGAGAAATAAATCTGTCTGTTGAGCCATTTATCCTGAAGTTCAGACAGATGTGCCAGTGCTTTAACACACCAAAGTTTACCAGTGGCTAAGGGGATTAAAAAGATGTGCCATTGCTTTAACACACCAAAGTTCACCAGCTGCTAAGGAGGTTCAACCGATGTTCCAGTGCTTTAACACACCAGAGCTGCCTGGCGGCGTGGTGTATGGGGGTTAAGGCGCCAGCACCCACATGCGCAACTTGCTGCGGCTCGGGTCCTATCTGTTCCTACCTCTATCTTCTCCATTTCATCTCTCTTTCCTATCAATAAAGGCAAAAAAAAACACACACACCAGAGTTTATCGGCTGCAGAGGGATCGACAGATGTGCCACTGTTTAACAACATATAGTTTATGCTGAGTCAGGACAGCACAAAGCTAATGCATACACCCACAATGACGGAAACACGTAGCAAATGATTGAGAACTCATCACACTGAGAACTTAGCTTTGTGTGTGTATATTTTATAATAAGGTTGACTGTTAAAACTCTCACCTCCTGACTAAACTTTTCTGCCGAGACCTCAAATGAGACATGCTAATCACACTCTGAAACATTAACACACATACACTTTCGTAGATTGCAGTAAGATGCAGAGGAACACTCAGTGATGAGAACCAGGACAGAATAAGGGGAAGTAAAATCAGACAGCATAACCGGGTTTTCATTAGGTGTAACAGGTGCCCCTCCCCTGTGTGTGCTTGTCTGCTGCTTTTCATCAGGCCACGCCGTTTGAAGACGAACCTTCAGCGGTTTAATTCAGCAGATAACGGTGTTGGGGGTGGGGCTAAGGGGACTACTATACACTGATTGGTCATACATTACTGCATATAACCTGTGCCACTCCAGGTATAGCAAACACACACACACCCTACCCTCCAGCTACCTACCTACCACCCCCCTATACACACTGCAGCAGAACACTGACCATTTACGAAACTGTCTGATAAACCATAAGAGCAAGACAGTTTCTGTGTGTGTGAGCAGGTATTTGTGAGAAAGGAAGAGAAAGCGAGAGAGAGAAAAAGAAAAAGAGAGAGAGAGAGAGAGAGAGAGAGGCTGAGCGAGTTGAGCCGGTTTACTCCTCCATATTGTCACTGACTGCCACTTCCTTTCCCTGCTGCTCACACACTTTTTCCTTATAAGGCAAAAACCTCAGCAATCATGATACAACACACACACAAAGTAAAAAAAATGATGCGAACAAAGAGGGCACACCTTTAACCCCGCACCCACCAGGCACTTACAAAGTTGAACCAACTGTGTGTGTGTGTGTGTGTGTGTGTGTGTGTGTGTGTGTGTGTGTGTGTGTGTGCGTACGAGTAAGGTGGAATGTGGTACCCCCCAAACAAAAACACAGGCGTAGTCTCTCCCCCAGTCCTCATGTAACTTCCTGTAAAGGATAAGGGACAACACACACAACTGAAGGCAAACATAGGGTTTGTGTGTGATAGAGGCGAGGCAAAAAAGTAGCACGGCTTTCTTTAAGGTGTGTATCCGTCTAATATCTATTCTAACTCCCCCACACACACCCCATGCAGTCCAGTGACTAATACAGGTGTGCAGCACTGAGGTCATGTTGTAGTGTCAACTTGGAAGTGTCGCAATCTGCCAGCAGAGTCAGAGTGATTCATGAAGATCAAATAAACCAAGTGTGTTAGGCGTGTGAGTGTGTTGGACATGTGTACACGCCAGTACGGCTGTGTTTACTTACCAGATCCCTATGGGTTAAAAAAAATTAAATACATCAGTACGAACGAAGTAATGCCGCACATATCACACTAAAAATCTGAAGCGCCAGCAGTTTTTGGGGTATAGACGTGTTAGTTAGTTAATTAATTAGTCAGTCACTTCGTACTGCCAAATATAGTGGTGTTAAAGACCTTAGGAACTTTTTCAGCCAGATTTAGTTTATAATTACAGACACTTCCTCTCCTCAGCACCCTACCCCCGAATTCCAAAACCCCACACACTGCCCACCCAACCCACCACCCTATTAACCTCCCCACACAGCCCTGCGCCCCATCAACCCTACCGCACCATTGGCCTGCCCACTGCGCCATCAACCTGCTCACCACTAAAAAAAAAAACCTCAGGATTTTACACAAGCTCTGAAATTACAACACAACACTGACATTTGTCAAAAGATTTCACAGAAAATGTTGCAAGCACACAACAATGCAGCTTACCGAAACATGCACACTGAACGCATTATAATGAGCGCACACAATACTGAAAAAACTAAATACAGAAGCTATACTGACCGCAGAGTTCTCTAATTAAACAGACCGTAATATATATATATACACACACACACTTTCACAAACAGAAGATATTAACACTTACACTCTCAAGTCACTGTGATCACTTCCATTTGGAACAGATTCTACATCTCTCTCTCTCTCTCTCTCACACACACACACCATGTTAATCCATGATGAAACAGTTGTTAACACACATGCCAACAGAAGTATAACAGAAATATTTACACAGAACTTTATTTATTTTGCAGAGATCAAAGGTCAAAAGTCTGATATACTGGCAGACTTGCTGCATTCCTCAGACACTGAACAGCCCCCCCACACACACACACCGGTAAACCTGTGAGGCTAAACACGTATCTCAGCCCTAAAAACCTGTGTTCATCAGCACTGCATCTGTTGTCATGACAACAATCCCAAACAAATTACCACATGACTGTCCAATCACCTGTCTGTCTGTCTATTACTTTGTTTATCTGAACAGTCTACTGACATGTCTGTTTCACACACACTGTACCTGTACACACCGGTTTGTCTACCCATCAATCCCATAATAACCTCTGTTAGTGTGTGTTTGTTTCTTCTTATCTGTCTGTATCTTACTGGGGTGAGATAATCAAAATAAAACTTACCCAATGACCTCACAAACACTAATCACTAATCATTCACACATACGACATCACCAGGCCATCACCCCACCCCCACAAATCCACCCAACAGACACAGTGTAATACTAAAAAGAACACATACATTTACACGCTGGATGTGTTGTGTGTGAGTTGTTACTGCTTACGCGCTTTCACAGGCGGCTGATATCACAGCTACACTATGTACTGATAAACAGGACCCCCCCATACACACGTGGCTGTGTCTGATTCAGAAGTAGGCTCCCTCCGTAGTGTGTGTGAATGCTGCTCAAAAGAATTTGAATGTTAAATGATGGTTACAGGTTCAACTTCCACGTGGCTTCTTCATCACACCATGCAAAAGACTGTGGGAAACCAGCCTTCAACCTCATTAACACCATCTCTCTCTCACTTTCACACACAACTAAAACCATCCATCCACCCATCGCCCCAACTTGTCTGTCTGCTTACATGGTCTGTTCATTTGTGGTTCTCTCACCATTTTAGTGACTGTCTACCTGCTTGAGTGTGTTTCTCAGTTTTAGATCAATTCATTCACCATTTTACCCAATTAAGCTTATACATCTGGTTTCAGGGGTGTGAAGAGTTTGCAAAAAAAAAAAAAAAACATTTCGAGCAAATATGATTCGGCCTGACAGCGTGTCTGAGCACTCTCACTGTCCCTCTCTCACTTACACACTCACAGCCTGATTGCACTTCAGTTCTAGTGATGGCAGCTGTAAAGTCTGTCTATGGTATTATAAGTGTGATACCAGATTGAGACACGGCCTTGAATAATTTTATATTCACCAAATATTACATACAAACGCACAAACACACACACCTGAAACTCAATCACAAGGGCCAGAGACACAGCTGTAGAAAAAGACTGAAGGGAAACAATAACATTCTATACATACTACTCACTCTAAACCCTGCCCAAAATCAGTGTGTAGTGCACTGACACACACCTCTGAGTCACAGGATGTGATGTACTGATACACTCAATTACACACGGATTTTCCAACGTTATTGTGAATGTGTGACAAGCGTAATAAGGGATTAACGCTTTAACCCGCCCCCGTTTGTTGAACTTACTCGGGACCAATCACATCCCATCTCTCTCGGCGTCTGGGCCAATCAGGTCACAGGACGCTCGAGTTCAGTTTAGCTGTTAATCTTTGACTTTCAAGTTTGAGGCGCCTCACAAATCTTTGACAGGAATGTGAGAGAAACTCGACTCACTGAACTCATGTTTGTGACTCGGGCGGGTTCAGAGAAAGTAAAACCAGCCATTTTGTAATCGAATGTTCGGTATGTCGTCACACCGGTTAAAGGAATTTAAAGCATTTCGTTCTCCTCCTCCTCATTTACCTTAAAGTACAAGTTAAAATACAGACTAGCTTAGCGGCGCAGGCTAACGTCTTGCCCCCGTTTACATTTCCAAAAGGAATTTCCAAGAATGTGAATGTCCTGTGATCTAAATAAGCCCTGTGAAATACGTCGACAATACGTCGTTTCCTTTTTCTCGTCGTTTTCAATAGTTTATGAATTTGGGTCGATACTAAAACCGATTCGAGTCGAGATAAATTGACACCGTTACGACAAATAACTACATAATCAGCTAATAACTTAATAACTTTGGCCTATAACGTAATAACCCAAGTACATAAAAGCAATAACTTTTAGTAAATGACAAGTAATTAGACACTTTTTGCCAGTTGGTATTTCATTCGGTTATTAGTTAAAGATTAACACACCTCACATTTCTCAAGGTTCACAGCTGTGTAAAAAATCTCAATGAATAAATATATCGCTAACGCTCCAAATGTCACACCCAAAATTTCTTTAGAACAGCACAAACATCTGTGAAACAACCGAACCGGCCACAGAACCGCTAAAATCCACAATATTTCTGCTGAGAGTTAATGGAGCGCATCGGCCATGAAAACGGAAGAGCGTAACAGAGCTTTGGATTTACGCCTCAGCAAAAAACAGATTTTCACAAATATAACAACAAAACGTTACGCAAATCCAGACGAAAGTGATTTAACCCGATACAAACCGTTAAACCAGTCTTAAACAAGGAGGAAACACAACCACGAACGGCCTGTTTTGCACAACTTTTTCTGCTAGCCTGTTAGCTTATGACACCAAGAAAAAAAACCCTCGTACACAACCAACCTTAAGCTGTAAATCATCTTTAACGTGCTAAACGTTTAATTCTGTTCGAATAAAACAACTGCACACATACTATTACCTTGTCTTAATTTTTAATGTTATTCTAACCCTGATTCTGAGACGCACAGGCCCAAACCAAATCCCCGAATTTTCCTATCTTCTGGAGTCCGGGTTTCCGCTCACCTTCCTCTGTTGCTTTTCCCAGGCCGGGTCGAGCAGCAGGTCTCGGTCCCAGTCGTTTTCCTGCTCCATGTAGCTTTGCTGCCCAGAGTATTGGGTCGGATTATGCGCTGCGTGATAATCTACCATCTCAACCAAAAACTGCTATTTATTATTTGTACTCAACTAAAACACAAACGAAACGGGATAATAAGATATTCTTTTGAAGCTGTTTGCGAATCGGCGCGCAGCCTGACAGACAGAACTCCCGCTCAGAGTGCGTCCGCTCCGTCTGAGAAAAAAAATGGAGTCGGAACGCTGGCGCTGTAGGGGGCGGGGCTAAAGACGGACCGATTATTACATAGGGGAGGGCGGAGCCAACACGTAGCGTAAACATGGATGATTGGGCGGAGTCTGGACAGTATGCATAATTAATATGTTAATGAGCTGAAAATAAATTATTCATAAATCCAGTCCTATTCAGTTTGTTTTACCTGTTTTTATAGAACCTAGAAATTATTCTATCTATCTATCTATCTATCTATCGACTATAGAACATATATAATAAGGTCTTACAATACCACCTTTAAAAATAGTACACCCAAAGATTAAATAAAAATTAACCCAAAGACTGATTTTACATTCACAGCATTTAGCAGACACTCTACAAAAGTGCTTTGAGTCACACCATTGAACAGCTCAATACCAGTACATTAGATTACAAATCAACGTGTAACTTGTTGGCTCATGGTTAAGGTGTTGGATTGCCAACCCACAGGTTGTGGGTTCAATTCCCGGCTGCACAAAGACACTGCTGCTGGGCCCCTGAGCAAGGCCCTCAACCCTCAGTTGTATGATAAGGAATATTGTAAGTTGCTCTGGAAAAGGGTGTCTGCCAAATGCTGTAAATGTAACAACTCACAAAATGTGTTAAAAAGAGCAATATTGATTAAAAAAAAAAATTAAAAGTCAAGTGCTAGATATTTGAGAAAGAGGTCAGTCTTTAATAGTCTCTTAAAGACAGTCAGTGACTTGTAGTGGTGTGCAGTTAGGGCCAGCAAGGCTTTCTCTGAATACTATCAGAAGCTGACTTACATTCACAAATGTTTGTGATATTTGTGTTATAAAATTGTATTAATTGTATTTTGTATTTTCAGTTTATACGGTTTATTCTTTTAGTTTTGTAGCGCTGCACTGCTTCCAGTTGTGTATGTGGATGTCCAATCAGATTTTAGTTTCTATGTGCTGCCATGTTAATCCAAGCTGCCCAAAGCCTTCTGAATCAGTATGCTGCCCCATGTAACTTTAACAATAAAAGGAAGTGGCAGATTGCTAGTTGGTTAAAACATGTTTCTTTAACTAATTGGAATTCAGATCCACCTCCAGAGGCCCACTAGCTGGCGCACAATGACGTTAGCATCTTTGCATTCTCTGATTGGTTGTTCATAGTAAAACCTTTTTAGCCCAGTTCGACTACCGAAACACGTCTGTACAGTTCAATAGAGTTTTACGCACATAATGGCTGACAGAGGAGGAGAAATTGGCTCTGTCTTGGATATACTTAAAAATCCCTTTTTAAGGCGGACTTTTCCGGAAAAGTTAGACATCCTGAGGAAAGTTCCGTTAACCCCAAAGATAACTATCTTGTCTCAGCCCAGGAAAGCGTTTAATTGCCACTTTTAGACCAGTGTGATGACCGATAATGCTGGCTTACAGCATTTAAATGGATATATTTTATTAATTTTTTTATGTTTTTGTGATGTTATTAAATAAATATTGATATTGATACTGAATTGCTTTAGATGATGTATGTGGTACATCAATACACGAAACGTCTCTCTCTCTCTCTCTCTCTCTCTGTAATGCCATGCTGTGTTATATTGCGTTTGTATAGTATGATGGTTGATGGTTTCTATAATTGCGACATGATAGTGATGGTATTAGGAGGTGTATCAGTTGGTTAAGTCCCCACTGAAGGCCCAGGTACCTTGCGGGATGGTGGGACTAGTCGAGCAGTGCTTATGGATTTCTTACATGTTTCTACTAAGACAGTGTTCTAAAAAGATGCTGCTATACATAACATCTCAGTGGTTCTTGGTTGGTTTTAGGTCTGGGTAACATAAAAACCATTATCATCAGGAAATGTCTACACGCCTAGAAATGTGCAGTATACCGGTACTGGAAAATTACCAGCATATATTATCTTTTGAACGGTATATAATACTACAATTTTGCAGAATCCGGCATTTCCTTATTCATATTGTGAAACTCACCTGTAGCTGGAAAACTGCTTTTGACTGCTACTATAAAGCTGACAGAAAGTAAGTTTATTTTAATGCTTTTCCGTGGCTATCTAATTCTAAAATCTGAAAACAATCTAAGAGGAAGAGAGAAATAATAGCATTATTTTGAATATTAATTTGACTGTTGAAATAACAATAAAGTAACATTTGTTAAAATGTATCAGGTAAACTGAACTGCAGTGTTAAAGCACTTATTTAGTCCAGAATAAAACATAAAAGTCCAGAAGTTTTTCCGTGCCCTTATATAAGGGAGGGGCACCCTAATATAATGTTCCTTTATTAAACAAACAAAATAGTCTTATGTTATTTCTGCCCCAATGCACACTCCAGGAAAATGTACAGGTTAAATAATTGTTCAGATATTATACTGACTGCTGTAATTAGTAGAAACAAATTAACACCATGATTTATAATAAGTGTTTGTGTCTGTGTCTGTCACACCCCGAACCTAGACACAGAAACCATACGCAATTGCTAATGCACAATTGAAGGTTTACATTTACATTAAGGGTTAAGGGCCTTGCTCTGAGCCCAACAGTGGCAATTCTGTGTTGCTGGAAAATGAACCCTGATCTTCCAATTAGCAGGCCAACACCTTAACCACTGTGCTACCACTTTCCCATGTAAAATACTTTGAAATGATGAACTTGTAAAACATGCAATAGGGCAACATTCTATACATACTATAAAACATGGCTCACGTTCATTTTAATTAAATCACAGTTCTTTAAAATTTAATCACAAGGTATATTTTTTATAACCATAAATTAAAAAAAAACATTTTTTATTGCACACACAAATAAAGGCGAGAGAAATGTTAATAACTAAACTGTGCATACATGTATGCAGTTGTTCAGTATAGAATGTAATGTATGTAATTTAATTATTTTAATGTTTTTTATTTAAGAAAATATATTCATAATATTACATTTTAATTCAGAAGCGGGGAGAGATTCACAGTATTTAGTATTTATAGCATCATTCTCTGTAAGGATACAGAGAATACGGGGGAAGTGGTGGCTCATGGTTAAGGTGTTGGACTACCAACTCAAAGATTGTGGGCTTGATTCCCAGCTCCACCAACCCCAATTGCTCAGTTGTATAAATGAGATAAATGTAAGTCGCTCTGGATAAGGGCGTCTGCTAAGTGCTGTAAATGTAAATGTAAAAGTAAATGGATACAGGTTATAATGCCTCATAAAAGCTTAATGAGGAAAAGACTGTTACAGACACACTCTAGCTGTCTCATCATTTGCTGATCAGAGAGTAATGTTCAGTAAACACCAATCAGATTAAAATTCAGAGCTAAATTCAGATTCTCAGTACTAACAGTACAGTCAAACTGGCTGAAATGAAATTAAAATAATTACATACAGTATAGGTGAAGCAATACTAAGTGGATTGAGAGCGGGAAGAAAAGTCTGCAGATGAGGATGAAATAAACTCTTCTCTGTATAAATGAAGAGCTATAAATGAACACAGGTTGAGTGATTTCCTCCATCCTTTCTGAACTCATCCTAAGACTCTGTCTCTCTCTTTCTCTCACACACACCCACAATCACCCACACACACTGATAAGGGTTTGATAGGACTAGGAGCTGAGTGGATAAATGTGCCGCCTGGTGGGGAAACCAGAGGATTACACTTTGTAACTGAGTACTGAAGAGTGTTATAGACTGTTATAGAGAATTCAATCAACCAAAAAATCATTTATTTATTCAGCTCTTACAAAAAAAAAAAAAAAAAAAAAAAAATAGAACCATAAAAAAATCAGCATCGAAAGATATTAAAAGCCAGTCTAAATAAATATGTTTTAAGGCTCAGGTCAGTAATGGTGTGTATATCGAGAGAAAGCTTGTTTTAGAGCTTAGACCCAGCCACAGGAAAAGCCCAGTTACTCCATTGTTTATACCTTCAGCTTTGGTCCTCCAGCACAAGTTGATTTGTTTACCTTAAAAGTCTGTTTGGCCTTTTTTTTTATTGTAGAGTGTAATAGAGAATTGTGGATAGTTACAGAGTATTGTAAAATGTTACAGAGTATTGTAAAATGTTATAGAGTATTGTAAAATGTTATAGAGTATTAGAGTGTTAGCCCTTAGAGTGACTTACATTTATATCATTTATACAACTGAGCAGTTCAAGTTCAAGGAGCTTTATTGTCATTTCAAACATATACAGCAGATGCAGTACACAGTGAGATGAAACAATGTTTCTCCAGGACCCCATGGTGCTACACAAAACACAGAATTACACAAAACAACAAAGAGCAGTGATAACTTGGTGGTGCTGGAAATCGAACCCACAATCAAGACATCTTAAGCATTAACCTACCCACCTCTTCACTAGAAGAGTAAAGTAGAGTATTGTAGAGTGTTAGAATCTTAGTGTTATAGAGTATTGTAAAATTTTATAGATTGTTGAATGTTATAGTATTTGGAGAGAGTTCCATAGAGTATTGGAGAGTATTATACAGTATTGTAGAGTGTTGCAGTGTATTGTTAGGTGTTATATAATGTCGATGAGTGTATTTCAGAGTGTTATAGATTATTGTAGAGTGTTGTTAAGTGCTATAGAGTACTGTAGAGTGTCATAGAGTATTGTGGGGTGTTATAGGGTGTTGAGGTGTGTTGTAGAATACTAAATAGTATAATAAAATGTTGATGAATGTTGCAGAGTATTTCAGAGTGTTATAGAGTATTGTAGATTATTGAAGTGCCATGAAGTACTGTACGGTGTTGTAGAGTGTTATGGAGTATTAAAGAGTGTTATACACTGTTATAGAATATTGAAGCGTGTTAAAAAGTGTAATAGAGTATTGTAGCGTGGTTTAGAGCAGTGGTTCCAAAGTGGGTGTTGTGTCACCATGGCGTGCTGTGACAGTTGGCTAAGCGTGCTGCAGAATCACACTTTTTTCCATTCTTAACAGCCTAAAATAATTATGCTACAAGAAAGGTTTCAGTTTCCTGCTGCTGGTGAAAATGTTGACTGGATCGGTGACATTTCTAACTCTCCTTCATCAGAATTTACAAAGATGTTGCCATTCAAATGCAAAAACAACTGGCAGAACTCTTTAAGGATCGCACCTTAGAAATGTGTGTGGGACAAGATAACCCATCTATCCCAGAATGCGTAGATGAGCTGGCGTTCTCGTCCCTGGCATACATGAATGAAAAAAAGTCATTAAATCCTAGGAAAACCTCTGACAAATCTATGGAATTGTAGTAGCCTATTGCAGTGAAAATACACACAGTGTTGTGTTCATAAGAGTATTAAAAAGTATTGTAGAGTGCTGTAGAGTTTTGTAGAGTTTAAGTTATAGTTATCAAGTTATGCAATTATTCAGTGAGACTGAGGGTGAGAAAGCAACAGAGGACATCACAGGGGGCATTTATTACCTGCATCAACACTGAATACACACAGCTGTCCCCTAGCAATATCTCTTTCAATCCCTGTCTGTCTCCATCCTTGTATTTGTTGCCCTCTAATTAGAGTGTTAATAAGAATGTAAACAACTGTTAATAAATGTTTATTTTACATTGATGTAAATGTTTATTGGACAGCGCACTATTTATACTTGAGAATTGACAGTGCTATATAAAGCAGTTGTCTAGCAAGAGATTTTAGAGCATGTCTTGTTTCGATCTGTTAAAAAAAACTTTATAAAAATCATGATTATCTTTTCTAGCAGGATGTGGCCACTGCCCACACTGACAAAACTACCCAGCCAACTCATCTGACCCGAACTCTGAAAATCATCTATGGGGTGTTTTCAAGAAGCACCATACCCTGCAATACAGATGAGCTGAAGGCTGCTATCAAAGCAACCCAGGCTTCCATTACACTGCAAAAGTGCCACAGGTTGATGGCCTCCATCCCACACTGCACTGACGCAGTGCATAAATGAACATACTTTACTCAAAAGTTTGACTTTTCTGTATTATAAATAATTTCTTTACTTATCTTGTTAAATACTCTAATAGTGTGCTGTGAGCCTTATCTATTAGAAATGAAAAGAAAATGAATTAAGAGAAAAACAATAATTCAGTTCATGTTACAGAACACACAGGTTTTACACAGCTAAGACACACAACTTAAAAACAGACTGGCCACACAAAGGGGCCTAAACACAGAGTAGGTAATTTATTAACTGTGAAAAAAAATTACCTGGAAAACCAACTGCAAAACACAGAGTAGGTGTTGAAGGTGGACATAAAACACAGCTAAAGAGTAAGAGTATACACTGTAAAGTTTGGTGTTGCCCTCTGCTGTCCGGGCAGGGAAACACCTCAGATATCTGGAAAAAAAAGACTACTATTTACTATTGGTTAATTAATCTATTTTAATATAAACACTGTGCTTCATAAACACCCAGAAGGATTTTAATAATCATTACGAGTTCCAACCATGTTTTAACCCATCAATTTAATCCTGCAGATTATTCAACATTGACTAGATTTTTATTATTATTTTTTTTTATTTACACCTTACTGTTTATTTGGTGTCTATTTGGTGTTTCCTTGTAGTATATTTATTCTGAACTTATTTATTGTTTATTTAAAGTTTACTTAGAGTTTATATTAGTGTTTATTTGCAGTTTATTTATTTGGTGTTTATTTAATGTTTGTTTAGTGTTTATCTCGCATTTTAATGTGTATTTAGTGTTTATGTGGTTTATTTAATGTTTGTTTAGTGTTTATCTCGTGTTTTTCGGTGTTCAAGTGGAGTTTATTTTGTGTTTGTTTGGTGTTTATCTAGTGTTTTTTTAGCGTTTATTTGGTGTTTTTGTGTGTGTTTGGTGTGTAGTTGATGTTTATGTGTTATATGTAGGTGTTATATGTAAAGATTATTTTGTGTTTGTTAAGAGTTTTTATGGTGTTTATTTAGTGTGTATATAGTACTTATTTGCAGATTACTTGGTGTTTATTTGTGTTTATTTGCAGTGTTTATCTCCAGTTTATTTAGTGTTTCTTCTGGGTTTATTTACTGTTTATTTGAAGTTCATTTTGAGTTTATTTGTTTTTTTATTTTATTTAGTATTTATTTGGAATTTAATGTTTTTTGTGGGTTAGTGTTTAAAATGTGTTTATTTTTATTTTTTTTGTGCTTTAGTTTGGTGTTTAAAGTTTGAAGTTTTCATAGTGTTTATTTTAAATTTATTTAGTCTTAATTTAGAGTTTTTGTAAGGTCTCATGTGTTTATTTAGAACTTATTTGGTGTTTGTTTTGGGGTTTTATAGTGTTTATTAAGTTTATTTTATTTTATTATTTTGTGTTCACATTTAGAGTTTATTTTGTGTTTATTTTCTATTTATTTATATTGTTTATGTAGTTTTTGTAGTTTTATGTAGTGTTTATTTAATGGTTTTTGGTGTTTATTTGGTGTTTATTTGGTGTTAGGGTTTATCTTCCGAACATTTTGTGGTTAACAAACTCTTTTGGTTTTAGCTTTTAGGTGACTCTTTGAAGAAATTTCGTGTTTGGAATTTTTCTGACAGTTTTGATATAAGCTGGTGAATACACACACACGTACACACACACACACGTACACACACACACACACACACACACACACACACACACACACACACACACACACACACACACACACACACACACTTATCCGCTTTGAATAACACATGAAATGTGGTCAGACTGTGCAGATGTATTACACAGAACCACTGACGTATGTGTGTTTTCCGTTACAAGGCTGCATGCACTTTGACGCTTTTGTCTGTTTCTTTTTGTCTCATCCTTTCAGTTCATCACATTTCAGTCTGAAAGGGAGGAGGAGACACACACACTTTATCTGCTGTTACTCAGGAGTCGAAGACTGTGTGTCTGTGTGCAGCTGTGCTATTAATGATGCTGTGCTTTTTCCTTTGAGCTGCAGTGAAGTGGGATACACACCCCAAAAGATGGACGCAGTGAAAGTGACGCCTGGTCCTAAAGCGCAGGTGAGACCTTTTACTCATTTTAATACAAAACTGATGTGATGGATCAGATGGCTGTGTGTGTGTGCGTGTATATGAATGATTTTAGTATTTTTATGACTCCATCTCATTTCTTTAATGCACCTTTCTCTCATGCCTCACTTCAACTTGCATCTCTCTCTTCATCCTATTTTTCTTTTTTCCTGTCTCTCTCTCTTTTCACCCTGTCCCTCTCTAGCTTTACCCTCTCTGTCTAGCTTGACCCTGTCTCTCTCCTTATCCTTTCTCTCTCACTTCATTCTGTATCTCGTTCTTAATCCTGTATCTCTCTCTTTATCCGAACTGTCTTTTTTTCTGTCTCTCTCACTTCATCCTGTATCTCTCACTTCATCCTCTCTTTCTCTTCTCTGTTCATCCTGTTTTTCACTTCACCCTGTATCTCTCAGTTCTGGTTGTGCTTTCTTCATCCTGTGTCTTTTACTTCACCCTGCATCTCTCACTTCATCCTCTCTGTCTCTCTTCATCTTGTATCTTCCTTTTTTCAACCTCTTATACACTAACACACTCTCACACACACAGACTAATATGTTGATACTGGCATTAATGTACTAATATCATGTCACTGACTGGTTCACTTTATGCTTTCTTTCTCTCTTCATCCTGTATCTCTCACTTCATGCTGTTTCTCTCACTTCACTCTGTTTCTCTTCATCCTGTCTCTCTCGCTTCACCCTGTCTTTCTCACTTTACCCTGTATCTCTCGCTTCATCCTCTTTTTATCCTCTGTCTCTCCATCATGTATCTTTTTCTTCTCACATTACTATACTATCATGTCACTGACTTTTTTCTATGACAACATGATTATAATGAGATTTAAAGCAAAAAAGGTCAGTGAGTTTTTACACCACTGACCTCATCATACACACATAATATATTTATAATATACCTTTAATAATTATCATGTAAAGTCTTTTTGTGACTGATGTAAGAAAGACAGGAAATGATGTGGGTTGCTTTTCGTGCTGTTTCTGTTTATTATTATTAAATTGTGTTTTTGCACACCCCTCTATTAAAACAAAAAACACTTCGAGGCGGACTATACTTTGATCCCAGCGCCATCATTGCTCAGCTTTTTGTGGAACATAATCACAGAGTTCCGGAAGTTCTATCGATTCTCTATAACGATCCTGCAGCTGCCTCCGTACTGCCGCAACACACACAGCACAGGAGGAAGAGAACTTTGGAGACTCAGATTCACACTTCACTTCCATAAAGAGACAATTTGGAGATTAATTCACATGCGAATGACACATACATTTAAAGACACTAGATTCGCTTTGCCTGCGTGCTTGTGTGTCTCTAACATCTCAAGCGTCTCATCATTTAAATTGATATTTTCTTAGTCCTGTACAGAATCACACACAGCAGACAAAACGCTTCACACAACTGTGCAATAATGAAAGTTTATAAACAAACAGAAAAAATAAAATAATGAACTATAGATATCTATTAACAAATATGAAGGGAATAAAGTAATAATAAGAAAAGTGTAATATAAATAAAGTTACCTGTAAAGTGTTGTTGGGTGTCTTTGCAGTAGAATGTCATGTATAATAAAGGTCCTGATGAGGCAGAGTTGAAAGTGATCTTAAAGGGTTGTAGCTCCTCCTTTTTTGCATTAAATCCATCATCAGCACTTTGTCTTGCTGATGTTCAGCCGATTGATGGAGTGAATCCTAACTGAACATCGGGTCAGACTATAAATGACGCTGACTTCCTTGTGTGAGGTTAATAATGATTAATGGTCATACATTTCTAAACAGACACAAAGTGGCGTTCTTATTCTTTTTCTTTACGCTTCACTTTTCAAAACATTTCAGCTAGAAACACAAATGCAACAACATCCTGTTTATCCGGCTTCTTGATAAGAGTGGTAATCTGATGCTATATCAGCTCTAATGGTTTACCACTCACAGCTCTGAGTGCGTTTGTGTGTCTGCGAATCCAAGAAGATCCAGACAGAAAGTAATCAGAGCTGTGACAGGAATGCTGCTTTTTTGTCTCTCCATTACTGTGCTATAAATAAACAAGTTAAATCGATTAACAAGATTTTAATATTGAAAAGGTTTATGGATTAACAGAACAACTCAGGGACCCCATGAGGACGCGGTAAAATAAATAATGCTGTGTGAAAGGTAAGCCTTCTGGTTGTTTACTGGTGTCGTTAAAGATTTATCTGACTTAACGTTCTGTTTGCTGCAGATGAATCAGACATGTGTGGACATTAAGGAAAGTCCAATCAGCGACCTGCTAATAGTCATCTATATCATTGCACTGGTGCTGGGCCTGGTGTTCCACCTGCTCATGGCGTGGCCCATTGTTCAACAGGTCCGGAAGAGGAATGTGCTTGGGGTCTACCTGCTCAGTCTATCAGTCTCTGATGTGCTGTACATCCTCACTATGCCACTGTGGATAAACTACTACTACAATGACCACCACTGGACACTGGGCACCGACCTGTGCAAGCTCGCCGGCTTTGTTTATTACTCCAACATGTACATCAGCATCTATCTGCTGTGCTGCATCTCTATGGACCGATGCCTGGCGGTCACCTTTCCCCTGAAAACTAAAACCTTCCGCCGCTACAGGTACGCCTGGCTCGTCTCTGCCTTTGTCTACGCCTTCATCGCCAGCCTGCACGTCCTGGTTATTCTGATGGACAAGGTGACGGACCCCCTGGACAAACACAGTCACTGCTACGAGACGTTCCCCATGACAGAGCGCATGGCTCTGTTCAACCTCCTGCGCGTGCTCATCGGCTTCTTGCTGCCGCTGCTGGTGTTAGCTGTATGCTACTTTCAAATCTTCAGAAAGGTGAGGCAGAGCGTGGGATTGGATAGTCAAAGTAAGCTTAAGGTAAAGCTGCTGTCTGTGGGCATCATCACCATCTTCTCTGTCTGCTATGCCCCTTACCACATTCTCCTGCTCATTCGCTCCATTGCCTTCCACCACCTGCATCTTACTGATTACTGCAGATTCGAACAGGCTCAGCATTTCTACTTCTCTGGGACACTGGCCTTGTCCAGTCTGAACAGCGTGGTAGACCCGCTTCTCTATGCCTTAGTGAGTAACGGCATGAGAGAGAGTGTGCGGCTCTGCTGCACAACAAAATCTCACAAGCGCACATCAACAGAACAGAGACCGCAGCTTCAGGACTGAGGAGTAAACTGCAACAGAACAAACAGATCTGTGCAGATCACAGATGTAAAAGGAGGCGGGCCGTCCTTATGACTTTGACGTTACATTAAAGTGTGTCTGGGGGAAGTCGTGTTTTGTGTGTGTGTAAAGCTGTAGTATTAAAGCTGTATGCACTCTGCTGCGTAAGAAAAAATACAATAAAACAAATATACTTCAAAGGAAACAAGTTTATTGTCCAACTGTGTTGTTTGTGTGTGTTTGTGTGTGTGTGTCTTCACTGGGATGTTGCCATGATACTAGAGACACCTGTGGGAAGAAAAAAAAAAAAAAGAGAGCCACATTAACTTCCGCTCTAATTACAATACTGTGTGTATTATAGTAAAGGAGTCAGAAAGTGAAGGAGTGAGACAGTAAAACGAGTGTGATGGCATAAAGACAGTGAACAGACTTAAGAGAATGAGAGTAAGGTGGTACGAGAGTGAAAGTATAAGAGTGAGGGAGTATAAAAGTAAGAGAGTAAAAAAGTGATGAAAGTAAGGGAGTGTAAATGGGGGAGTAAGTGCGTGAGAGTAAGAAAGTAAGAAGGAGGGTGCAAGAGAATGAGAGAGTGAGGAAGTACAAAAGTGGGAGTGAGTGAGTCAGGAATTAAGAGAGTGAGTATTAGGAAGTAAGAGAGTGAGGGAGTAGAGGAATGAGAATAAGGGAGTAAGAGAGTAAGAAAGTAAGAGAATAAGAGTGAAGGAATACGAAAATGGGAGTAAGAAAGTCAGGAATTAAGAGATTGATGAAAGTTAACAGGATGAGTAAATTGTCTCACTGTCGAAGTCAATCTTCTCTACAATATTTTTGGGTTTAATGCTCTCTTCCTGATTATAGATGAAGATCCGACCATCATCATCCTCCAACCAGCCGTACTTATTCATCCACAGCTTCACCTGAGTGTCTGAGAGAGACAGAGAGAGTGAGACAGAGAGACATCATGCATCGTCTTTACGTATCTATGTTATTTAGTGTGTGTCCTTTACCCAGTGGGTCTCCCAACATCTCTGCTAGCAGCTGGTGTTCGATGGTCTGATACGTGATTCCTACAACATGACAGATAACTAACACAGACACACACACACGTTTACATACGGACGTAACCCTCTGTGTTACATTAAATCTTCAGTAAAGCCCTGTAAAGAACCTTCATCATACAATGTATACTGACAATATCATCACAGTGTGTGTGTATGTATACTTAACACACATTTACGAACAGAGTCCTCAAAGCCTGTAATTCCATCAATTAGTTCCCTGTTCTCCTCCAGACTCGCCTGCAACACCCACACACACCCACAGTAATATATACAAACACCCTGGGTTGCAAATAAATGAATATGTGTGTTAATTAAAGGTGTGTGTATGTTACCCAGAAGCTCTGAAAGTGACAGGTCTCAAGCAGGTTCCCAAGGTAGAGGATCTGTCTGATTGGTCGCTCTTCCTGCTGTGGGTGGAGTTAAAGAAACTGATACACAAACAAATTCTGACATCAAAACAACCACGCATTTACACACAAATCACACACTGACTACACCAGCAAAGAGACCACAAGGTGTGTGTGTGTGTGTGTAAAGGATACATGAGGTTGATCAATCATACACTTGCACAGGGTAAAGTCGGTGTGTGGGAGGTTCGTTAAGGCTTTCAGCAGAATCTGTGATGTCACACTAGTCTGGAAATATGCAGGGTTAAACTGGTACCTACACACACACACACACACGCACACACACTGAATATTTCATTTAATCGCAGCAGTAGATAGATTATTACTGCCAGAGAAAACATTAGAAGATCTGAAGTGTGTTCAGAGGTGTGTGGTGACTCTCACAGTTTGAGAACAGCCAGATTGGCTTCGAGGTCGTAAGCATTCTCTCTGGCCTGAGTCTCGACGTACCGTTCCAGGGTAGAGAGATTCTCTGGATTGTATCTGAAGAACATACAGACAGACACACAGACAGGATGTTTGAGCGTGTGGTTAAAACTCCGGGGAACAGAGATTAAACCACAAGTACTGCTTGACTTGTTCCACCAGCCCCTACGACACAGGGTAGGTCTGCCTCAAGACTTTTGCTCTGTTCTGGCACCAAGATGGTGGAGTGAACTTCCCATTAAATGTGAAAACAGCAGAGTCACTGGCTGTCCTCAAGAGACATTGGAAAACCTGCCTCTTTCGTAAATACCTAGCTCTTGACATTTAAAGTAAAAAAATTAATAAAAATCTTTCAACAGTTTTTGCGGGTTGTTACACTGATTTGTGATTAGTGTTCAAAGCACTTTTGTACGTTGCTCTGGACAAGAGCGTCTGCTTAATGCTGTAAACGGAAACCATTCACATAAGTACACTCAGGGTTTAATTTGTGCCGGGCACATTAACTTTTTAATAATGGCAGATAAGTAACCGGATTCAAAGGTCGATAAGCAAAAATGACTGGCCAATCCACCAAAACGCAAGTATTCCTGTGAATAGTGGATCTATAGCTACTGTATGTAATGCATATTGACGGTATAAGGCTGTGCTGAGTTGAGGCTCATTCTGTCTCTGCAAAAGAAATCAAAACACAACACACACTCAGCTGAAACATTTTAATAGAGTATGTGTGTATGTGTCCCACATCCATAACAAATCAACATTAACCGTCTATTCACACCTAAATTTAACTCCGGGATTATTCATCAACAACATTCGCGCGCACACACTGAAACGGAACATTTTACACTTTAGTGAAAGTTCACACACAGAAACGCTTCTGAGAAATAAACCGTTTCAAATCTCGTTGATTAGCATTAGCCCTTTAGCTCATACCGGTACACCTACCTGTCGATGCCTCTTAACAGTTTAGCAACATTCGCGCGCATTTGCTCAAAAGACGTGGCCATAATTAATAAATCGTTTAACACCAGCTGCTTAATTCTGTAGTTGAAATCAATAGTAAAATAATAAGTAGTTCACACGTGGAAACGGGGACAGCGGAGAAATGCACACCGGAAGTCACCGAAAAGAACAGGAAGTTGTCCGACAGCATGAAAAGCTCGGGCGAAACCAGTAATAGCTAACTTCAGTAACAGTGCTGACAGCGGGGGTACAAATGGGGTCATAATTAAATACTACTAGTAATAAGAAAGTATAATAAGAAACATGTAATTCAGTTTTCAGTATTTTAATTTGCTGGGAATTTTAGTTCACACCTGGGACAGAAAAGTCTATTAAGATGTTGGCATGTGGTGTTTTTATTCCTTGTAAATAATAAAAACCCTGTATATTTTCAGCCACTGTATGTGTTTACTAAAAAGTATAAATTTAGTTTATGTTTTCGAGTCTCTTTTGCAACAAAGAAGAAAAAAAAGCAATGCGACAGAGATCAGGTCAAACAACTGCTTTATTCATCTATTGAATAAAATCTAATACCCAAAGATACATTTTATACAAAACAAAGTAGAAAACCTGCTAATGACAGATTAATAAACATGAGAAAGTGTGTTTATGAGAAACAGTTAAGATGTCAGAGAGACACCAATGAAGCAGAGCACAAAACAAGTATATTCTCACCAAGATTGAAAATAACAAAAAGTACTCAGTAACACACACACACACACACACACACACACGGAGGATGTCGGACACCCCACCAGTTATCGGAGTCTCTAAATTCACTAATAATTAGGAACAACCCAGAATCACACACGAAAACCTACAGCCATTCAAGAGCCTCCTTGTGATCAAACACAGTGGAGAGGACAAGAGACAGACAGATATACAGTGAGAGACTGAGCTTGTGTGAGTGTAATTAAAATATAGTGCGTGTACAATTTGTTTAACAGGATGCGTGTGCGTGTTAAGCACGCTCTCCGCGGATACGACGTGCCAGCTGGATGTCTTTGGGCATGATGGTGACACGCTTGGCGTGGATAGCGCACAGATTAGTGTCCTCAAACAGACCCACTAAGTACGCTTCACTTGCCTCCTGTACACACACACACACAAACAAGGGTTTTTACTGCTTCATTAATCATGAATAAAACATGAGATGTGTCCTATAATATATATTATATATATTTTATTGTCCACGTGTTACCTGCAGGGCTCCAATAGCAGCACTCTGGAACCTTAGATCAGTTTTAAAGTCTTGCGCAATTTCTCGGACAAGTCGCTGAAATGGCAGCTTTCTGATCAGCAGCTCTGTGGATTTCTGATACCGCCGGATCTCACGCAAAGCCACAGTCCCAGGTCTAAAGACACACACACACACACACATTAATATAAACCCACAATATTGGTAGTACACCAATAGAACCTTAGTGCTGTCTCACCTGTAACGATGTGGTTTCTTTACCCCGCCAGTAGAGGGTGCACTCTTCCGGGCCGCTTTAGTAGCAAGCTGTTTACGAGGCGCCTTCCCTCCTGTGGATTTACGGGCTGTCTGCTTTGTACGGGCCATAGCTGGTCAAAAATCACCTAAAACATACAAAAAAAACCATCGTTCTGAACCAGAAGGTCTGTAGAAAGATTCAAAAGCATCATAAACTCCCACTGAACATGAAAGAATCTCAATACCCAATCAAGAGGGTCGCTAGAACATTTTAACCAATAGGCAAAAAGGCGGGCCAAACTCCGCTTTCACCAAATGAGCGCGCAATACACCGTTTCATATTTGCATAGCCCCGCCCATCAAGTCTGATGCAATGGCTGCTCAGGAAACGCTGAAGAGCGAAAATAGCAGTTGGAAGCGTTAAAAGATATTATTACGTTTTACACTAAAATACGAAGTCTATATTCACAGTTCCCTACCTAAATGTATTTTCCAATATATTTATACTAATCCCCTGAGTTACTGTTAGACCAAAATGTGGGTTCTGTGATGTTTTAACTGGGAAAAGGCGCATTAGTGAAGTGTAAAGGGAAACGGACTAGACTGCACTTCGACACGACGCTGTTTAAAAACAACAACCCAGTCTAACATTTTTATTTTAGTTTACATTATCTGTAACAATTACCAATTAAGTAAAATGTCAAATTTGTTTTTTTGGGTTCTAGTGCTGACAATGGCTTAACCAAACTCACCTCGTGTATTTAAGACGAAATTGAGGAGACGTTATTACGCTTGAATGTCGTTTTTGTGGTTCCTTGTAACGTTGTAGGTGGTGTTTTTATACCACCTGTTTTTCGACAAGCCCCGCCCACTAGTGGTAGGGTAGGCGGTCATGATCGCAGACAATCTTATGAATGGATAGTCTTTGTGTCAATTAGAACCACGCGCCAATCATCGTACTGGGATTTAACGCTCGTTAGGAATACGGGTGTAAAATGCAGTGCGTTAGTTAAGTAACGTTTGATTCTAAAATGGCGGGACCTACCCATGGTGCACTAGGGCCAGTCTGGCCACGCAGCAGGGTTGATCATAATCCGTTTCCGAAGAAGAACTAAATATATAATATATAATCGAGATATTTCTTTAAACAATTTATTTAATAAATTATTATTTACAAAGTAAATTAAACAATTAAGACAGGTCTACCAGGTTCTTGAGGACATCACAATAATTGTCATAGCGTCCTGTGCATATAAGATGCACCGTTAAAGTCCTTACAAGCGGCTCGTTGGTCTAGGGGTATGATTCTCGCTTTGGGTGCGAGAGGTCCCGGGTTCAAATCCCGGACGAGCCCATGTTTTCTTTTTATTTTTTTATTCCATAGATAATATTGTATTTTTGATAAGATGTTATATTATACACGCGCAATAACTAATTGATTGTTGTTGTATTTAATTAATTATTGAATTATTAAAATAAGAAACGTCACTGGGAAGTTCTTCGGTTAAAGCTACATCAGAGAAAGGTTGTTTTAAATAGTAATACAATGAAAAACAATGGGTTTAATATTTTTAATTTTAAATTGGGACACTAAAAAGCATTCCCGTGCGCTATTAACATTTTATAACGCTAGGGGGCGCAGTTCAGTTTCTCCTCAAGTGAAGGTGTTAATAGATGCAAGGTCGCGGGTTGAATTCCTGTGTACGGGCCAAAACTTGGGATCAGTAAAATAAAGTTCACAACAAAATTCTCTACATTTAAAGAGTATCAGACTGTGATTTCACATTTAATACATTATTACCATCAATTACACATCAAAAACAATTTGTTTTACTACAAAAGAAAATACTTTCTATTATAGAAAGAAGAAGCATCAGTGAAAATGTTATGTCAATACTGCATTATTTACACAGCTTTACACCAACAATTCACATTCTGATGTTCCCACAAAAATGTCACAGATTGTAATTGCATGCTTTCAATATTTTATTATGCATTATTAATAAATTATCTTTTACAAACACAATATTAATCAGCTGAAAGCACACACTGACTTTATACAGATTCACTTCATACACAACCAGGGAGCCGAAATCAACTTCATTACCCATAATCATACAGATCTCACACACACACACACACACACCTATTGCATGAGCTTTCTGTTTAAGGAAGCACTTACTGTTTAACTGGTTGTGTAAGATTAAAGACACACACTTATACATATATTTATATATAAATCTGTGTGTGTGTTAACTGGATTAAGTTTTTGTCTGCAAAACATGCAAAACCTGCAATCCTTCATTTTCCAGTTTTAAACACCCCCCCCCTCTCTTTCTGTCTCTCCCTCTCCCCTTACAGTAGGTAAAAATAACTAAGTAGCATTACAGAGGTATGACTAAAGACATTCCTTATCCTGAGTTTCTTCATATACGGCGGCACTGTGGTGTCATCATGCAGTGTTTCATGCGGCGTGTCCTCATGCGGCGTAATGACAGGTTTGACACAAGCAGTGTGTTAAAACACAAATGGTTGATGCGCCTGGTCAGATTTTTTACATGTCTGTGCTTTGACTGACAGACCTAAGCATGCGAGTGTGCAGTGAGTGTGTGTTCAGGGTGATGCGAGCTGCAGTAGTGGTGTTCCTGCTCCACCCATAGGGTTTGTGTTGTCTGTGGGAAGAAGATGAAGAAACAGTAGACGTGTTTAATCTTTGACCCCATGAGTTTGATTCAGGTCACATGATCCAGGCTGACCCAGTGGTGGTTCAGTACTCCTGCTCTGATTGGTCAGTCCAGGTGGGTGTGTAGGATGTGTTTTTAGTGGTCCAGCGCCCCCTGGAGGCTCCGCCTCCACCCTGCGCCTGTTGGATCCTCTCACACTCACGCAGGTTCTGAGCTCGAATCTCAGCGCTCTTAATGTCCTCCACCACTCGGCACGGGAACCAGCCTCGTTCTCCATCATGTAAGCGCTCAGCCATCATCCAGCCTGCAGCAGAAGAGGTGAGGTGAGGTGTGTGTGGGGTGGGGGTGGGATAAGAATAACGATGAGTTATAATGTCATTTATTATCTATATGAGTCTACAAAGGCCTTGTACTGTGTGTGTGTGTGTGTGTGTGTGTATGTGTGTACCATCATTCGTCTCCTCAAGCACTAGTAGAATGTCGGCCATTTCTACTGACAGTTCATCAGGCTCCTGAGCAGAGTAGGACTGAATACACTGCACCTGGGGGGAATCTGACACACACATACACACACTTACACATGTTACCTTTCTCCAGGACTTATAAATTCTCACTGAGTGTGTACATATGTGTGTGTGTGTGTGTACCTGGTGTGTGTGCACTGGCTGAGAGAAATCGTGTTCTGCGATTTGGGGTGAGAGCACACATCCAACGCAGTTTCTCACTCCTGAGTTAGTAGAGCAGACAACACACACGCACACATGCAGACAGACATACACATGCGCACAGACACAAACACACACATTTTAGCGGTTGTTTGTTGTATTAACGCTAGCCTAGTCCAAAGGTTGGATGCAGTGAAACTTTGGGTTGTGTGTCAATGTGTATTGTGTGTTAATGTATGTTATGTGTTGGGTGTTAATGTCTATTGTGTGTTAATATGTGTTGTATGTTTATGTGTATTGTGTGTTAATGCGTATTGTGTGTTAATATGTGTTGTGTGTTAATGTCTGTTGTGTGTTAATGTCTGTTGTGTGTTAATGGGTATTGTTGGTAATTTGTGTTGCTGTGTTGATATATGTTAATGTATGTTGTGTGTTAATGTCTGTTGTGTGTTAATGGGTATTGTTGGTAATTTGTGTTGCTGTGTTGATATATGTTAATGTATGTTGTGTTAATGTATGTTGTGTGTTAATGTATGTTGTGTTAATGTGTATTGTGTGTTAATGTATGTTGTGCGTTAATGTGTATTGTGTGTTAATGTGTATTGTGTGTTAATGTGTATTGTGTGTTAATGTGTGTTGTGTGTTAATGTGTGTCTCACATGCTGTTGGCCTTTAGCATGTAGCTAATTGGTCTCTCCTCCTGATTCTCCAGCAGTTTAAGCACAAACGCAAATGCCAAGACCTGCCCCTGATCCTCCATATCCTCCGTCCTTAACATGGAGCGAGTGCACGAGTCCAACACCTGAAACTTCTCCCCACTGACACACACACACACACACACACACACACACACACACACACACACACACACTCTGTCACTCTGTGACTGAGCTGTAAACTCTTGTGTTCCAGAGGTGATAAGTGAAGGGTCCCTAAAGCCACTTTGTAAAACTGTCCACTGTTTTAATGTTACACACATACAACTGAACTGAAAATGTTTATGTCATGTCTTTTCTGTGCCTACTGTGTGTCGCACATTGATGATATCATGGCTGACCTGGAGCTGCGCTTAGTGATGAGCAGCAGGTTATTGAAGAGAAACAAGTAAAGGGGATGGTAGAGTTTTCGGCTTCGCATAGTGCGAGTGCTCTTGGGTCCGGACATCTGCAGAACCTCACCCTTCTTCAGGAGCCAGCGGGAGTGAGATATCACTGGCACTGACTGGGGTCAAAGGTCAAAATCAGGGTGAAATGCTTTAAATGCAACTTCCTGCCACTTGATGTTGGTCATATGATACATCTGTATGTCTGTTACCTTCGATTTGAACTCCAGTGTTTTCTCGATGCTGATCAGCTCCTCAGTGCGGCTCATCTTCTTTACACCTTCATTACACTCCTTTACAATCTAAAACACACACACACACACACACACACACACACACACACACACACACACACACACACACACACACACACACACACCCCAGAGTAATTGTGTAAAATGCCAGCTCTGTGCTTGCAATATGTTAAATTTAATTAGCGGTTCTCAACCTTTTTTTCCACTGGGCTGCAAAACTCATAGGCCGTATATTATTTATAACACCAACTCTAAAAACATACTTATTCTATTAATAGCACACTTGTCAGGAGCTGAGCAATGTGGTAAGACACCCCCACGCCCTGAAACCTCACACTCCAAACCCTCACGCTGTGAAACCCCACGCTCTGAAACCCCTCGCTCCAAACTCTCACGCTCCAAACCCTCGCGCTCCAAACCCTCGCGCTCAAAACCCTCGCGCTCCAAACCCCCGCGCTTTCTTTGCTCTGAAACCTCTCGCTATGAAACCCCTCGCTCCAAACCCTCACGCTCTAAAACCCCATACTCTAAAACCCCACGGTCTAAACCTCCACGCTCTAAACCTCCACGCTCTAAACCTCCACGCTCTAAACCTCCTCGCTCTAAACCTCCACGATTTAAACCCCCATGCTCTAATAAAACCCACACTCTAAAGCCCCACGCTCTAATGAACCCCATATTCTAATGAACCCCATACTCTAATGAACCCCACGCTCTAATGAACCCCACGCTCTAATGAACCCCACGCTCTAATCCCCCATGCTCTAATAAAACCCCCACGCTCTAAACCCCCATCCTTCAAACCCCCACAAACCCCCACGCTCTAAACCCCACGTTCTAAACCCCCACGCTCTAATAAACCCCCACGTTCTAAACTCCCACGCTCATGAACCCCACACTCTAATGAACCCCACACTCTAATGAACCCCACACTCTAATGAACCCACGCTCTAAACCCCCCACGCTCTAATGAACCCCACGCTCTAATAAGTCTAATAAGTCCCACACTCTAATAAGTCCCACACTCTAATAAGTCCCACACTCTAATAAGTCCCACACTCTAATAAGTCCCACACTCTTAACCCCACATTCTAAACCCCCACGCTCTAATAAACCCCATGCTCTAAACCCCCACGCTCTAAACTAAGGTATTCCTAAATGGTAATTCCAGGATAAATTTGCTAGTACATTTCTGTGTGATATTTATGCAAATATAGCAGCCAGTTACCATGGCAACAATGACACCAAATAGGACATTGTTCACACACACACACACACACACACACTCACCCTCTCAAGCTCCTGGTGAGCTTTTATAGCATTTCTCTCTCTCTGCGAGTTCTCCTCCACCTTCTTTAGAATGTTCTGGAACACACATAACACACACAGATCTTTGTTACTAATAGTATCTGACTGTCTAATTAATGCTGGCGTTTATTTCATTGGCTGTCCCTGTGTCAGTTCTAAGCACTCTGATTGGCTGATTGTTACCTGCACCAGCAGTTTGAGTCGTGTGATTCGCTGGAAAGGGAGAATCAGGAATGAGGTGAATGACAGACCTCGAACTTTTGGCTGATTCTCTAGAATGGCCATACTCTCCCTGAACACAGGGTTCTCCTGTCTGTAACACACACACAGATGCAGGTAAATTATCAAAATTCTGTTATACATGGACACACATACACATACACACACACACACACACACACACACACACACACACACACACACACACAGATGCAGGTAAATTATCAAAATTCTGTTATACATGGACACACATACACACACGCACACTTACAGGATGCGTCTGTAGTTCTTCTCCTGATAAACTTGGTTGATGACATAACTGATGAAGACGTGGAAATGATTAATGGCATGATGATGAACAATGTCACAAACGTCTGAGATCTGCAGTGACTCTTCGATCCGGTGCTCCAGATCCATCAGAAACCTAAAAACAAATTATGAAAGGAGCATCAGGAATCAAAACACACACACACTCACAAAAACACAGACACACCCACACACACACTTACGCACGCACCTCTCGCTAGCCTTCATGACGTCAGCGATGTTGGAAAACAGGAAGTGCATGTCTGATTGGCTGAGTGTGTTAACGAGCAGTGGGTTCTGGAGAAAATGAGATTCCAAAAGCTCCAGACTTTTATAATATGATGCTTCAGACGTCACCAACTCGAACATCGCCTACAGAGAAAGAACGACAGACACACAGACAGACAGGAAGAGAGAGAAAAGAGACATATAAAGAGAAAGAATGACAGACAGAAAAAGAGACAGACAAAAAACAGATAAAGTAAAAGTCAAAAGTTAAGTTGTTAATATGTTTTAATAATAAATGCATAACTGTTTGTATGCGTGTGTGTGTGTACCTCCTGCAGGATGACCTCACGTTGAGAGAGTGTGTGTAAAAGGCCGCTCTTCTGCACTGCCTCAAGATTCTGCCATAAGGTCAAAGAACGAGATGAGTTACGCAGTTGCAGCTGCAGTGCAGGAACCGTAACCCCCGACCCAGCTGTAACCCCTGACCCTGTGGTGACCCCTGACCCTTCTTCCAGGCTTTTTTGGGGAAGCGCATCTCTCTGCCTTCTCTGTTCAATTTCCTGTTGTTCTGAAGAATCACGATACTCCTGATACAGGAATGCTACACACACAAACACACATTTTTTAACAACACGTGACGCACAGTGACCGTATGGAGGTGTTGATTCAAAACATCCTATTAACAATGTCATCGTTGTCACAAACTATCACGATATAACAAACTTCTTTACAAAAGCCACAAGAACCAGAAACTAACGCACCGAGAAAACAAGAGGAAATATGTGTGTGTGTTTTTGTGTGCGTGTGTTTGTGCATAGTCTTGCTGAAGGTGACTTTGCACATAGTGAAATGTTGTGTAACGTCCTTCAGGTGGGTGTGATTACATAAGAAAGTGGGACTGAGAGACAGAAAAAGAGAGTGAGACAGCTAGAGAGAGCTCAAAAGCTTTAGAAAGAGACAGAGAGGGAGAAAAACAGTAACGTGAACATATTCTTTGTTAGAAATTAGGCAAATTTAGAGCGACAGTAAACACACACACACACACACACACAGTTTAATTCAGATATGTTTCAATATTCATCTATCACTTACTAATACGCCAACATGTATTTGCACAGATTTACACAGGTGGAGTTTGTGCATGTGTATGTGAGTGTGTGTGTTCACTTACCAATAGTCTTTACTATGTTTAAATTGTGGCTGCAGTTTTCCCGTGCCGTCTCTCCGCTGGTCACCATCCTGATCACAATCAAAAAGTTTTTAACTGTTTGTAGAAACACACGCAGCCACACACTCACACCCACACCCACACTCTACTTCTTTACCTGTTTGTGTTGTTGTGCGTGCTGAGCATGTGGTGTGTGAGAGTGTGTGTATCATTGTCCTGCATGCTGCACGCTCGGCTCGTGTGTGTGCTCAGCTCCTCCATCTCTCCTCTAAGCCGCCAATCTCCTATCTCTAACGGCGACCGAACAGAAGCTCCTCCCTCTTTAGTGCTGTTGTTGCCTGGCAACGTGACTCCATAATGTGGAGGCGATGGAGGACTGGATACAAAATAAACACACAGACATAGTTATTATGCAAGCTGACCTTCATTTCAAATGTGTGTGTATAGTGGGTGGAAGTGTGGGTGTAATTCCCTCTGGTTCCAAAAGAGGGCAGCAGCTGTCTTTCTTCCTCTGTTTCTGTCTCGCTACCTGTCTGACACTTTCTGTTGTCTCACCGTTGTGTATGTGTTGGTGGAGATCTAACTGCAGCTCTGGACCGACTGGAGTCACGCGGTGCTCTAGGAGAGTAGGTGGGGCCTATGGAAAAATGGGAGGGGTTAGTGCTGAAACCGGGAATGGGGGAACTATATATATATATATAAATTTATAAACATTTTTAGAATTCAAAACTGATGAATTAAGGGTTTGGGGACATCAAAGATATCAAAGACATGGGGACTGATACAAAAGGGGACCAAAAAGGGGAACAAAAGGTGGATTAAAGACAAGGGGACTAAGACAGAAGGGAACGAAATATAGGTGAATTACGATAAGGGGAAGAGAAAAGGACTCAGGTGGAAGGGTATCAAAGACAAGTTGATCAAAGACAAGTGCATTAGAGACAAGGGGATCTAAAAAGCGGATAAAAGAGTAAGAAAAAAGGGCTCAGATATAAAGGGGTTAAAGACAATGGGATTTAAAAACAGGGGATCAAAGACAGAGGACTTAGACAAAAGAGGACACAGCCAGGGGACAGGTTGCTTGAGGATTGGATTTTCGGTGTCATAAAGACGCTTGGTGGTTTTCTCGAGCTCTAAGATTGAAATGTTGCGTAATGTCCTGCAGGTGGGTGTGATTATATAAGGAAGTGGGACTGAGAGACAGACAGAAAGAGTGAGTGAGACAGTAAGAAAATGGGAGAGATTTAAACAGAGAGAAAGTGTGAGGAAGTTGGATATTTATAGACAGATGAAAAGGCTTGAAGCATTAATACACACTTTATTCGGTCCGTGTGGAACACAGGGGAAAGTTCAAAATACACTTATGGAAATTTAAAAGAATTTTTGTTACTGATTAACTTAAATTAGTCCTTTATAGAGAATTTAACGAGGAAACTTATACACCCCCCCGAAGACTAGCGGTATGGGTATGTACGTGTTCTGTAGACTTTGGACCTGAATGTCAAATCAGCTAAAAAAACACATGGCACAAACACACACACAAACACACAAAACTGAATTTTCATGGTTCACTTTAGACACTGTTGTGTTCTTTATCTCAGCTGTGTATGTCAAAGCCACATAAAGTCACAACATAAAAGCAGCTGCAGTGACTGATTCACTTTGTGTGTGTGTTGCAGCTCATGTGTGCTGAACCTGTAAGACAGCGTTCACACTGAAAACTCTCTCGGTTTGCTACTTGAGGTGACACACACTCCTGAGCTCTCTTGCTGTTCTAAAGCGGAGTGTAGCATCAGCGTCTTGAAGGGGTGTGTGTTTCAGTTCACTGTACCAGTGATGTCTGACTATAAAGCCTCCAGATTCCAGCGCTTCATGGTTATAAATATCTGACCAGGGCTGTGATTGAACCACAACAGAAGATCAGAAGAGTGTTACGGTAATTTGACTAATGAGAACAAACACACTTCCTTCCCACATGTGTTCTCAGTGATGCATGAAACTGGGTGTGAAGGGTGTGAGCTACCTGACCTTACTAATAACGCATTTAAAAATACCCAACCCAAGAGAAAACACACACACTCACAACCTAAATACAAAACAATTAAACTTGTTGGTCTGGTTTGGACTGTTTCGAGATTTAAATTGGGGAATCAGGTAAGCGTGTGTGTGTGTGCGAGAGAGAGAGAGAGAGAGAGTTTTGTCTTCTGTGCAGTGGACACAGAGTGAGAGAGGCGATGTTCTTATTGAAATAATCTGTAAGTGCTGCAAAATGTAGAATGTAAAAAGTAAAATGTTGTTCGAGTGATTGTGTTGTTGTGATTTATTAACTAAGCTTTTCTTAATCTTTTGAATCTTCCTCAGATCACGTAAATCATCAGCGTTAACACCTTAATAAAATACTACATTTATCACCTATTGCTTACTACCTCTACTGCATACTCATAAAAACCGAAACAGTGTGTGTGTGTGTGTATAAACATAAGAAGTGTGTAAACATTAACAAGAACTGGAGACAAAGTATCATTATGTAATAACTACTATACTGACAGTAATAATAATAATTAAGTGATGATAATTAATATAAATAATAATAAACTTTAGCTCTCACTCTCACTGTCCTGTTCGTGGGCATGGCCTTGGGCATGTCTTTTCTTTCTCATGGATCTGTAAAAACGAGAGTTGCGTCTGATCGGCACTCGCGTGTTCGATTGCTCTTCGTCATCATCGTCGTCTTCGTCGACACGGTGATGGGGAAGTGGAGCTGATGGGGGGGCTTTGGGGCTAAGGACATGGCCCTTCTGACCCCATTTACCCCTAAACAGGGCAGCAATTGCCATAGCACTGCCCTCTAATCCTGTGGGCATCAGTGGCTTCAAGATTTGAATGGCAGAAACTCCATCTAATACACACAGAAGTAAAAGTCTGAGTTTTGTGTACATACAGATGACACACATACTCCAACACATACACACGGTATATTGGTAGACACCAATTGGTGTATATACACACACACACACTCACTGTAGACATGAAACTTCATACACACCTGTTAAATCTGCAGGTTTTTGAGAAATTACCCAATCATTGTGAAACAGGAACCAACAACATACAAGTCAAAAAAAGTTGAAAGTATTAAATAAATTAAAACAGAACATTCTAAAAGGACAAGAAGAAAAGCTGGTGAGAAACCTAGAGCAGAAGCTGGAGAATAACCTGGTTGAGAATCTAAATGAAAATCTGAAGAAGAACCTGGAGGAGAAACTGAATGAAAACCTAGAGGAAAACCTGGACGCAAACCTGAAGGAAAACCTGGGGAAAACCCTGAAGGAGCACCTGTAAGAGAACAGCTGATGGACCTACAGAAACAATGATGACTCCTGCACGTGCCAGTAATTTTCTTTATTCCTTACAGACTTTTACACCCATTTCAAAATCCAATCATAGGCAAATCATCCACACCACGAGAAGTATAACAGGTTGTGATGTGATGACGAATAATGTTCTGGGCTTCATTTAAAAAGAAAAAGACTGCTCTTGTGATCACCCAAAGACCAGCAGCCCTATGGTTGAGCATGATGGGAGCAGTCTAGCAAGATAATGGCTGTTTCTTCTCAGCTAGGACTGAGCTCTAGTCAACAGAGAGGAAATCATGGAGACCTCCAGACATCAATCTATTTTGAAATAAATAAATTAAATAATACTCATCCATTAAACTGGCTCAAAGCACAAATCCAAGACTTTCTAAAGGAATGGTTCAGTCAGACTCTAAACCTAACCAGAAGGGTACAGGAGATCCCCTGCCAGCTGGATAAAAGACACTGTTAGATAAAAGTGTGAATAACTGCAACCCGATTAATGTTGATTATTTATTTTCCTGTTTATAAATTGTGTTGGTTGCTGTAACACAATAAATGTGAAAAAGATATTTGCACAATTATTTTGTACGCACACGTCTGCACTTACAGGGCCTCATTTATAAATCTGGAAACAAACAGTTTCAGCTTTAGGAGCGTTTACCAAAGTAAAGGTCATACAAATCCTTCAAATGACTCAAGATTGTATAAATTGCCTGAATTACTGCACATTTGCATGTGGATCACAGTGGAGTTAAAATATTTCAATCACATACACAAATCTATCACATTAATGCACATTGTGTCCCCAATGTCTGTCTTTCTCATTCTCCCACTTTTCTCTTCTTCTTCAGAATATTTTAATTACTCTCAGGGTGTTCTGCTTGGACCATAAGCAAGCTTCAGATAGTACAAAATTCAGCAGCCAAAGAACCAAAAGCACATTACATCTATTTTAATCACACTAAACTGGCACCATGTTTGCAGCTACCTTAAAATACTGCTATTGACGTAAAAAGCACTAAACGGTCTCAAAATCATTTTGTTTTTTAATGATCCTTTATGCCTACTTTAATCAAAACTTGAAGGCCATTTGTTGTAAACTTAAAAAGCAAAGGCCACAGCAGGCGGAGCTTTGTAGAAGAATTATGGAACAGCCTCCAAATCAGCGTTCAGGTCTTATACAGTCTCAGGTCAGAACACAAGTCCAGGGTAAAACACATTTGTTTAGTCAAGACTTTCATCAATAGTTTTTTCCTTAGGTAAAGGAGCAGATCTGGGGGATTTATGGGTATTAAGTGGTTCAGTGAACTGGGATGTCTGGACGCAGTTGTCTCCTCACTCTCATCGGTCCATTGTTAGCTCATGATTGTGTGTCTGGAGCTTCATCAGGAAGTCCTCAGGTATGTGTCACTTTTTGGCTCTCTCCTTTATAGTTATAAGATCACAGCCAGTCTTGTACTTGGTCGGGTTTCTGTCCGGACTCCACACAATGTACATGTTCTAGATCCATTTGTGTGGAAGACGAGGCTCAGTCTAATTTCTTCTGGTCTTCAGAGCTTTGCAAAAAAATACACTACTGCTGAAGATTTTCTCACTTTTTTTCCATGACTGACAGTAGCTCTGTAGTGACCGTCACTCGGCACTATGTAAGATCACTTCCCAATACCCGGCCTGAACAACAGCAGCTTTCTCCTCTTTTCAAAGGGCAGTTACTGTAAACTGCCCTATTGACATGCATTCTTGAATTCTATCACTCAGCTATGGACTACAAATCAAAGATTTAAATCTTGCTACATGTTGCATCTTTTATCCTTCATTAAAAGATGTGTGCGGTATCGGCTGTGTGGTGCAACCCGAAAGTAACTTTAATCACTGTCGTGCCCCTGAGCTGTACAGTTCATTCATTAGGTGTGAAATGCAATTATCAATAACTTAATACTTTTAATGTAAAAAAAGTCAACAATCAAAATCGTTAGTCTTTACTCTAATGATACATCGATACGCTTTAAGATTTCTGGCCATCAGAGCGGTCTGTGCATGTCAGTGAACGCACATGATTCGTGTAATAAACACGCTTAATGAATAATAGGTGATTTGGTAACACACAGACATACGCGCATATAAGTACAAAACAAATCTAATGTTCAGAAACTTTTCTGATCTGAAAGGTCAGTCTGACTGATACACAAAAACAAAAATTCAAACAAAAATGAAACATTAAACAAAAAATTGGCTAAAACATAAAACAAGGCCCATTTAAATGTACAGTATGCAACACACACATACACACATACAAACACACACTATACAATAATATAGAATAATGACATTATTCACACTACACAAACTATACACACATTGCCCAATACATACAAACACACTGCACACACAGTTTACCCACTACGCACACAATGTGTACACACACACACACACACACACACACACACACACACACACACACACACACACACACACACACACAAAGTTGTCTTTCACCCTGTCTGCTGTTAGTTACCTGGTGTGTGCAAATGTGTTAACAGCCACAGTCCTGCAGTCTTCACCCGTCTGTGTGTGTTTATGACTCTGTCCCTGAGTCTTTTGGAGTTGTGAGTCAGTAAATCTGTTCTTTCTCCTCCCCTTTTCTTATGTCCCACTGTCTTACTCTCTCTCTCTCTCTCTCTCTCTCTCTCTCTTTTTCTCTGTCTGTCTTTCTCTCACTGGCAAACCCTGTTAAATTCCAGGCCTCTCCCTGTTTGTGTGTGTGTGTTTGTGTGTCTCACCTGAGACACAAAGGAAGAACAGGTGTGTCAGATTCTTTGACTTCTTTGCTCTATTCTTTCTCAAAAACCGACATCTAATGCCACAGACTGTTCATGTGGAAAATGTGTGTATATGTTGAGTGTGTGTCTGTGTTTGTTATATACACCCCCCTCCCCAAGAGAGTTCAAACTCTAAAAAGCTAAAGCAGGAAGCACATCCTCTGACATCACACACACACACACACACACACACACACACACACACACACACACACACACACACACACACACACACACACAGAATTTTTACTTTAGAGTAGTCTCCTGGGTGTAACTATGTATTGTGTGTGTAACAACAACAATGTGAGCTCTTGGCTACTTTTCTGACATCACTTCCTGAAGGGAAATCCTCCTCCGGAACCCGAGTTACAATGAATCTGTTCGTTGATTCCCTGTGTTTAAATACTGACCTCTACTGCTCAGCTACGGTATTACACCAAAAAGTGTTTCTAGCGTCAGGCTTTTTCTTAACTCGGTTTACTCAGTGGTTCTGTTCCTTTCATGAAGGCTGGATAAAAATGGAGCAACATCATTACTGTAACGGCACACACTGGAAACCGATTTTAAGTCAACAAACATAAAACTAGTATAGGAGACAAAACAAATAATTAAAGATGAGAAAGACTAATTAAATCACTGCCACTGAGTTCAGAAGCAGGTTATAGATAACTTCTGATTATATGTGATTTATAAATCCTGCTGCTCTGACAATAGCGTGTTAGAACGTCCATGTTTATTTTCCCGTGATGTCACAGTGTCATGTGACCGTCACTGGTACCCGTCAGCATGTGCTTTGGGAGTGAGGAGGAATGTGAAGGTGAACAGTACCCGGAAACACCGCCCGCGGTAGGCGGAGCTTAGCGGATATATTACTTTAATCTATGACCTCATTGAAGTCTGATTTAGTGACCTGTTAGAAAGCAATTAATTAATTTTAAAAATATAATAAATGTATTAAAACATATTTTAAAAATCAGACACTTTTACCATCAGTTGATTTGATTCTGATATGATTCTGTTAAAATTAATTTTCTTTGTAGCACAGTACAAACAGTGCCGTTCTGTGATGCGCTGTCAGCTCTTTCAGAGTGATGGTGGAGTTGAGGTCAGTCTGAAAAACCTGTGTGAGTTGAAACACTCGGAGGAATGTGACCTTAAGGCTGCATTTACACTGCAGATTTTGATGCCTAAATCCGATTTTGTGACTATATCCGATTTCTTTTTAATGACCCGCTTACATGATCTTTTAAAACTGACCCGTATCTGACATCTGCATTTACACAATACACAGCAAAACAACCCAAAGGTAGACGTACCGACCAGAAAAGGGAGTAAAAATGGTGTGATAATCAGTGAGCACCATGGACAAAAATAAAATGATTGTTTAGAATGTTGCTTCCGCATCATATTTAAAGGTCAGCAAAACAATGCATCCTTTAGAGCTGCTGAAAGACAAATAAAGCCTTTGTGGGAGTGTGTGTTTTTAATCAGCTGCAGCGTGCAGTACAAAAAAAAAGGTGGATTGTTAAAACTGCCTCTGCCTCTGATCTGGGTCTCAAACACTTATTACAGTGAACAAAATAAATAAGTACAAAAAATACACAGTTGTTGCAAGTTATTATATATCGCAGCTGGTGTCCACCTGAGTTGACGTTACGCACCACCATCGCTTATTCAGTGACTTTCAGCTTGCATTGACAGGTGAAATTCCGATCTGCCAGCTTACACTGCAAACACGAATGCACATATCTGATTCATATCCTATTTATTACCACATATCCTATTTATTAAATCCGATCTAAAAATATCTTACACTGTCATAAGTCATATCTGACCTGTGCCACATTGGAGGAAAAAAACCCAGAATTGGGTGCCTTGATACATGCAGTGTAAATGCGACCTTAGTGACCTCCAAACATTATCACCTGAAGCTCCAAATCTGTCACTCCACATTCCCACAAACTATAATTATTTGAATGCTTTTTTTTTTTAAATAATATAAACCATTGTAGCAGCAGCAGCAGTTACTCCTTTAGTAGCATCCAACATCATCAAGATTGCTGTAGTTGATTACAGTATCTAAATAATCCTAATGCATAAAATAAATTTAAAAATAAATAAAACCCCCCCCCATACATTACAAAAGTTAAAATCTGGATTTGAAAACTTCTCTAACTTTTGTAAATATTTAAAAGTTAGTTTCTATGTTGAAAGAGGTCCTGAGTTAAAAGTTTTAAACAAGGAAGATATTTTAGACAGGAAGGAAGTGGTGCACAGGCATGTTTCTATTTAGTGATTTGCAGAAGACCTGCAGCTGCACTTTTGCGATAGACATGTGTGTGTGTGTGTGTGTGAAAGAATCTAACAGACTCAGGAAAAGAACCCCACTTGTTCGTATGTAAACACTGTGGCTGTGCAAGTCAATTTGCAATGTACGTTGTTTGTCCTGTGTTTCTCTGAACTTCTTCATGTATGTCAGTGTATGTGCTGTGTGACCGCATCAGTTTGTGTGTATTGTGTGCTGTGTAGAGTCTCAAAAGTCGTTTGAGTCTTTACATTAGATGGTACTCATGAATGTCACACACACGCACTGACGCCATTGGATTGGGCTTTTTCGCAATGCGTGACGAGTCCGATGGATCTGCTAAATCTCACAGTTCAGATAAATTAGTACTCCTAATTTTGAGTCTCTTATGGTTCTGACCAAGCAGGAAGTTTCATAACTCAGTTAGTTACTTGTTCCTTCACAGTTACTAGCTAACAACAACTTAGAACAACTAAATAATGTAATTTTATTGTGTACTTATCTATGTTGTTTTTAGAAACAAGATAACTTTGCAGATTCACCCATCTCTAGTGCTATGTGATCGTGCCAGTTTGTGCTCTGTGTGTATGTTGTGTGACTGTGCTGACTCTGGCATCTTGCTGGGCAGTCTGCAGATTTTCTTTTAGTATAAAATAATAACAGACTGCGTCAGCGAGACAGTTTACGCTGCTGACACACAGACTAACATGCACAAACTGACGTAGTTTGTTAATAACATCTGGACCGCTGCTGTTCTTTTTCATGTAAAAATAAAGAAGTACAGCGACGTGATAGGGAATGAAACACAAAAGGAACACCAGCAGATTGCTCAACACGATCTTCGCACTCTTGTTGTTCCGCAGTTTCGGATCGTTAGGGTTTCGTTTGCGTAAATCATGCAGAATTTTAACTACGCTTATTGAGCAGAGCACCATGACAACAGTGCTGCCACAAAACACACACTCCACACATACTACAATCCACTGTTTTTTCCAGGTTTCGTTGGAAAAGCTCTGGAAACAGAAGGACTCGTTACCGCTGCCCAGGTGCAGATCATAAACTGGGTAACTGAATCCTAACACCAGAGTCCAGACGACTACGCAGACGAACACAGCTTTCCGTTTGGATCGCAGACGCTGAAAGGGAAAGTGCAGTGCTACAAAGCGATCCACAGAGATGCAAACGCTCAGCAGGATGCTTCCGTACATGTTGACGTAGACAAAACTTTCAAACAGAGAGCAGGAGAATCTCCCGAGTGTCCAGGGCTTGTGGTAGGCCATAATTTTAAAAGGCAAAGCCAGAAGAAGCAGGCAGTCATTAATCACCAGGTTCAGGAGGTAAACGGTGGATTCACTCCACTGAGGAACCCCGAAGAACAGCTGCCACAGGGCGGCCAGGTTTAAAGGAAAACCGGCAGCAAGGATGGGAATGTAGAAGGCAAACTGCACACAGTGCACCCAGTCCTTGCAGCCGTCCATACTGAAACACAAGCAAGGAGAGAAACGCACACAATACACTCTTTAAAACAATAAAGAAAAGACACCCTAATCATCAAAATATTGTTTTCATTTTAATGTCCTGATAAACTACTTGTAAGCACCCATTAGGCAACTAAATGATACCCACATCCATCAGAAGGTGCATACCTCAAATATTAGCGAACACAGCAAGGGGCTTATAAAGGGGGCAGAAAAGTCACCCAATCAGTTGTTTGGGACTTATATGGTCTCGGTGTTAAAATTTAACTAAAGGTTTTTCTCAATTTATAAATCACTATTATCAGGCATTTAAACCAAAGTTTCTATACTATAACTCACAAATCCCTACATTTTACATTTCACATTCACACTTGCAATTAATGTTATTCACTCAATTTAGCACAGATTGAACTCAATCACCCAAGTGGGAACACTAGGAGTCAAAATTTATCAGACACCAGGCAGAACATTCGATGGATAGATAAAAGGACCAAAGTCATCCCATTCAAGGTTTAAAACAATGGATCTCCAGAGACATGAGGGAAAAGGTCAGGAACACTAGAAAGAAAAAGGAGGAGCAGAAAGAGTAAAGAGTAGATGAAGAAATAAAGGAAGAGAAGGAGTACAGAGAGGAAAAGAACTGTAGCTGTTGCACTGTACTGCAGTAATAAAAAGAAATGCAACAAATTGTCTTACAGTTCCAGTAATCATCCATCCATCCATGCATTGTCTATACTCGCTTATTCCTCATCAGGGTCAAAGGGATCTGCTGGAGTCTATCCCAGATATCAATGGCTAAAAATCCAAGGTACATCCTGGACACGTCACCAGTCCATTGCAGGACCACATACAGATAATAAACTACACACACACACACACTAACTCCTATGAGCAGTTTAGAATCTTTCAGGGACAGAATATGTTTGATGATGTTTGCTGTATTATACCGTACTCTACAGTATACAGGACTATGGAATAAATCATGCATATGTATACATTTGTTGTGCCTTTTTTTGTTTATCTTGTGAAAAAAAGAGCCATAAGCAAAATAATTTATTACCAATTTTTGCAGTATTGTTTTAAGTTTCTTATCAGTGTGTATGACTGTGTTGTAGTGTGTGTGTTTTTGAAGGTTAACGTATTATGTCTGAGAAAAAAAATCTTTTTTTGCAAGATTACGTTGTTCTGAGCAGATAGCCTCACTTTGACCTAAATATAGGAAGTTTAGGGAAAATATGATTTGAGTTTGGAATTTTACAAAAAAAGGAAAACCCATTTGTTTTAAAGTAATTTATGGAATGTTTATTTTTAAATAAATGGGCAGCCCTGGAGGGTTCACGAACATTGAGTGTTTTGGTAAACTGGAAATTCTGTCTGTCTTTCTGTGGCTGTCTGTCTGTTTGTCTGTCTGTATGTCTGCCTCTCTAATCAAACTAAATTCTTCTTACTTCCTTAAAATCTTTTTCTAAAAAAAAAAATCTAAAAAGGTTTTTTTTAAGTGAATTTTAGTTAAAAGCGACAGCATCGTCTCGCTATTTCTCTCTCTCTCTCTCTCTCTCTCTCTCTCTCTCTCTCTCTCTCTCTCTCTCTCTCTCTCTTTCACACACACACACACACACACACACACACACACACACACACACAAGGATACCAATTATGAAAAAACACGTGGTGTGAAAGAAGAAAGATTTGGATTTACGCAGAACAAAATATGTTTAATAAAACTCTTATTTGTCTGTAAGAATACTCAGAGCTATTATTAATGCTTTTAATGTTTCATTTATTTTAACCATGACTAATGAAATATTTCTCCTTTTTTGTTCTTCTAATAATTAGTAATATTATTAATGTTATAACTTTAATCAGTATTTTATTAGTTATTTATTTATTATATAGTATTTTTGTCCAGATCTTTGTCATAGCATTTCTGAACATCTTACTGTTGACTTACAATAATCAACACAAAGAACTTATATTTCGATTCAAAAATCATTTTTTTTTTTAAAACAACAGGATAAATTAATGATTATTCAAACGTGTATCAAAGAAGAAGTCACTGACCTGAAAAAAAAAGACTGGAAAACACCACCGCCATGAAAAACCCACGACTTCCTCACTGCCTCTGAGTCGGTTTGAGAGCTGTGACAAAACACCTGCTGAGACAAGCACAGAGAAGAAGAGATGTGGAGGCGTGAGCAAGACAGACAGACAGTGAGAAAGTAAGACGCTGAGAGAGAGAGAGAGAGAGAGAGAGAGATATTTAAAAATGTTGTTGTAGTAACCCCCCCCTCTCTTTAACAGTCTTTATCTGAATTTATTAAACACACTATACTGATGTTGCTGATGTTACTGAGAGCAGGGGAGAGGAAGAGAGAGACAAAAAGAGAGAGAAATTTTATCACAAACTGACTTAGACACATATGCCACTTATTGCAGCTATTTGCACTTATTGCACTCATCACATCAACTACATCACAGGAACTACATCACTGGAACTACATTACAGAAACTACATCACTGGAACTATATAACAGGAGCTACATCAAATAATCTACATCACTGAAAGGAACTACATCACAGAAATAACATAATGGAAGCTACATCACAGGAAGTAAATCACATGAACTTTATCACTGGAACTACATCACGTGAACTTCATAACTGTAACTAAATCACTGGAACTACATTACAGGATCCTCATCACATGATCTACATTACTGGAACTATATTACAGGAACTACATAACATGATCTACATCACTGGAACTACATCTCACGAACTACCTCATAGAAACGACATAGTTGGAACTACATCAGAGGAACTAAATCACAAACTACATTACTGAATCTACATCACTGGAACTACATCACATTAACTATATATTACAGCAACTACATCACAAAAAATACATTACAAACTACATCACTGGAACAACATCACTTGAAGTACATCACAGGACTAAATCACTGAACATCACAGGATACATCACTGTACACATTACATTAACTATATTACAGGAACTACATCACAGCAAATACACCACAAACTACATTGCTGGAACAAAATCACAGGTACTACATCACATTATAGGAACCATATCATATGAACCACATCACAAAAACGACATCAATGGAACTACATCACAGGAACTAAATCACTTGAACTACATCAGTGAAACTACATCACAGAAATTACATCACTGGAACTACATCACAGGAACTGAATCCCTGGAACTACATCACATTAAATATATTACAGGAACTACATCACAGGAAATACATCACAAACTACTTCACTGGAACAAAATCACAGGTACTACATCACAGGAACTACATTACATTACAGGAACCACATCACAGGAACTTCATTACATGAACTATGTCACAGGATGAGATTATGATCAGAGGTAAATTTGAGTAGAACACTTCATTAATACCCAGTGAAATATTTTTTATTTGTGACTTTTACTAAAACAACTACAGAAGTATTCATTAAGAGAAAGAATGAAACAGGCAGTAATAACCTGTGGATTCTTTATTGGCTCTGATGTTCAGCTACATGATCAGGAGAAGATCAAACCATTCACATTTAAACCAAATTTAAATCGATATATTTTTAATGGGTTAAGATTGACATGCAGTGCAAAGATTCCATACTACAGCTGGAGAAATAACAGTACATCAACCTGCAGATAAATAAAGACACTTACACAGTGTGACGGGCTACATGACGCGAACAGATAGACTAAAAACCTGTCCTGTGCTAATATTCCATCACACACACACACGTTTATGTTCACTAATGGTAAACTATGATAAACACACTTTACGCTACATGTCTTAGAACTTGTATATGATTTTACTGATGCTATTTTAAGATGTGTCTCAGTGTGCAGTAGAACATGTTCTAAGATTAGGAGTACAGTTTCTTTATTTTACAGCAGAATCGCTCGCACACACACACACACACACACACACACACACACACACACACACACACACACACACACACAGAGTGCTACTAGTTGATTACTTTTAACACTTTTGTCAGTTAAGCATGAGGTTAATAAACTGTTGATTGGGAGAAGATGAGTGTGTTGTGATGTGAGATGATGTGCAGTGTCAGGCTGCGTCACAGATCAGTGTGTTGACTACGAAGGTGTTCTCCAGGTGTCGAATGGAGTGACAAATCTGCTCCTCACGTTTCGCAATTCCTGCAAAAAGAACAAAAGTGTTTGTCTTACATGACTTTTTTATATGTACTTCTTTATAGAGTCTTATCATAAAGATGATATAGAGGTTCGTTATCTTACTACGGCGTGTAAGATGGCGTCTAATCTGATAGGTCGGTTTTCCTTCACACAGTCTGTGGATGAACACGCCAAGATCACGCGTGTTTACCACCTGCCCAGTTACCACCATCTCCTCCTGGAGCATGTACGTCTGTGGCAGAGCGGCTTCCTAAAAGGGAAAAGACACAGCATGCTGTGGTTTACACAAAAACACCTACATACACACAACCACACAAATACATACAACCACACACACACAGCATCACACACACACACACTTACGTTTCCGGTTCTTAGTTTCACATTGATGAGAAGCTTCCACAGGTTCCTTGGTGGTAGAACAATGCTGCTGTTCAGCATGCTGATGTAACACTTATCCAGAACGATGTCATGATATGCAGTCAGACCCTACACACACACACAAATAGTGTAGCTTTACAGTACTGATACTGATTATCTGTTAGTCATTTGTGATGCTCAAGTACAGATATAGTGTGTGTGTGTGTGTTTTTGTACACACCTTGGTGAAGTCATGTATGATGGTAGCAGGGCGTGTGTGTGGGTTTGTGTTGCTGGCGTTGATGCTGATTCTCTCGTAGTTGTTCTGCACATTGATGTTGACTTTCTCCTCCAGTTTCCCTCGCATGTGCTGAGGTTCCTCCAGAGTATCATCATAAACCACTTTGCACCAAAACTGAGACTCGTCTACCTGTACACAAGAACACAAGCAAACACACAACGTGAATGTTTTTATATTGTTTTTATGTCATAGTGTCATGATGGTGCATGTGTGTACCTGAGGGATCATATAATAGCGGTAAATGTAGATAGAAGCATACACCAGGCTGCAGGTGCTGATAATGAGAGCGATCAGTAAACAACAGAGACCACTCCGAGATGAGCGCTGGAACACACCCACCTGCAGAGGGAGAGAGCGAGCGAGAGACAGACAGACAGAGAGACAAACAGACAGAAATAGAGGGGGGGGGCAGACAAAGACAGACAGAGAGGGGCGATTTTTTGCGTTTTATTTTTTAAAAATTGCACAAATCCGATCTTTATACGTCACTGCAGAATCCAGCAGCATGACGTCATCCGTTTTTCGACCATTTATAAATTTACAGAGTTACAGAATTCTCCATTATTAATCATTCCATATTAAGGGTGTGTACACATGCGTGTGTGCACGCTTCCGTTCGATTAGTTAAATTACTATTATTATCATAATTACAAGGAAAATGATAACACGATGAAAGTGATGAATAAGATAATGATGCTGATGAAGGCTGTAAGTATCTCACATACA